>CM043700.1:59755619-60215619 GCA_023935145.1 Bretschneidera sinensis | reverse complement strand
ACTCTAAAATAAGGCTGGAGTAATAAAGTACAGTAAGTTAAAAGACTGCACACAAGTGTGTGCATCACTTTGGAGCAAGTTAAGGGTAGGCACACTAGTGTGTGCACTTCTGCATACAAGCTGAAGAAGTTTCACTGAATTGCCAGAATTTCCCGTACAGATCAATCATCTTTGCAGATTAAACTGTATTGATGTAGGAAGAACCAGATGATGAGCCATATATGCTTAGAAAGATCCGGAAGTCTATTTTCTGGAGAATTTTACGGTTCGTAAAAAGGATTTTTCTAGAGAAAGTTATGGCAGTTTTAGTGGAAACAGTTCAGGCCAGCACAGCAGGCCCAGACGCACAGCAGGCCCAGGCGCACAGCACGGCCCACTCGCCTCTTGACCGGATTAGGGCAAGCAAATGACATTCTCCAAGACCAAAACACCCCCCTCATGCTCTATAAATATATCTTTATGGAGTGTGCAGCTGGGTATTGAAGAGAGAAAGCAAGGAAGAGAGAAAAGAGAGAGGATTCAAGGGATCCAAATCCAGCATTCTTCCATTTTATTTCTAAGTTTTCTTTGGTTGCAAATCAAGGGGAGAACATCCATATTGTTCATCCACCTTGAACTCCATGGCCAAATCAAGGGGAAAGCATCCTTATTGTTCTTCCACCTTGATTTCCATGGCCAACTAATCATTTTACAAGGGAAAGGGATGAATCTTTATGGATTTCTTGTTCTTTATTTCTTGTTCTTGATTCAGTTGTATGGATTTATTGTTAAATATTGTTTATGAATTATTCATTGATTAAGTAAGAAGATTTGAGTTCATGTGATAGATGTACTTCTTATTCTTCTTCTTTTAGACTCTCTTAATCCGGTGATTGCATCCTTCTCCTCCATTGAGGTTGCTTGGATGTGATTGATTCCGGTAGATTTATCTTATTGATTGTCCATTATTGCGATATTGTCTTTTAAGATATATTGTCATTTCTTGATAATCTTTAAGATCGGTCATGTGTGCATGAACCGAAATCAATGATTAATTCGTAGCAATTATATAAGAATTGTAAATGTGCTTGATTGAATATATTCCGATTGCTTGTTTGGGAGTTGAAACTTGCAATCGAGATAAAATCAATTGAATCAAGAGTGGAAATAGGGAACAAACCTAAGGAGGATTCCCGGAACCTTGTTATTTCTCATTTATATTTCATTTACATTTACGCAATTTTCCTTTACATTATTTCACCATCAAAGCTTAAAAATCTTGAGTTTAACTTTTATCGTTCGTTTTAAGGTTCACACATTTTCTTTTGTACTTAACTTGTTTCCCTGTGGAATCGACACCCCAAAGCCGTACTACAATAACCGTGTTATACTTTGGGCGTAATCAGCCCTACTGGAATATGTAATGGATCCTTTAATGGTGCTTGTTGATTCTCATCACAACTTCACTGTCGTCTTGGTATCTATCTTTGGAGAAACTGAAGAAGTTAGTCCCGGATTTGAATCATGTTTCATCTTTGGAGTGTGAGTCGTGTCAGTTAGGTAAGTATCATCGCGTGTCCTTTCCTCTCTGCATTAAAAAATGTGTGTCTAATCCTTTTATGGTAGTACATTATGATGTTTGGGGTCCGAGTCGTGTGTCTTCTAAACTTGGCTTTCAGTATTTTTTTACTTTTGTGGATGATTATTCTAGGCTCACCTGACTTTATTTAATGAAAGATCGTTCTAAGTTATTTTCTATTTTTTGTGCCTTTTGTACTGAGGTGAAAACCAAATTTAGTTTGTTTGTCAAAATCCTTCGTAGTGATAATGCTCGTGAGTATTTTTCAAATCCTTTTACTACTTTTATGACCAATTTCGACATCATCCATCAATCATCGCACTCTCATACATCTCAAGAAAATGGGATTGTAGAGAGAAAAAATCGTCATCTTTTAGATATTGCTCGTAATCTTTTATTTCATATGCATGTTCCTAAATTTTTTCGTGTGATGCTATTCTTAGTTCCTGTTACTTAATTAATCATACATCGTCCTTTGTTCTTAATGAAAAATCTCCTCACTCTATGTTATTTCCTAACAATACACCTTTTCATTTACCTCTTCGTATTTTTGGGTCCGTTTGTTTTATTCATCAGCTTAGTCCAGGCATTGACATACTTGATGCTCGTTCCATTAAATGTATTTTCTTGGGTTATTCTCGCACTCCAAAAGTTTATCGGTATTATAGTCCGTCGTTAAAAAGGTATTTTGTTTGTGTTGATGTTACATTCTTCGAGACTACCCCATTTTATTCTGAGTCTCACTCTGTATCTAATCTGGCTGATTTTTTTCCATTTCCATTACCAATTCCAATGCCTCTTACACAGTCAAATCCTTCTACTATGGTTTCCCCTTCATCAGTTCGTCCTAGGTCGGTATCTCCATTACATGTTTACACTCGTCGTTCGAATCCTTCGGTCTCGATTGCTCCACTAATTACTTCCTCATTAACAGATCCAGATCCATCTTTAACTAACTCATCTGAGGATAATCTTCCTATTACTCTTCAAAAGGGTAACTATTTATGCGTTGCTCATACTATTGCTAATTTCGTGTCTTATAATCATTTATCTCTTTCATACGCTTCACTTGTGGCTTCAGTGTCTACTATATTTGTTCCTAAGTCTGTTACAGAAGCTTAAATTTGGGTGGAAAACAACCATTGAATAAGATATGCATGCCTTGAGTACTAATTATACATGGGACTTAGTTCACTCGCGTTTGGGAAATCTGTTGTTGGATGTTGTTGGGTTTATACTGTAAAAGTTCATCTTGACAGTACTGTTGACAAATTGAAAGTTCGTTCGGTAGAAAAAGGATATGCACAGATATATGGTATTGATTATGCTGAAACATTCTCTCATGTGTCTAAGATTACATTTATTTGTATTTTTGTCTCTTTGGTGGCTACATTTCATTGGCTTCTACATCAGTTAGATGTCAAGAATGCTTTCCTCAGTGGTTCTCTACAGGAGGAAGTTTACATGGAGCAAGCTCCTGGATTTGTTGCTCAAGGGGAGTCTGGGTTAGCCTGTCCGTTGAAGAAGTCCCTATATGGTTTGAAACAATCTCTTTGATCATGGTTTAGCAAGTTCAGTGAAGTAGTGACTGATCTTGGTCTAAGTATATGTGGTGTAGATCATTTTGTCTTTTATAAACGTAGTCAAGTGGGTAGAATATTGTTGATTGTGTACATGGATGATATTATGATCACATGAGACGAAAATGAGGGAATTCTAAAAGTAAAATAGTTCTTAAGTACTAAATTCCAGACAAAAGATCTAGGACCCTTGAGATATTTTTTAGATATCGAACGTACTAGATATCGTCATGGTATTCCCAGCGTAAATATGTTCTTGATTTGATCAAGGTGAATTGAATTATTTAACTATTACTAGACTAGATATTTTATTTGTAACAAGCATAGTTAGTCAGTTTCTAAATGCATTACATTGGGACGTTGTTATTCATATTTTGAGATATCTGAAAAGTGCTCCTGATCGTGGTTTACTTTATCAAAATCATGGTCATACACAAGTTGAGGGTTATACTGGTGCAGATTAAGCAGGCTCTCTATCTGATAGGGAGTCTACTATTGGATATTGTGTGTTTGTCGAAAGTAATCTGGTGTCATGGAATAGTAAGAAGCAAACTGTGCTTTCTAGATCGAGTGTTGAGTCTGAATACATGGCAATGACGCACACTACTTGTGAGTTAGTTTGGTTGAAACAGTTATTAGCAGAAAATTTGGGATTAAGAAATCAGGTCATATGAGTTTGATGTGTGACAATCAAAAAACTATTCATATTACAAATAATCTAATGTTTCATGAGAGAATGAAGCATATTGAAGTTGATTGTCATGTTGTTCGAGAAAAATTTGTGCAAAATGTGATCAGTACCAAATATGTGAAGTCAGCAGATCAATTAGCATATTTATTCACTAAGCCATTGGATGATCACCAAATTACATCTATTTGTACCAAGTTAGGTGCATATGGCATCTATGCTCCAACACCCAACTTGAGGGGGAGTGTTGAGAGTTCTGATTAGGTTTCCTATATGTCTCATAGTAGGTTTCCTAAATCTTATCTATTTTATGTTTATCTTATCTAGTTATGATTGTTGAATTGTATTAAGATCATCAATCAATAATACAAAAGTTTCTTCTCCAATCTTTTCTTTATTTTAACACATACTAACAGCCATTTTAAGTCCTTGCCATAGACCCCAAAGTTCAGCCTCTACACTAGAGGCCATATCAGTATCATGCATTCTATCCTTGATCCAAAATCCATTACTGTCCCGCATAATGCAACATGAACCTGCCAATCTTGGGTTTCCTTTGGAAGACCCATCCATGTTCAACTTAACCCAATCGAACTCAGGAGAAGACCAAGAGATTTGAGCAAGTTTCAAGGTTTTGTGTGAGTTTGGTTTACAGGCAATGCTAAGAAACTCGAAAGCTTTGGATTTACATAGAGAAACAAAAATAACAATAGGCATAAACTTATTAGTGAAATCTCTGTTGTTTCTACCAAGCCGAAGAGACCAACAAGTGGCTGCAAAAATCACAACCCAAGGGATATTAAGTTTTCGAAGAGGAAAAAGCATTGGTTTTAAACTAAGAGTAAAGGTTAAGAGAGAAAGAGCTAGCACCTCAGGAGGAATACCCAAACAATTCCTAACTTATTTAGAAACATATCAATCTCTAATGATATATGTTGGGGTAGATTTTTATCTCAATAACATATGCTTAAAAAGGGACATGTTTTGGTGATCTATTGGCTTTGATTGAGACCAGAGAGTGCTCGACATCATAGGATTGTGTTCTCTCGCACTTGGGCTTGTACCATAGTCTACCACCGTACATAAGCTATCATGATAGATACAGCCCACCCCGGGTTTACTTGTATTATTGAGTCCAATATTGCACTGAGACACTAGTAGGGTCAAGTTGAACCTTATTGTTTTGATTAGGCTGTAAATATACCTCAAAAAAGCAAAAAGACAAACAATACAGTAGTAATAATATAGTTTTCCACTAAAGGAAATAAAATATGTTTGAGTGATTAAAGGAGAAGAGATATGATGAAATTGCTTATAAGAGTATGCACTATGCAACAAATTATTACAGAAATTGTTCAATGTGACACTACAATAGTAAGTTTGAGTGAAAGTCATGTAGTAGTCTCATTGGGAAAAATATGTGTTCTGCAGTCTTTGCAAGTGGTCTATGATAGACCATTTATTTCGGTCATCAACAAACCCTGCAGAAGATTGTAGTAAAGTGATTAGTAGGGTATCGTTATTGGCCGGGGATTGCGGGTACTCTATACTAAAGAGTCATAAAAATAATAAAAAATGATTTGATTGGTTTAATTAGCAGTTTATAAACAAATATAAATCTACATCTATTAACATTACACAAGATTAGGGGGTTTTCATGATCTTATTTTTCTTTTTACTAATTTTACTAAGGAAATTAAAGAACAATTATTTACAATTGATCATTTTCCCTCACAATTCAGAAAATCAAGTTTGTTAAACGACTAATCAAATTGTTTCAATGTAGACAACGAATTCGTGCCTCAATCACATATCATAATTGAATCAAAGTGCAAACCTAAAGAGATCATGCACTTTATAAATTCCTTCTTAGATAATCACTAAGCTTAGGAAAAGTCCATCAGCTAGTTATTTTGTTTAAGCAATCAAGTTAATACTCAGCGCATCCTTACAATTACTTAAATAAATCATTAAGATCAAAAGGAATTATGATTCAATAACATGTTCCTTATTCCTATGAAAAAATCCATGGATAAAGAACATGCAATTTCTAGAACATTGGCTATTGTTCATAGCTTTTACCACTTTAAATCGTACTCCATATCAATTAGGTGATCGATAGTGCGATTATGGCTTCAATGATTTGCAATATCAAAGTTTTCAATATAACAGAACTGAAAATTCAACATATGTAATGAATTAATATGTCTACATATCATGAACAATTCAAAAACATTAAAGAATAAATCTGAAAATTAACCAACTCATTGAATTAATAATAATCTCTAACATAAGAATCCAAGGCTGAAACAATTAAAAAGAATAGCCATAAGGGGTACACTTCTTGAACACACTCAATGAAGCTTGAGATATTAATGGTGATGAACCTCACGGCTATGATGATAGATGAAGGAGAACACATTTTGGAAAAGTCCTAATGTGCTCACAATTGGAGATGGAATGGTGGAGTGTTTCAGCCTTTTGCTTCTTGAATTTTGAGTAGAGATGGTTCCAGAAGAAAAGATGATCTCTTTCAGCTTACAAACACCCTATTTATAGAGCTTAAAACAACCCTCTAAGCTTAGGAAAAGCAAGAAAACAATGCTAAAAACAAGCCATGAAACATGCAAGGAAACAATCCCTAAAACATGCAAGGAAACAATCCCTAAAACATGCAAAGAATCAAGGAATGGCCAAAAGTAAGAAAGAGGAATACAATCCCAAAATTTCAGGAGGACCCAACTAGTAGAATTCAAACGGTCATATCTTCTTCCACACATCTCTAAATGAGCTGAAACTTGTTGGGCTGGAAAGAAGACGTCTTGAACTTCAATTTGGACCTAAGAAAGTCTCAAAAATGATATTGTTTGGGCCTGTTATGATGGGCCAAAATCCAGTAGGCTGTTGCATCCGAATCTTCCTCCACTTTGGGCTTGGACCTTGCACCTTGCTTAGTTGACAAGAGATTATGTGATTTTTTGTTGGGCAAGCCCATGTTAGGTTGGACATACCCATGTCACTAATGAACTCCAATATTCCCTTGTGTTTTGACACATCATCCAAATAATTCCAAGGTGGAACCCTACAAAGAAATCAGAAAATAATAGATAAGGAAAGTTTCCATAATTAGAAAAGTTTCTTAGAATGATAAGACTATTTTCTTAATCCACTTAGATTTCCTAAAGTAACTAGGAAAACTCATTTTAGCACCTTATTTTACCATTCCCATGTTCACAAGCTTTCTAAATACTCAGAAAAGAAACTAAGCTCAAAATAACAAAATTAAGAGAATTACAAAGCCAAATAGGGTAAGAAAGGCATTAAAAACGTAACACAAAGTGTTCCTATCAAATTCCCCCACACTTAGCTTTAGCTAGTTGATAGGAACACTTTGTGTTACGTTTTTAATGCCTTTCCTACCCTATTTGGCTTTGCAATTCTCTTAACTTTGTTATTTTGAGCTTAGTTTCTTTTCTTAGTATTTAAAAAAGCTTGTGAACGTGGGAATGGTAAAATAAGGCGCTAAAATGAGTTTTCCTAGTTATTTTAGGAAATCTAAGTGGATTAAGAAAATAGTCTTATCATTCTAAGAAACTTTTCTAATTATGGAAAATATCCTTATCTATTATTTGCTGATTTCTTTGTAGGTTTCCACCTTGGAATTATTTGAATGATGTGTCAAAACACAAGAGAATATTGGAGTCCATTAGTGACATGGGTATGTCCAACCTAACATGAGCTTGCCCAACAAAAAAAATCACATAATCTCTTGTCAACTAAGCAAGGTGCAAGGTCCAAGCCCAAAGTAGAGGAAGATTCGGATGCAACAGCCTACTGGATTTTGGCCCATCATAACAAGCCCAAACAATATCATTTTTGAGACTTCCTTAGGTCCAAATTGAAGTTCAAGACGTCTTATTTCCAGCCCAACAAGTTTCAGCTCATTTGGAGATGCGTGGAAGAAGATATGACCGTTTGAATTCTACTAGTTGGGTCCTCCTGAAATTTCGAGATTGTATTCCTCTTTCTTACTTTTGGCCATTCCTTGATTCTTTGCATGTTTTAGGGATTGTTTCCTTGCATGTTTCATGGCTTGTTTTTAGCATTATTTTCTTGCTTTTCCTAAGCTTAGAGGGTTGTTCTAAGCTCTATAAATAGGGTGTTTGTAAGTTGAAAGAGATCATCTTTTCTCTTGGAACCATCTCTACTCAAAATTCAAGAAGCAAAAGGCTGAAACACTCCACCATTCCATCTCCAATTGTGAGCACATTAGGACTTTTCCAAAATGTGTTCTCCTTCATCTATCATCATAGCCGTGAGGTTCATCACCATTAACATCTCAAGCTTCCTTGAGTGTGTTCAAGAAGTGTACCCCTTACGGCTATTCTTTTTAATTGTTTCAGCCTTGGATTCTTATGTTAGAGATTATTATTAATTCAATGAGTTTGTTAATTTTCAGATTTATTCTTTAATGTTTTTGAATTGTTCATGATATGTAGACATATTAATTCATTACATATGTTGAATTTTCAGTTCTGTTATATTGAAAACTTTGATATTGCAAATCATTGAAGCCATAATCGCACTTTCGATCACCTAATTGATCTGGAGTATGATTTAAAGTGGTAAAAGCTATGAACAATAGCTAATGTTCTGGAAATTGCATGTTCTTTATCCATGAACTTTTTCATAGGAATAAGGAACATGTTATTGAATCATAATTCTTTTTTATCTTAATGATTTGTTTAAGTAATTGTAAGGATGCGCTGAGTATTAACTTGATTGCTTAAACAAAATAACTAGCTGATGGACTTTTCCTAAGCTTAGTGATTATCTAAGAAGGAATTTATAAAGTGCATGATCTCTTTAGGCTTGCACTTTGATTCAATTCTGATATGTGATTGAGGTACGAATTCGTTGTCTACATTGAAACAATTTGATTAGTCATTTAACAAACTTGATTTTCTGAATTGTGAGAGAAAATGATCAATTGTAAATAATTGTTCTTTAATTTCCTTAGTAAAGTTAGTAAAAAGAAAAATCAGATCATGAAAACCCCCTAATCTTGTGTAATGTTAATAGATGTAGATTTATATTTGTTTATAAACTGCTAATTAAACCAATCAAATCATTTTTTTTTATTTTTATAACTCTTTAGTATAGAGTACCCGCAATCCCCGGCCAATAACAATACCCTACTAATCACTTTACTACAATCTTCTGCAGGGTTTGTTGATGACCGAAATAAACGGTCTATCACTAGTCCCTTAGCAAAAACAACAGTATGTAACCTAGTAGAATCTCAAGAGAAACAACATAAATTAAATGACACCACAATGACATAACACAAATTAAATGACTCTAATCCTTCCAACTTATGTCTCAGAGATCCCTTAGGCAATATGGCATAATAAAGTACGGAGAGCACAAGTTTACCTCAAATAAACAAGCTACGGAGTTATTAAGATTATATAACATTCGTACTTTGAGTGTGTGTGTGTGAATAATCAGCCAAGTGTAAGTGTAATATGCCACCCTCGAGTTAATGCACAAATAGTATCAAATTTTACTTCTCACAATGCATCACTCTGGTTTTCACTCATTTAAATGTGGTGCTAGCTATACTAATTACTCAATCACTTGTGAAAACAGTTTAAACCATAGGCTTGCTTGTGCACCCACTCTCCACATCAAAAACAGAACATCAAAGGATCAGGAGGTCTTTGAAAGGGTTGTAATGGGGCTAAAGGGTCAAGGTTTCATAAGAAATAAGAGAAAGGATGTCACAAAATTTCCTTTGAACTAGAAAGCATTCAATAATGTCATAAATAGATCATCATTATTAAGTACCCACGTTTCCATCACAATAGGGTGGATTTAATCACTTTGGCTTTCAACTTGCTTTAAAGACTCATAATACTCCCAATTCTTCAGAACTTGTATTCTTTGAATCACAACAGTTTTTTTTTTTTTCCTACTGCATTTTTTTTTTCCCGAAACAACCACCTTAGAACCACATTAAATTCCCCCACACTTATGCTTTTCCACCATCTCCACATTACAAATCAATATAAACAAGATCAAAGCTCCCTAGTTCCAAGGAAAAAGGGTAGGTAAAGTGTTTAAGTTCGTAAGGGTAAATGAATGTGGGTTAATGAAGAAAATAAGCTAATTCATGCTCAAAATGCTATCTAGGGGTCAAATCATGATCAGGTTAAAGGCTGTTTAGTCATGGTGGTAAAATCCTAATTTGTCTCCGTCTTCTCCAAATCTGAACCTGTACGATTGTCTCAAGTGGTTTAAAAGCAAGTTATAGAAAACATTATATTCACAAGATGCACTCAGAAGAGAATTTGAATTGATATGTATAATGAATCAATTATAAGGCTCGAAAAACTCACAAATATTGTGGGATTATGCAAGTATCATTCAATATGTCTCCATGCTTCACTCTAAGGCAACAGATTACTCAAATCAAGGCTAATGTGCATCAAAATTTCAATTTCCAAGTATGACTACAATATAAGCAAATTAACTCCATTTCTTGTTTTATCTTTAAAAGTATGCTCAAACTCTTTAAAAACCATTAAGAATCAGTTTCATCATTGAGTTGGAAGAGGTCCTAAAACCTAAAAAGCAATGATATGACTCAAAAAAATGTAAATCCCTCTCCCACACTTAAATCGTACATTGTCCTCAATGTATATCAGAATAAGCATGCAATATATAATATAAATATGGGTAAGGTATTTACGAAAATCACACAAAACAAATAACATATAAAGATCAACCAACGTAAATGGAAGAGAGAAAGAGAATGCAAATCTGTGTTAATGACTCCTCCACAGCTTCGGTTGAATTGGGTTGCCTCCCAAGCAGCGCTTTAATGTTTACATTCTTTCAGCCTAGACTTTATACCTCGTTTTTAGTCCTTTGTGAGTGGCACCTCTAGGAGGGGTACATCCTCCACAGTGTGCTCCTCAAAAGCCTCATAGTAAGGTTTCAAGCGATGACCATTCACCTTGAATTCATTTCCAGTTTTGTCACTTTTTATCTGCATAGCACCATGAGGAAAAATATTAGTGACAATGAATGGACCCACCCATCTAGAATGTAACTTACCAGGAAAAAGTTTAAGTCTAGAATGGAAGAGAAGAACTTTTTGGCCCACAACAAAGGCCTTGCCACGGATCATCTTATCAGGAAAAGCTCTAGTTTTCTCCTTGTAGATCCATGCACTATCATATGCCTCGTTTCTGATTTCCTCAAGTTCATTCAGTTGGAGTTTTCTATGTAAACCAGCCTTATCAATGTCCATGTTGAAAGACTTAACAGCCCATCATGCCCTATGCTCAAGCTCAACTGGTAAGTGACACGCTTTACCATAGACAAGTCTGAATGGAGACATCCCAATTAGCGTCTTGTAAGCTGTCCTATAAGCCCAAAGTGCATCATCAAGTCTTTTTCTCCAATCCTTACGTGTAGGGCCCACAGTCTTCTCCAAAATCCCCTTAATCTCACGATTTGAGACCTCTGCTTGTCCACTCGTCTGAGGATGATAAGGTGTTGCCACCTTATGAGTCACTTTGTACTTCTTGAGCAGGGCCTCAATTGTACGGTTGCAGAAGTGTAATCCACCATCACTAATAATCACACGAGGCATTCCAAACCTAGCAAATATGTTAGATCTCAAGAAATCTACAACAATTTTAGAGTCATTTGTTCTGGTGGCTTTAGCCTCCACCCACTTAGACACATAATCAACAGCCAAAAGAATGTAAAGAAACCCGTTAGATGAAGGAAATGGCCCCATGAAATCAATGCCCCAAACATCGAAAAATCTCAACAGTTATAATATGGGCCATGGGCATCTGATCCCTAGAGCCTAAGTTACCTGTCTTCTGGCACCTGTCACAAGTCATGCAATACAAGTATGCATCCTTAAAAAAAGAAGGCCAGAAAAAACCACAATCTAATACCTTACGGGCTGTCCTACGAGCACCAAAGTGTCCACCACAAGACTCAGAATGACAAAAGGCAAGTATCGATTTATGCTCAGATTCAGGGACACACCTCCTAATGATTTGATCACTATAATGCTTCCACAAATAAGGTTCATCCCTTAAGAAATACCTAGCCATATGCTTAAGTTTTTCTTTATTAGAATGAGGTAAAGTGTCAGGAAATTGCCTAGTAACTAAATAATTCACAATATCAGCATACCAAGGCTCACTTACTTCAATCCCAAAGAGCTGCTCATCTGGGAATGATTCTTGCAGGGGTAGGACGTCCTCCTCATGAACAAGTCTACTCAAATGGTCAGCTACCAAGTTTTCACTCCCCTTCTTGTCTTTGATCTCCAAATCAAATTCTTGAAGCAAAAGCACCCATCTAATCAGTCTCGGTTTGGCCTCCTTCTTTGTCATCAGATACTTCAAAGCTGCGTGATCAGTATAAACAACAACTTTAGTTTGAAGTAAATAAGAGCGAAATTTATCTAAGGCAAAAACAACAGCAAGGAGCTCTTTTTCAGTTGTGGAATAGTTTAGTTGAGCATCATTGAGTGTCCTAGAGGCATAGTAGATGGCATAGGGCTTCTTGTCTATTCTTTGTCCCAAAACAGCCCCAACGGCGTAATCTGAGGCGTCACACATCAATTCAAAAGGTAAGGACCAATTAGGTGGAGACATGATGGGAGCAGTAGTCAATAACTCCTTCAGTTTCTCAAAAGCTTTCTTGCACTCCTCATCAAACTCAAAGAGAGTGTCCCTCTGAAGTAAACGGCACAAGGGTCTTAATACATTGGAGAAATCCTTGATAAACCTCCTGTAAAATCCTGCATGACCAAGAAATGAACGAACCTCTCTCACACAAGTGGGAGAGGGTAAGTAACGCACAAGATCTACCTTAGATTTATCAACCTCAATCCCCCTAGCAGATAAGATATGTCCTAAAACAATCCCTTGAGTCACCATGAAGTGACATTTTTCCCAATTTAGAACCAAGTTTGTTTCAACACAACATTTCAGAATAAGTTCCAAATTTCCTAAGCATGCATCAAAATCTCTACCAAAGACACTAAAATCATCCATAAAGACCTCAATGATATTCTCGATGTATTCAGAGAAAATGGAGAGCATACAACGTTGAAACGTACCTGGTGCATTGCACAATCCGAATGGCATATGTCTGTAGGCATAAGTGCCAAAAGGGCAAGTGAAGGTGGTTTTCTCTTGGTCTTCTTGCGCTATACAGATCTGGTTGTACCCACTATATCCATCCAAAAAACAATAAAAATGAGAACCAGCTAACCTCTCGAGCATCTGATCGATGAAGGGCAGAGGGACATGGTTCTTTCTTATTGAAGCATTGAGCTTCCTATAATCTATGCAAACTCGATAACCAGTTACCACTCTTTGAGGTACAAGCTCATTCTCCTCATTCTTTACCACAGTAACTCCTGACTTCTTTGGCACAACTTGAATAGGAGACACCCACTTGCTATCTGAAATAGGGTAAATAACGCCACAATCAAGTAACTTAATTACCCCATCTTGCACAACCTTCATCATAGGTGGATGTAGGAGTCTCTGGGCATCTCTGGTGGGTTTGGCACCATCCTCCAACAAGATCCTATGGACGTACATGGTTGGGCTAATTCCCTTGATATCTGCCAAAGTCCAACCAATGGCGGTCTTGTACTTCTTCAGAACGTCCACAAACCTCTTTTTTTGGTCCTCCTCCAACTTCGAGGATATAATAACAGGCAGTGTCTCCTTGTCCCCCAAAAAGACATACTTCAAGTGATCGGGCAAAACCTTAAGCTCAAGTGTAGGGGCCTGTATCACTGAAGGTAATATTTTGTTAGTGGAAATAGGAAAGGAAAAAAGATGAATAGACCTTGGTAATATGGGTCGGGCCTCAAGGGAGGCTACGGTTTTGATCATAATGGGCTCTTCAGCCTTCTCTAACTCAGCCCTAGAAATGGATTCTCCATTCTCAGTATAACCAACTCCTTGAGAGAGTGTTACTTTCAACTCATCCTCTTCCATTGCTTCCAAAAATCTCTGCGCAAGTGAGTTAATATCATCAATCGAAAAATAGGGTTTAATGTCAGTCAATGGATACCTCATGGCTTCAAAGATGTTGAAGCGTATAACTTCATTATCAAATTCCATGGTTAGAGTTCCCTCATAAACATCGATCTTTGTTCTTGCGGTCCTCATGAATGGGCGCCCTAAAAGCAACAGAGTAGAATTTAGGGGCGAATCTTCCATATCAATGATATAGAAGTCTGCAGGAAAAATGAGTTGATTTACTTGCACAAGAACATCTTCAACGTATCCTTTAGGATACTTATTAGATCGATCAGCCAATTGGATAACAACATTATCACTTTTAAGTGCACCTAGCTCTAAAGAAGCATAAAGACTATAAGGCATCACATTAATTGAAGCTCCTAAGTCTAGCATGACATTATCAAATTTGTTGGTACCAATCACACAAGGAACAGAAAAACTCCCTGGATCCTTAAGCTTTGGTGGCAATTTCATTTGGATGACAGCAGAGACTGTCTCATTCAACTTCACCACCTCCTTCTCACAAGTCTGCCTCCTTGTAGTGCAAAGCTCCTTCAGAAACTTGGCATATCTTAGCACTTGCTTCAAGCACTCAATCAAAGGCATGTTGACTTGTACCTTCTTAAAAATCTCCAAGATGGCCTGATCAGATTCTTGGTTTTGGCAAACCTACTAGGAAAAGGTACACGAGCAAAAAGATTAGAATCAAAACAGTGTTTAGGGTTTTGTTCGTTACCTTGAGGTTTTAAAGCATTCTCAGATGACGGAGGACCAATCATTTCTGCCATTGTGGTGGTGGGATCTTTCTGTATTTCCTTCTTGGTGCTCTCAACGTCCTCTTCCTCATGGTGGGTCACTTTGGCTTTCTTTTGAGTTTTAAGAACATCCACAAGGGTCTTGCCACTCCTTGTGGTAACAACTTTAGCTTGCTCGATAATTGGGTTGGGAACAGTGTTGCTAGGCAATTTTCCACTCTCCGTTATCTTCCCCATGAAGTCCACCACTTGTCCCAATTGCTTCTTCAGCTCTGCAATATCCTTAGTGTGAGCCTGTTGACCTGTAACAAGAGCTTGAGTAGCAGTATTTAAATTTTGTTGCCCTTGAGCAAGGGACTTTAAAATTTCATCATAATTAGAAGCAACAGAATTTGCAGGTACAATAGGATTAGGGACAAAGTTTTGAGGTACCTGAGGCCTCATAAACAAACCTGGAGGGCGTGGAAACACTTGCCCTTGACCTTGAGGGTTCTGAACATTATAATTGTTGGCCCAACAAAAATTGGGGTGATCTCTAAGCCCAGGGTTGTATGTATTAGAGAAAGGGTTGTACCTTTGTCCACCTTGATTACCTTGAAACCCAACAGCGTTAAGAGACTCCCATCCTCCATTGTTGATCAGTTGGGGACATTGGTCAGTTGGATGCCCTTGAGTACAACACACACCACAGATTTGAGCAACTTGTTGTACTTGTGCTCCATTCACATTCAGTACCTGAGACAGAAGAGTAGACATTTTATTAACTTTTTCCTCAAGAGCAGAGTTAGAAGATACCTCATTCACCCCACGAGTGGAGTTTAACACTCCCTCGTATTGTTGATAATTAAGAGCACGTTGGGCGAGTAACTCCTTAGCAACATCAGGTGTCTTATCGACAAAAGAACCTCCAGCAGCAGCATCTAACAATTGACGTTCGAGGGGGAGAAGTCCTTCATAAAAGTAAGTGAGAAGATTCCCTTCTTTCATCCCATGTGAAGGACATGATGCAATTAAGCTCTTGAATCTCTCATAGCAGGCATAGAACGCCTCTTCCTTCCTTTGCTCAATTCCAATTATCTGCTTCCTCAAGACAGTAATCCTTGAGGCAGGGAAGTACTTAGTTAGAAACTCAGTCATAAGCTTCTCCCATGTGTTGATGTAACCCGAGGGTAGATCAAACAACCAAGTCTTTGCCCTATCTTCAAGTGAAAAAGGGAATGACTTCAGCTTCAGAACGTTGAGATCCGCATTTTGTGGGCACATACTTGAACACACAAACTGGAACTCCTTGAGATGTTTGTGAGGATCTTCGTTAGTAAGCCCATGGAATTTGGCAAATGGTACAAGAATCCACTCTTCAGTTCGAACTCAGCTATCTTGCCAACTGCTGGTTTTGGATAAGTAATACAAGTTGGTGCAGCTCCCCCATCAGTTGAAGAAGACATTTGCCTAATAGTTTCAGCCATTGGTACTTCGTCTTCCTTACTTGCGTCTTCTAAGTCAGGTATGTCTTTTTCCTCGTCTGACAAGTGATGTGAAAAATTATCTGACTCCTCCGACTCTAGCCTCCCTACTTGGTGAGGTGGGGGTTAATTTGTAGAAAGTGCAACTTCTATAGTAAAGCCAAGCGTTTTCTAAGTTCTTGAGTCTTTCTACTAACTGCTGACATTCATGGACCTAAATAACAAAAGCAAATGAATCAATATATAAGTTAAAGTTTGAAATACAAATAATAATGAGCTTCCCTTACAAACGTTACAAATGGTTTTAAGGAAGTCACATGCTAAAATTGCAATCAAGTAAAACACAAGTTATATTATATGCTAAGCAGAATATTAACAAGTTAAATGACACTAAAATATAGAGATTTTGCAATCCCCGGCAACGGCGCCATTTGATAGACCATTTATTTCGGTCATCAACAAACCCTGCAGAAGATTGTAGTAAAGTGATTAGTAGGGTATCGTTATTGGCCGAGGATTGCGGGTACTCTATACTTAAAAGTCATAAAAATAATAAAAAAATGATTTGATTGGTTTAATTAGCAGTTTATAAACAAATATAAATCTACATCTATTAACATTACACAAGATTAGGGGGTTTTCATGATCTGATTTTTCTTTTTACTAATTTTACTAAGGAAATTAAAGAACAATTATTTACAATTGATCATTTTCTCTCGAAATTCAGAAAATCAAGTTTGTTAAATGACTAATCAAATTGTTTCAATACAGACAACGAATTCGTGCCTCAATCACATATCATAATTGAATCAAAGTGCAAGCCTAAAGAGATCATGCACTTTATAAATTCCTTCTTAGATAATCACTAAGCTTAGGAAAAGTCCATCAGCTAGTTATTTTGTTTAAGCAATCAAGTTAATACTCAGCGCATCCTTACAATTACTTAAACAAATCATTAAGATCAAAAGGAATTATGATTCAATAACATGTTCTTTATTCCTATGAAAAAGTCCATGGATAAAGAACATGCAATTTCCATAACATTGGCTATTGTTCATAGCTTTACCACTTTAAATCATACTCCAGATCAATTAGGTGATCGAAAGTGCGATTATGGCTTCAATGATTTGCAATATCAAAGTTTTCAATATAACAGAACTGAAAATTCAACATATGTAATGAATTAATATGTCTACATATCATGAATAATTCAAAAACATTAAAGAATAAATCTGAAAATTAACCAACTCATTGAATTAATAATAATCTCTAACATAAGAATCCAAGGCTTAAACAATTAAAAAGAATAGCCGTAAGGGGTACACTTCTTGAACACACTCAAGGAAGCTTGAGATGTTAATGGTGATGAACCTCACGACTATGATGATAGATGAAGGAGAACACATTTTGGAAAAGTCCTAATGTGCTCACAATTGGAGATGGAATGGTGGAGTGTTTCAGCCTTTTGCTTCTTGAATTTTGAGTAGAGATGGTTCCAAAAGAAAAGATGATCTCTTTCAGCTTACAAACACCCTATTTATAGAGCTTAGAACAACCCTCTAAGCTTAGGAAAAGCAAGAAAACAATGCTAAAAACAAGCCATGAAACATGCAAGGAAACAATCCCTAAAACATGCAAGGAAACAATCCCTAAAACATGCAAAGAATCAAGGAATGGCCAAAAGTAAGAAAGAGGAATACAATCCCAAAATTTCAGGAGGACCCAACTAGTAGAATTCAAACGGTCATATCTTCTTCCACACATCTCCAAATGAACTGAAACTTGTTGGGCTAGAAAGAAGACATCTTGAACTTCAATTTGGACCTAAGAAAATCTCAAAAATGACATTGTTTAGGCCTGTTATGATGGGCCAAAATCCAGTAGGCTGTTGCATCCGAATCTTCCTCCACTTTGGGCTTGGATCTTGCACCTTGCTTAGTTGACAAGAGATTATGTGATTTTTTGTTGGGCAAGCCCATGTTAGGTTGGACATACCCATGTCACTAATGAACTCCAATATTCTCTTGTGTTTTGACACATCATCCAAATAATTCCAAGGTGGAACCCTATAAAGAAATTGATAGACCGTTTATTTCGGTTATCAACAAACCCTGCAGAAGATTGTAGTAAAGTGATTAGTAGGGTATCATTATTGGCCGGGGATTGCGGGTACTCTATACTAAAGAGTCATAAAAATAATAATAAATGATTTGATTGGTTTAATTAGCAGTTTATAAACAAATATAAATCTACATCTATTAACATTACATAAGATTAGGGGGTTTTCATGATCTGATTTTTCTTTTTACTAATTTTACTAAGGAAACTAAAGAACAATTATTTACAATTGATCATTTTCTCTCACAATTCAGAAAATCAAGTTTGTTAAATGACTAATCAAATTGTTTCAATGTAGACAACGAATTCGTGCCTCAATCACATATCAGAATTGAATCAAAGTGCAAGCCTAAAGAGATCATGCACTTTATAAATTCCTTCTTAGATAATCACTAAGCTTAGGAAAAGTCCATCAGCTAGTTATTTTGTTTAAGCAATCAAGTTAATACTCAGCGCATCCTTACAATTACTTAAACAAATCATTAAGATCAAAAGGAATTATGATTCAATAACATGTTCCTTATTCCTATGAAAAAGTCCATGGATAAAGAACATGCAATTTCCAGAACATTGGCTATTGTTCATAGCTTTTACCACTTTAAATCGTACTCCAGATCAATTAGGTGATAGAAAGTGCGATTATGGCTTCAATGATTTGCAATATCAAAGTTTTCAATATAACAGAACTGAAAATTCAACATATGTAATGAATTAATATGTCTACATATCATGAACAATTCAAAAACATTAAAGAATAAATCTGAAAATTAACCAACTCATTGAATTAATAATAATATCTAACATAAGAATCCAAGGCTGAAACAATTAAAAAGAATAGCCGTAAGGGGTACACTTCTTGAACACACTCAAGGAAGCTTGAGATGTTAATGGTGATGAACCTCACGGCTATGATGATAGATGAAGGAGAACACATTTTGGAAAAGTCCTAATGTGCTCACAATTGGAGAAGGAATGGTGGAGTGTTTTAGCCTTTTGCTTCTTGAATTTTGAGTAGAGATGGTTCCAAGAGAAAAGATGATCTCTTTCAGCTTACAAACACCCTATTTATAGAGCTTAGAACAACCCTCTAAGCTTAGGAAAAGCAAGAAAACAATGCTAAAAACAAGCCATGAAACATGCAAGGAAACAATCCCTAAAACATGCAAGGAAACAATCCCTAAAACATGCAAAGAATCAAGGAATGGCCAAAAGTAAGAAAGAGGAATACAATCCCGAAATTTCAGGAGGACCCAACTAGTAGAATTCAAACGGTCATATCTTCTTCCACACATCTCCAAATGAGCTGAAACTTGTTGGACTGGAAAGAAGACGTCTTGAACTTCAATTTTGACCTAAGAAAGTCTCAAAAATGATATTGTTTGGGCCTGTTATGATGGGCCAAAATCCAGTAGGCTGTTGCATCCGAATCTTCCTCCACTTTGGGCTTGGACCTTGCACCTTGCTTAGTTGACAAGAGATTATGTGATTTTTTGTTGGGCAAGCCCATGTTAGGTTGGACATACCCATGTCACTAATGGACTCCAATATTCTCTTGTGTTTTGACACATCATCCAAATAATTCCAAGGTGGAACCCTACAAAGAAATCAGCAAATAATAGATAAGGAAAGTTTCCATGTTTAGAAAAGTTTCTTAGAATGATAAGACTATTTTCTTAATCCACTTAGATTTCCTAAAGTAACTAGGAAAACTCATTTTAGCGCCTTATTTTACCATTCCCACGTTCACAAGCTTTTTAAATACTAAGAAAAGAAACTAAGCTCAAAATAACAAAGTTAAGAGAATTGCAAAGCCAAATAGGGTAGGAAAGGCATTAAAAACGTAACACAAAGTGTTCCTATCAAATTCCCCCACACTTAGCTTTGGCTAGTCCCTTAGCAAAACAACAGTATGTAACCTAGTAGAATCTCAAGAGAAACAACATAAACTAAATGACACCACAATGACATAACACAAATTAAATGACTCTAATCCTTCCAACTTATGTCTCAGAGATCCCTTAGGCAATATGGCATAATAAAGTACGGAGAGCACAAGTTTACCTCAAATAAACAAGCTACGGAGTTATTAAGATTATATAACATTCGTACTTTGAGTGTGTGTGTGTGAATAATCAGCCAAGAGTAAGTGTAATATGCCACCCTCGAGTTAATGCACAAATAGTATCAAATTTTACTTCTCACAATGCATCACTCTGGTTTTCACTCATTTAAATGTGGTGCTAGCTATACTAATTACTCAATCACTTGTGAAAACAGTTTAAACCATAGGCTTGCTTGTGCACCCACTCTCCACATCAAAAACAGAACATCAAAGGATCAGGAGGTCTTTGAAAGGGCTTTGAAAGGGTTGTAATGGGGCTAAAGGGTCAAGGTTTCATAAGAAAGAAGAGAAAGGATGTCACAAAATTTCCTTAGAACTAGAAAGCATTCAATAACGTCATAAATAGATCATCATTATTAAGTACCACGTTTCCATCACAATAGGGTGGATTTAATCACTTTGGCTTTCAACTTGCTTTAAAGACTCATAATACTCCCAATTCTTCAGAACTTGTATTTTTTTGAAACACAGCAATTTTTTTTTTCCTATTACTCCTTTTATCTTCTTTTTTTTTTGTTTTTTTTTTTCGAAACAACCACCTTAGAACCATATGAAATTCCCCCACACTTATGCTTTTCCACCATCTCCACATTACAAATCAATATAAACAAGATCCAAGCTCCCTAGTTCCAAGGAAAAATAGTAGGTAAAGTGTTTTAAGTTCGTAAGGGTAAATGAATGTGGGTTAATGAAGAAAATAAGCTAATTCAGGCTCAAAATGGTATCTAGGGGTCAAATCATGATCAGATTAAAGGCTATTTAGTCATGGTGGTAAAATCCTAATTTGCCTCCGTCTTCTCCAAATCTGAACATGTACGATCGTCTCAAGTGGTTTAAAAGCAAGTTCTAGAAAACATTATATTCACAAGATGCACTCAGAAGAGAATTTGAATTGATATGCATAATGAATCGATTATAAGGCTCAAAAAACTCACAAATATTGTGGGATTATGCAAGTATCATTCAATATGTCTCCATGCTTCACTCTAAGGCAACAGATTACTCAAATCAAGGCTAATGTGCATCAAAATTTCAATTTCCAAGTATGACTACAATATAAGCAAATTAACTCCATTTCTTGTTTTATCTTTAAAAGTATGCTCAAACTCTTTAAAAACCATTAAGAATCAGTTTCATCATTGAGTTGGAAGAGGTCCTAAAACCTAAAAAGCAATGATATGACTCAAAAAGATGTAAATCCCTCTCCCACACTTAAATCGTACATTGTCCTCAATGTATATCAAAATAAGCATGTAATATAGAATATAAACATGGGTAAGGTATTTACGAAAATCACACAAAACAAATAACATATAAAGATCAACCAACGTAAATGGAAGAGAGAAAGAAAATGCAAATCTGTGTTAATGACTCCTCCACAGCTTCGGTTGAATTGGGTTGCCTCCAAAGCAGCGCTTTAATGTTTACAGTCTTTCAGCCTAGACTTTGTACCTTGTTTTTAGTCCTTTGTGAGTGGCACCTCTAGGAGGGGTACATCCTCCACAGTATGCTCCTCAAAAGCCTCATAGTAAGGTTTCAAGCGATGACCATTCACCTTGAATTCATTTCCAGTTTTGTCACTTTTTATCTGCATAGCACCATGAGGAAAAATATTAGTGACAATGAATGGACCCACCCATCTAGAACGTAACTTACCAGGAAAAAGTTTAAGTCTAGAATGGAAGAGAAGAACTTTTTGGCCCACAACAAAGGCCTTGCCACGGATCATCTTATCATGAAAAGCTCTAGTTTTCTCCTTGTAGATCCATGCACTATCATATGCCTCGTTTCTGATTTCCTCAAGTTCATTCAGTTGGAGTTTTCTATGTAAACCAGCCTCATCAATGTCCATGTTGAAAGACTTAACAGCCCACCATGCCCTATGCTCAAGCTCAACTGGTAAGTGACACGTTTTACCATAGACAAGTCTGAATGGAGACATCCCAATTGGCGTCTTATAAGCTGTCCTATAAGCCCAAAGTGCATCATCAAGTCTTTTGCTCCAATCCTTTCGTGTAGGGCCCACAGTCTTCTCCAAAATCCCCTTAATCTCACGATTTGAGACCTCTGCTTGTCCACTCGTCTGAGGATGATAAGGTGTTGCCACCTTATGAGTCACTTTGTACTTCTTGAGCAGGGCCTCAATTGTGCGGTTGCAGAAGTGTAATCCACCATCACTAATAATCACACGAGGCATTCCAAACCTAGCAAATATGTTAGATCTCAAGAAATCTACAACAACTTTAGAGTCATTAGTTCTGGTGGCTTTAGCCTCCACCCACTTAGACACATAATCAACAGCCAAAAGAATGTAAAGAAACCCGTTAGATGAAGGAAACGGCCCCATGAAATCAACGCCCCAAACATCGAAAATCTCAACAGTTATAATATGGGCCATGGGCATCTGATCCCTAGAGCCTAAATTACCTGTCCTCTGGCACCTGTCACAAGTCATGCAATACAAGTATGCATCCTTAAAAATAGAAGGCCAGAAAAAACCACAATCTAATACCTTACGGGCTGTCCTACGAGCACCAAAGTGTCCACCACAAGACTCAGAATGACAAAAGGCAAGTATCGATTTATGCTCAGATTCAGGGACACACCTCCTAATGATTTGATCACTACAATGTTTCCACAAATAAGGTTCATCCCATATGTAATGCCTAGCCATATGCTTAAGTTTTTCTTTATTAGAACGAGGTAAAGTGTCAGGAAATTGCCTAGTAACTAAATAATTCACAATATCAGCATACCAAGGCTCACTTACCTCAATCCCAAAGAGCTGCTCATCTGGGAATGATTCTTGCAGGGGTAGGACGTCCTCCTCATGAACAAGTCTGCTCAAATGGTCAGCTACCAAGTTTTCACTCCCCTTCTTGTCCTTGATCTCCAAATCAAATTCTTGAAGCAAAAGCACCCATCTAATCAGTCTCGGTTTGGCCTCCTTCTTTGTCATCAGATACTTCAAAGCTGCATGATCAGTATAAACAACAACTTTAGTTTGAAGTAAATAAGAGTGAAATTTATCTAAGGCAAAAACAACAGCAAGGAGCTCTTTTTCAGTTGTGGAATAGTTTAGTTGAGCATCATTGAGTGTCCTAGAGGCATAGTAGATGGCATAGGGCTTCTTGTCCATTCTTTGTCCCAAAACAGCCCCAACGGCATAATCTGAGGCGTCACACATCAATTCAAAAGGTAAGGACCAATTAGGTGGAGACATGATGGGAGCAGTAGTCAATAACTCCTTCAGCTTCTCAAAAGCTTTCTTGCACTCCTCATCAAACTCAAAGAGAGTGTCCTTCTGAAGTAAACGGCACAAGGGCCTTGATACATTGGAGAAATCCTTGATAAACCTCCTGTAAAATCCTGCATGACCAAGAAATGAACGAACCTCTCTCACACAAGTGGGAGAGGGTAAGTAACGCACAAGATCTACCTTAGATTTATCAACCTCAATCCCCCTAGCAGATATGATATGTCCTAAAACAATCCCTTAAGTCACCATGAAGTGACATTTTTCCCAATTTAGAACCAAGTTTGTTTCAACACAACGTTTCAGAATAAGTTCCAAATTTCCTAAGCATGCATCAAAATCTCTACCAAAGACACTAAAATCATCTATAAAGACCTCAATGATATTCTCGATGTATTCAGAGAAAATGGAGAGCATACAACGTTGAAACGTACCTGGTGCATTGCACAATCCGAATGGCATACGTCTGTAGGCATAAGTGCCAAAAGGGCAAGTGAAGGTGGTCTTCTCTTGGTCCTCTTGCGCTATATAGATCTGGTTGTACCCACTATATCCATCCAAAAAACAATAAAAAGGATAACCAGCTAACCTCTCGAGCATCTGATCGATGAAGGGCAGAGGGAAATGGTCCTTTCTTGTCGAAGCATTGAGCTTCCTATAGTCTATGCAAACTCGATAACCAGTTACCACTCTTTGAGGTACAAGCTCATTCTCCTCATTCTTTACCACAGTAACTCCTGACTTCTTTGGCACAACTTGAACAGGAGACACCCACTTGCTATCTGAAATAGGGTAAATAACGCCACAATCAAGTAACTTAATTACCTCATCTTGCACAACCTTCATCATAGGTGGATGTAGGCGTCTCTGGGCATCTCTGGTGGGTTTGGCACCATCCTCCAACAGGATCCTATGGACGCACATGGTTGGGCTAATTCCCTTGATATCTGCCAAAGTCCAACCAATGGCGGTCTTGTACTTCTTTAGAACGTCCACAAGCTTCTTTTCTTAGTCTTCCTCCAACTTCGAGGATATAATAACAGGTAGTGTCTCATTGTCCCCCAAAAAGACATACTTCAAGTGATCTGGCAAAACCTTAAGCTCAAGTGTAGGGGCCTGCATCACTGAAGGTAAAATTTTGTTAGTGGAAATAGGAAAGGACAAAGGAGGAATAGACCTTGGTAATATGGGTCGGGCCTCAAGGGAGGCTACGGTTTTGATCACAATGGGCTCTTCAGCCTTTTCTAACTTAGCCCTAGAAATGGATTCTCCATTCTCAGTATAACCAACTCCTTGAGAGAGTGTTACTTTCAACTCATCCTCTTCCATTGCTTCCAAAAATCTCTGCGCAAGTGAGTTAATATCATCAATAGAAAAACAGGGTTTAATGTCAGTCAATGGATACCTCATGGCTTCAAAGATGTTGAAGCGTATAACTTCATTATCAAATTCCATGGTTAGAGTTCCCTCATAAACATCGATCTTTGTTCTTGCGGTCCTCATGAATGGGCGCCCTAAAAGCAACGGAGTAGAATTTAGGGGAGAATCTTCCATATCAATGATATAGAAGTCTGCAGGAAAAATGAGTTGATTTACTTGCACAAGAACATCTTCAACGTATCCTTTAGGATACTTATTAGATCGATCAGCCAATTGGATAACAACATTATCACTTTTAAGTGCACCTAGCTCTAAAGAAGCATAAAGACTATAAGGTATCACATTAATTGAAGCTCCTAAGTCTAGCATGACATTATCAAATTTGTTGGTACCAATCACACAAGGAACAGAAAAACTCCCTGGATCCTTAAGCTTTGGTGGCAATTTCCTTTGGATGACAGCAGAGACTGTCTCATTCAACTTCACCACCTCCTTCTCACGAGTCTGCCTCCTTGTAGTGCAAAGCTCCTTCAGAAACTTGGCATATCTTGGCACTTGCTTCAAGCACTCAATCAAAGGCATGTTGACTTGTACCTTCTTAAAAATCTCTAAGATGGCCTGATCAGATTCATCCTTCTTGGTTTTGGCAAACCTACTAGGAAAAGGTACACGAGCAAAAGGATTAGAATCAAAAGAGTGTTTAGGGTTTTGTTCATTACCTTGAGGTTTTAAAGCATTCTCAGATGATGGAGGACCAATCATTTCCGCCATTGTGGTGGTGGGATCTTTCTGTATTTCGTTCTTGGTGCTCACAACATCCTCTTCCTCATGATGGGTCACTTTGGCTTTCTTTTGAGTTTTAAGAACATCCACAATAGTCTTGCCACTCCTTGTGGTAACAACTTTAGCTTGCTCGATAATTGGGTTGGGAACAGTGTTGCTAGGCAATTTTCCACTCTCCGTTATCTTCCCCATGAAGTCCACCACTTGTCCCAATTGCTTCTTCAGCTCTGCAATATCCTTAGTGTGAGCCTGTTGACCTGTAACAAGAGCTTGAGTAGCAGTAGTTAAATTCTGTTGCCCTTGAGCAAGGGACTTTAAAATTTCATCATAATTAGAAGCAACAGAATTTGTAGGTACAATAGGATTAGGGACAAAGTTTTGAGGTACCTGAGGCCTCATAAACAAACCTGGAGGGCGTGGAAACACTTGCCCTTGACCTTGAGGGTTCTGAACATTATCATTGTTGGCCCAACGAAAATTGGGGTGATCTCTAAGCCCGGGGTTATATGTGTTAGAGAAAGGGTTGTACCTTTGTCCACCTTGATTACCTTGAAACCCAACAGCGTTAAGAGACTCCCATCCTCCATTGTTGATCAGTTGGGGACATTGGTCAGTTGGATGCCCTTGAGTACAACACACACCACAGATTTGAGCAACTTGTTGTACTTGTGCTCCATTCACATTCAGTACCTGAGACAGAAGAGTAGACATTTTATTAACTTTTTCCTCAAGAGCAGAGTTAGAAGATACCTCATTCACCCCACGAGTGGAGTTTAACACTCCCTCGTATTGTTGATAATTAAGAGCACGTTGGGCGAGTAACTCCTTAGCAACATCAGGTGTCTTATCGACAAAAGAACCTCCAGCAGCAGCATCTAACAATTGACGTTCGAGGGGGAGAAGTCCTTCATAAAAGTAAGTGAGAAGATTCCCTTCTTTCATCCCATGTGAAGGACATGATGCAATTAAGCTCTTGAATCTCTCATAGTAGGCATAGAACGCCTCTTCCTTCCTTTGCTCAATTCCAGTTATCTGCTTCCTCAAGACAGTAATCCTTGAGGCAGGGAAGTACTTAGTTAGAAACTCAGTCATAAGCTTCTCCCATGTGTTGATGTAACCCGAGGGTAGATCAAACAACCAAGTCTTTGCCCTATCTTCAAGTGAAAAAGGGAATGACTTCAGCTTCAGAACATTGAGATCCGCATTTTGTGGGCACATACTTGAACACACAAACTGGAACTCCTTGAGATGTTTGTGAGGATCTTCGTTAGTAAGCCCATGGAATTTGGGCAAATGGTGCAAGAACCCACTCTTCAGTTCGAACTCAGCTATCTTGCCAACTGCTGGTTCTGGATAAGTAATACAAGTTGGTGCAGCTCCCCCATCAGTTGAAGAAGACATTTGCCTAATAGTTTCAGCCATTGGTACTTCGTCTTCCTTACTTGCGTCTTCTAAGTCAGGTATGTCTTCTTCCTCGTCTGACAAGTGATGTGAAAAATTATCTGACTCCTCCGACTCTAGCCTCCCTTCTTGGTAAGGTAGGGGTTGATTTGTAGAAAGTGCAACTTTTTTTAGTAAAGCCAAACGTTTTCTAAGTTCTTGAGTCTTTCTACTAACTGCTGACATTCATCGACCTAAATAACAAAAGCAAAGGAATCAATATATAAGTTAAAGTTTGAAATACAAATAATAATGAGCTTCCCTTACAAACTTTACAAATGGTTTTAAGGAAGTCACATGCTGTAATTGCAATCAAGTAAAACACAAGTTATAATATGCTAAGAAGAATATTAACAAGTTAAATGACACTAAAATATAGAGATTTTGCAATCCCCGGCAACGGCGCCATTTGATAGACCGTTTATTTCGGTCATCAACAAACCCTGCAGAAGATTGTAGTAAAGTGATTAGTAGGGTATCATTATTGGCCGGGGATTGTGGGTACTCTATACTAAAGAGTCATAAAAATAATAATAAATGATTTGATTGGTTTAATTAGCAGTTTATAAACAAATATAAATCTACATCTATTAACATTACATAAGATTAGGGGGTTTTCATGATCTGATTTTTCTTTTTACTAATTTTACTAAGGAAACTAAAGAACAATTATTTACAATTGATCATTTTCTCTCACAATTCAGAAAATCAAGTTTGTTAAATGACTAATCAAATTGTTTCAATGTAGACAACGAATTCGTGCCTCAATCACATATCAGAATTGAATCAAAGTGCAAGCCTAAAGAGATCATGCACTTTATAAATTCCTTCTTAGATAATCACTAAGCTTAGGAAAAGTCCATCAGCTAGTTATTTTGTTTAAGCAATCAAGTTAATACTCAGCGCATCCTTACAATTACTTAAACAAATCATTAAGATCAAAAGGAATTATGATTCAATAACATGTTCCTTATTCCTATGAAAAAGTCCATGGATAAAGAACATGCAATTTCCAGAACATTGGCTATTGTTCATAGCTTTTACCACTTTAAATCGTACTCCAGATCAATTAGGTGATAGAAAGTGCGATTATGGCTTCAATGATTTGCAATATCAAAGTTTTCAATATAACAGAACTGAAAATTCAACATATGTAATGAATTAATATGTCTACATATCATGAACAATTCAAAAACATTAAAGAATAAATCTGAAAATTAACCAACTCATTGAATTAATAATAATATCTAACATAAGAATCCAAGGCTGAAACAATTAAAAAGAATAGCCGTAAGGGGTACACTTCTTGAACACACTCAAGGAAGCTTGAGATGTTAATGGTGATGAACCTCACGGCTATGATGATAGATGAAGGAGAACACATTTTGGAAAAGTCCTAATGTGCTCACAATTGAAGAAGGAATGGTGGAGTGTTTTAGCCTTTTGCTTCTTGAATTTTGAGTAGAGATGGTTCCAAGAGAAAAGATGATCTCTTTCAGCTTACAAACACCCTATTTATAGAGCTTAGAACAACCCTCTAAGCTTAGGAAAAGCAAGAAAACAATGCTAAAAACAAGCCATGAAACATGCAAGGAAACAATCCCTAAAACATGCAAAGAATCAAGGAATGGCCAAAAGTAAGAAAGAGGAATACAAGAATTCAAACAGTCATATCTTCTTCCACACATCTCCAAATGAGCTGAAACTTGTTGGACTGGAAAGAAGACGTCTTGAACTTCAATTTTGACCTAAGAAAGTCTCAAAAATGATATTGTTTGGGCCTGTTATGATGGGCCAAAATCCAGTAGGCTGTTGTATCCGAATCTTCCTCCACTTTGGGCTTGGACCTTGCACCTTGCTTAGTTGACAAGAGATTATGTGATTTTTTGTTGGGCAAGCCCATGTTAGGTTGGACATACCCATGTCACTAATGGACTCCAATATTCTCTTGTGTTTTGACACATCATCCAAATAATTCCAAGGTGGAACCCTACAAAGAAATCAGCAAATAATAGATAAGGAAAGTTTCCATGATTAGAAAAGTTTCTTAGAATGATAAGACTATTTTCTTAATCCACTTAGATTTCCTAAAGTAACTAGGAAAACTCATTTTAGCGCCTTATTTTACCATTCCCACGTTCACAAGCTTTTTAAATACTAAGAAAAGAAACTAAGCTCAAAATAACAAAGTTAAGAGAATTGCAAAGCCAAATAGGGTAGGAAAGGCATTAAAAACGTAACACAAAGTGTTCCTATCAGAAATCAGAAAATAATAGATAAGGAAAGTTTCCATAATTAGAAAAGTTTCTTAGAATGATAAGACTATTTTCTTAATCCACTTAGATTTCCTAAAGTAACTAGGAAAACTCATTTTAGCACCTTATTTTACCATTCCCACGTTCACAAGCTTTCTAAATACTAAGAAAAGAAACTAAGCTCAAAATAACAAAGTTAAGAGAATTACAAAGCCAAATAGGATAGGAAAGGCATTAAAAACGTAACACAAAGTGTTCCTATCAGTCTACACACCCAAAACACGTTAGCTAAGAAGAACAAGATCAAAGCACAAATACAAAGTATGAAAAGGATTTGTATAACTTTGTATAGAGCTGTTTTGTGAGTGTTATCTATTTGAATAGGCTTTATATGACTGCAAAAATGGTGGGAATCATGTGAAAGGTTTCTAAGAAATATGGATATGGTACTTTAGAATCACAATTTCGATGGCCCGTTTTGAGATATAAGAAAGCTTGGCTTTTTCAAACGTTTAAGTGTTTCTTCTAGGACAGAGAGGGACGATTTGCCCTTCTGTGGAACATAAAATAAGTTTTGGAGTCTTTGAGGTGTTTTTTGCTCTTGCCTTAATTGTGTGTTGTTCCTCCATTTTGGTGAAAATGGATGAAGGCTATGATGAAATATCCCCTTCCCCTTAGGACCTGAGATGCCTAAACTTTAGAAATACCGTTTTAACCCCTAGAAATGGTCTGCAATTGCAGTTTAGAGATCTCTAAAAATCTACAATTTACTACTGTACTCACAAATATGTAACATCATTGTCACTTTTGCTTCTTGTCTTTTCTTCTTCTTTTTCATTGTGTGGCTTTAATTTAACCCAAGAAGAAACCAGTAGAAATGATGGAGTTGCTGCAAGTGGAAGCTTTCTTGGTGGATAAGCCAGTTTGGGTGGCTTATCTTTTGGACAACGAATCTAGTGCTAGGCAAGAGGATGTGTTAAAGTGTGCAGGTGGTAAAGCTTATGGATGGGTAATGATGGGAATTGTAGTCTAATGACCTGATTAGAAAGTTTAATGATGCCTTAGGCTAAATAACATTATTTTCTAATTATTTTAAGTACCAGTTGGGCATTTTGATGATGTTTAGATATAAGGGGCATTATGTTGCTATTGTAGTATGAGAGTGTGATAACCAATTAATGCATACCATGTGTGAAAGGTTAGAATTACTATTTAAGCTGCCATTTAGGCTTCCAAGTGGATTGCCATGTGTACTAGAGGTGCTAAAGTCACCTATGCCCCGCAATCCATGTGGTGTCTACGTGGTTACCATATCAAATCTCCATGCCTTCCAAACCATTACCCCACATATTATCCTCGTCAACGATGATGTGACTTGGGGTCCACTTATGCATAGAATAAATAAGAGGGGGAAGAAGATGTATGCTTGTGGAAATAAAACATTATATAAATGAGCTAACAATCGCATACCTAGGCTTTCTTGGGTTGGTTTACCTTACTCTTGTAGCTCATTGGTATCGGTTTGTAAGCTTTGATCTTTCTTTGACCATCCTCTTTTATGTTTCTTTGATGTTTGAACTTTGGAATGCATGTGGACTTTTTGTGCTTTGTTTTGTTATTTAGCTCTTTGGACTATTCATATTTTGATTGTTACTTCATGTCAATTTAACCTTAATGGGTTGTATCATGTGCATTGGCCTCATTTAGCCATGATGGGCTTTTATGCTTAATTAGTTTAAATTAGACTTATCATATAATTTAGCCTTCATAGGCTTTGTCATCTAAATTAGCCTCAATGATCTTTTCATGTTAAGTTTGTCTTAATGAGTTTTATCATGTAGCAAGCTTCAATGGGTTTTATCATGTAGTTGGCCTCGATGGGCCTATCATGTTAGTGAGCCTTAATGAGCTTTATCATATAGCTCGGCATCAATGGGCTTATCATATTAGTTTTGCCTTTATGGACTTTATCATGTAGTAGGCTTTGATGAGCTTTATCATGTAGTTGAGTCTCGATGGGTTTATCATGCTAGTGAACCTCAATGAGCTTTATCATGTAGGTGGGTCTCAATGGGCTTTATCATGTAGTTAGGCCTCAACGGGCTTATTATGTTAGTTTTACCTCAATAAATTTTATCATGTAATAGGTCTCAATGAGCTTTATTATGTAGTTGGGCCTTATAATGTAGTAGGTCTCAATGTACTTTCTCATGTAGTGGGTCTCAATGGGCCTTTTCATATTTTTGCTTTGGTAGGCCTTTTGGACTTTATTCGGACCGCTCCTTGATATGAAAGCCCAAGTTTAATAGATTAGATAAAAGTACTTACTTGACTAAGTGTTTAGATGATTTTTGTGAAATTTTGACATCCAATGGATATTTGGTACATGGTGCGGAAAAAACGGAAATCAACAATATGCAATGTTGATTCAGGGGTTGTCTTTGTTGCTTCGATACAAGTAATGTAGTATTATACCATTCAGCGAGTTGGTTATGCATCCTCCAAAACCCAATAGATGGAACGTGGAAGAAAAATCAAGTTATAATTATTTTTAGGAGATGGTAAACCATATTTGAAGTTGAACAACTTGGTATATATAGCAATCTGAATAGGAGGTATTTTTTGGAGATGGTAAACCATGTATCTCACAATTTCTTTTCAAATTTTCATTTTCTTAGTTATGACAAATTGGAGGTATTTTGAAGAATAGAATATCTCCTTTATAAATTTTTATTATATTAAGGACTATATATATATATATTTTTTTTTTCTTAAATTATTTGAGACCAATTATATCTTTTCATCTCCTTTATTTATTATTTATTTTTAAACATCAAACAATGATTCATATACTCTTTTATTTTCTCCCATTCCCTTTTTCTTTCTATTTATTTATTTTTTTCCCTTCAAACTTCTATATATATATATGAAAAGCTTGTTTCATGTAACGTATTGTTCATATATAGTAATATTTCAAGTATGATACAAGTTGATATATATACTTTTCCAGTATGATACAAATTAGAGTATAAAATAATATAGTTGGGTTTTCTCATGATTTAAGCTTTTTGGATAATTAATTACCTAATTATCTAATATTTAATATGATATTAAAACTCGATCTTATTTCAAATCATAAGAAACTTTTTAATTTTTATTAATATTTTAATTACAAAATTTATTAATGTTTCACATAACTTACACTTAAAAAGTTGTGCGTGTTAAAATATAAAAAAAAATAATTGAGTTTTTTTCTATGCCCTTAAGCTTTTAGAATTAATAAGTAGTGATTTAACTATATTTTAACAACTTTTCAGTAAACAAAAGAAATCATAACTTTGTACCAAAAAATAAATAAAATAAAAAATCTTAATTCACAATCCTCAACTTTCTTTCCCGCCTCCCTGATGAGCTCATGTTAGTATTAAGAGAATTTGTACACAGGGTAATACATCTATTAAGAGAATTTGTCTTTTAAGTTTTTAGTATTAATTTTTTTTTGTTTTTAATAAAAAAAACAAAACTTCTTTATATATAAAAAAAATTATTTGTACATTATAATTTTTTTATGTTATATTTAATTATTTAAAATTAAAGTTTAGAATTAGAATTGAAGTAAAATCATATATATTTTCAATATTAAAATGACTGAAAATTATTATAATTTCATTTAAATTTTAATTTTAAATAACTTAACATAACATTAATATTTTTTTTTCTCAATTTATCTCGAAAATATAAATATTAGAAAAAAAAAAATCTTGTGATTATAAAAGAATTGACTTAGAAAAATTGAAACTTTATATGTTGAATTAAAAAAAAAAAAAAAAAAGGATAAATGTACATTTCTGACTTGAGAGAGGAGGTTTAAGCTGCCGTACAACGACCTGTGTCTCAGCTATTATTAGTGCAAGATTAAGTCATATCCGTACTAATTTATACCAAGTGCTTTGTCATGTGTGGTACGTTGAGCGAATAAACCCCATTACCTCTGCATAGAAATGTAGGGTAAATTACTTTTTAGTTTCTGAGGTATACTCTTAATTACAGCTCTGCACATTCCTTGCAATCATTTTCTTTCTTTCAGCTAAAGACGGTTATTAAGAAAATTACGGGTTAGTCTCCGTCGACAGAATTTATAGAAAATCTTCGAAGTATAAAAAAGCTGACATGAGTCAGCTTTATTTTATTACTTGCACAACATGTCAGAATTTTTTTTAATGTCTCAAATGCCCTTTTGATCATTATAATATAATTAATTTCTATTTTGCATTTTTTTCCTGTGAAGGGCGGGGATGGGCTTGCCACATCGGATGAGGAGAGCGAGGAGGAGATGGAAAAAGGTTGAGACTTTAAGGTAGAGGGCTATGGAGGTGAAGAGGAACGACCACGTGGAGCCCCACTATTGAGTGTGGCTCAACCAGCAACGAATACAACTGGGAAACAGAGGGGTTGGATCAGATATGAACAAGGTGTATGAACAAGGTGTAACGAGTGATAATTCAATGGACACAGAATAAAAAATTTTGTATTTTAATCGATTTATTATTTTATATTTGTGTTTTGTTTATTAAAAAATAAATGAATTTGTAGATTTATATTAAAATTGATCGATATATTTTTTATCAAAAAACAAAAATTATTTTTTTATAAAAAATAAACAAATCAATTTCTAGCACTATGCCACTCGATAGTTCAAAACTTATTAGTACTCTGAGGGCCTTTTTGTGTCATATTTTTGGTAAGAACCTTTTAATGCATTTGGAGTTTTGGACTTTGGGTTGACTGTGAAGTACTTCCTTTGGAACTTGGAGTTGAGAGTTTAACAATTTTTTTCAGTAATAATGGGGTTATAGGTTTTAATACTGGCTTGTGCACCCATGTAATCAAAAGTTTGCTGCTTACTTCTTTTGTTCCTGTATGTTAGTGAAAGTGAAAACCAATCTAGAACGTTTAACTCAGTGAAGCAATAATGTAAATAAAAGATTACTTCATAAAAATAACAAAGGAAAGAGAAGATAGATGGTGAGCAGCAGCTAACAATTCAACCAAGCACAAGTTTACTCATAGATCCAAGGTTGAAGGCCGCTCTGCCAGCTAACAGGACATTTGGGACTGGGAACCACAAAGCAATTTCTTTCTTAGCACTCTCCGCTGAATCACGACCATGAATAACATTCCGAATTTTCATAGGTAAATCCGTTAACTCGCAGATAAAATCAGTTTGACTTGAATTTTCACGGACTGGATCAAGTACGGGTCATTTTTTAATGGATATTAAAATGTATGTTTATATTGCATTTTAAGGGGTATGGATCAACAATTAAACGGGTACGAATTTTGTTTCCCAGAAGTAGAATAAAATCTTTGGACACTCTTTTTTTAATTCATGAATAAAAATCTTGGAGTATTCTCACCAAGCACTCTAAAAAACGTTTTAAAAACAAATGATAATTGTTTGAAAACTTGAATGATAATTACAACTCAAATTTTCTAAAATAAGTATTTTAGTATTTTAGTAAAGTGTTCCAAAATTATGTTTTTGTTTTCAATTTAAGTGCTATTCCACTCCAATCATTACGATTCTTTTGGTCGGGAAGGAACCATACCTCTATGGTAATTTAATAAATTTCAAGGTAATCGGAATTACTATATGTTGAGATTTTTACTGATCATAAAAATTCTCGTATTTTAAATTTTAAAAAAAAATATAAGCATACAAACAATTAAATATAAAAAAATAAAAATTAATAATATAATTCTTTTAATGTAGTTTAATACAATTTTTTACGTACATCCAAGTTATTAAAACTCACTGTATCAACGATTACAATATTTCGACAAAATTATAAATAAAAAAAAACTGTTCTCTAATAATACACGATTTTTATACAAAAGCATGTGAAACCTCTTTTCAAACAATACATAATTTTTTTTTAACAAAATTATATGAAATTTTTTCCAAATATGATAAATCAAAACCACAATTCACATAATGTTGACACAACCCTTGAGATCTTGAAAGACTTTTATTTTACAACTTGATTCGTTAATTTCGTACTAGCATGTAGCTCCAATAGGAGTCTCCCCCTTGCTCTCTCCTTCACATCTACATACTAGTCACGCTACTCTCTCTGTTGCTCCAAGAAGAAAAACCACTTTTACATATATAACTATAACAATGACGGCTACACCTAAAAAAAGAGAAAAATCTCTCTGTTATTTCTTCGTCTCCCTATTTGTACTTCACTAGCCGCCACTTTTAATCTTTTGTTATTTAATAAAATCAAGACCTAGTTTTCTTCAGGTGCAATGTGACTTACAGGCCACCATAACAAAAACAAATAGGCTGCCATTTTTTTCTTTTATTTCTCATCATGGTAATTATGTTACACCTTTCCTTTCATTTTTTTAGTTTAATTTTTATTTACATAAAATTTAATGAAAATATTGCTTTGTGTAAAATATTTTTTAAAATTAAGTATATGTGAGTTTTACAAAAATTATATATGATATAAAAAGAATAGATTAAGGGTATAAATAAGTCATTAATTTTGTACCCCATTTAAAGAAAATGGACAAATAATTTGAGATATCTATTTTTAAAAAGTTAACAAATAATATAGAACATAAATGGACCATAGAAAGTGGACAAAAGGAATTATATTGTGGTAATTAATTATCTTTTATGATAAAAATTAGTTTCCAAGAGGGATCCTAGAATTAGCCTAATCTAAATTATCATCATATACTTTTATTTAAGACAATTACACTCTTATTTCAGTAGTATCTCAAATATTTCATTCTGAAGAGAATTTTCAATGGAAGCTAACAAAAACATTTTTGTTATTGAAATGTTCAAAAAAAAAGTCTATCCTTAGAAAGATCAAAAATATTCTTTATTGAAAATGACAAGTTAGCTTTCATCAATTTCTAACGAAAATTCTCTAATGGAATAAAGTATCAGAGACATGTTTGTAGCAGAACTCAAGGCAAATGTAATTATTTTAATATTATATTGCTTCAAAGAAGAGTGGTGATCTCACAGATTCAATTCTAAGTGAGTTACCATCAAATCAAAAAAAATTACTAATAATTATAAAAAAAAATTAAATAATAATTATTTAAAAAATTAATTACTGAAATTACTACACAATTTTCATATAATTGTCAGTGAATTTTTTGATCTTTGAGTTCCTCTTTCGAAATCGAATTTTCATATGGTTTATGGAAAATAATTCTTTTTGTTTTTTATTATAAAAAAAATAAACCATTTTATGTACTTTTACGGTTTTACCTATATAAAAAAAAAAAAAGGTTTGCGGATTGGCCCTGTACGAGTCACAACCTCCCTGAGCAGAAAAATCTAAACCTTTATTGACATTTGTCTCTCTCTCTCTCTCTCTCTACATTTTTGGTTTCTCTCACTTTAAAAATCCCGTTCTTATCTAAGGTAAGTTAAAGTACTATGCAAGGCCAACTATATAAGTACGGAAATATCTTTACTATTTAGAAATGTTTCTTTTTCTATTTTCATATTTTAATAGAAGTTACAAGATCCAATTTGATCTTATATGAATTAGATTTGATTTGATTTAAAAATATATTAAAATGATATGATCTAAATTTGATTTGATTTTAAATTAAGTGACTTGAAACGTAAATGATTTGGATTCAAAATGATTCTAACGATCTGAAACTCAAAACGATCCAGAAACCTTAAATAACCCGAATCCGAAATAACCCAACCCAAAATGACTTGAGAATAATTTTTTTAATAAAAAAATTATTTTTTAAAATTGGGATAATAGTTAATTTACAAGTTGTCAAATAAAATAAATTATATAATAATTAATTAATTATTGATTTATATATATATATTGATATGTGTGGTTCAACATTATGTTAATATGAGTAATCTCGTTAATTTCAAATAAAAAATCGAGAAGAATAGTAAATTTTACATTGTTTTTTAAGTCACAATAAAATTTTATTTTTTAATTGTCCTGAAAAAATATAATAGAATGAAGTGATTGTATGAAATTTAATATAAGACATTAAAGAGAATAACTTTGTGGAGCAGTTGTCTGTGATCATTTAAGACTGAATTTTGGAACTAAAAATCATAACATTGCATATTGTATTGAAAAATTAAGTATTGATTTATTATTAATTAATTTTCATATATTTGATAATGTAACTCATCTTATTATATTAATATATTTTTTATTAAGTATAAATATCTATTTTGTTGAGCCGACCCAAGACTTGATACAACCCGAGCTCGAAATGACCCTAATCCTATCCGACCTAACCCAATATAACTTGAGATCCAATACGATCCGAACCCAATCTAAAATAACCCATGACTCGACCTATCTAAGACTCAATATGATTTGATCTCGATCCAATCCGAATCTAATTGATCCAATCCAGTTCAAACTTGATTTACTCGACCCGGGCTATTTACCACCTCTATTTTAATAACACACTTGTTTAATTTTTTTATTATTTTAAGGAACAGCTATTTCACCATTAAAATTAAAAATATTTATTTATTTATTATTTTTGTTGCTTTTTGTCCAATTGTGCTCGTACCGTCCGCACTTGGATCTGTCCTTCCTCACGTAGTTTCTCCACCAAATGAGATTGGTCGTGTTTGCGATAAGACAAACCGACTTTTCTAATGACCAAATTGCCCTCGTCAGCCCTTCATTTATGACGCGTCCTTACTTGTCCTTTCCCGTACGAAAACTTTGTTGTTTTCTAGTAAGACGTAAATGCCCAATTTTTGGCCTTTTCTTTCGAAAAAAATATCTCCTACTATATTTTTTTTGGAATTAAGAAGTTCCTTAATTAATACTGCTAAATAGGATTATTTAGCTCAAATATTACTTTTTCTCTTCCCTAATAATTTTTTTAAAGTTGGGTTTAAAACATTTTAAAATTTTATTGATAATTTTAAAAAAATTTAATGGTAACGTCAATATAAATATGAAATCTAAAAATTAATATTATAAGTGAAATTCTTCAAAATTATAAATAGAGTTTCGAGTGAATCCAAAACATTGATTTCGGACCTAGTCTAACTAAGCATTCCCCCTCACCTAGCATCTCAAAATTTATTTGCCTCTTCATTTTTTTAAGAGAAAAAAAAACCTTATATTATTTTTTTTTCATTATAGTAATTTAGCACCAACGTTCTAATACTATTACCCCACTTCAGTTTATGGGCAAAAAGTTATTCAAACAAATCCAGCTTATGGATAACTCCAATTTTTATCTATGTGAATGTTATCCTTATCACAAAATTCTAATTCACAGGAGATCTTATTTAACTCTTTTTATTCATCAAAACCATATTCTAACTTAAGTATCTAAAAGTCTCTCGAAAGTACACTCTCTCTCGTCCTCAATTTCATATGTGCAAGTTTTACTCCTCGACCATTAAAATTCTTTGCCGATTTTTAACATCAATACTATTCATAAACTTATTTTGACCATGCTGAGATTAATTTATTAATAATAAATATTTTGATTTAAGCTATAAATAAATATATAAATAATTGTGTTGAGATATTTGTCTGCTCAAAGAAAATAAACAATAAATGTGAAAGGAAAAAAAGAAAACTATCCAAAGGGCAACTTTATCATACAGAAAAGACAAATAATCAGCCCACCAAGGCCCACAAGGATTTTACTGTAATTTGTAGTATCATTCTTCTTCACTCCCTCCCCACTGGCTTTTTTCTGATAAACGGCTACTACTAACCCCAAAATCAACCCAAAAAACGTCACCCACCTATATCTTCAGCTCCAAAAATCACCTCCTAATCTTCTCAATTAATACTCAAAACCTCAACAAAATCATCATCATGAAGAAGCAAAAATCTATTCAACTCATAAACGCTTTTGATGTCCTCTCAGAAGAGATCGTATTCATAATCCTAGACCTCCTAAACCAAAACCCACTTGACAAGAAATCTTTCTCTTTGGTCTGCAAATGGTTTTACTCCATAGAATCCAAACACCGCAAAACCCTTAAACCTTTCCGGACGGAGCACCTCCCAAGAATCCTCGCTCGATACCCAAACATCAGCCACCTCGATCTAACTCTCTGCCCACGAGTCACTGACATGTCGTTGCACTTCATAGCTAATACCTGCAAGACTACGCTCCGTTCGATCGATTTTTCACGGTCTGGGGCTTTTTTTACTTCTGGGTTGTTGAGTTTGGCCCTGAATTGCAAGAATCTAGTGGAGATTGATATGTCGAATGCGACGGAGCTAAGGGATCCAGGAGCGGCGGCTTTGGCGGAGGCGAAGAATCTGGAGAAGCTTTGGTTGGGGAGGTGTAAGCTGATTACGGATATGGGGGTAGGTTGTATTGCGGTTGGGTGTAGAAAGTTGAGGCTGATTAGCTTGAAGTGGTGCTTGGGTGTTGGTGATTTGGGGGTTGGCTTGATTGCTATTAAGTGTAAGGAGATTCGTAGTTTGGATCTCTCTTACTTGGCGGTAAGTCTCTGTTGCTTAATTTTATGGATTGCTCTTTCTTTTTATGATAAATAGCCCATTTGTTTCTTAGATTGATTCATGTCATTTTCTCCATGTGGATTAGATTCTTTGTTCTTCGATTTTAATCTGGATTTTCAATTTTTGTCGTGCGTGTGCCTATATTTTGTTTTGTGGGCATAATTAGTGGTTGTTTCAGTATTTCCATGATTTTGAGATCTTTCACTTTGTTTCATTTTTCTAGAAGTCTGAACTTTTCAAAATATTTCCAAATTGAGATTCTTTGCTACTGAAGTGATTGTGAGAAATTTTGTGAGTGGACTCTCACATTCATGTGAGAGGAAGTAGCAATACTCCTATAGTAAATAATTTCAGTGATTGTTTCAGTAATTCCATGATTAAGGTGATTTGCTAAGTATAATTTGTGGCTTCATTCAATTCTGTATCTGCGTAATTAGTGCGTATTTTGGGATGTTCTTACATTTTGTTAGTGTCTAAGCTGAACGTGTACTTGGTTCTGTTCTTTTTATTGTTTTCTTATGACTCAATGGCTTTCAAAATGTTGCAAATTAAAATATATTTATCCCAGCCAATAAACTGATGTTTTCATATTGTTCAGATTACAAATAAATGTTTACCAGCCATCTTGAAATTACAATACCTTGAAGATCTGGTTTTGGAAGGATGCTTTGGTATTGACGATGATAGCCTCGCCGTTTTCAAACATGGGTGCAAGTCTGTAAAGGTATGTATTTTTGGAGAACCTAATGCTTCTCTTTCTTGCAAAAGCAATAATGACACTAAGGTTTTGGTACTATTTCTGATATTTACTTCTACAGGGTTGCAAAATTCAACTACAAATCACTTATCAAAAAAAAAAAAAAATTCAACTACAAATCATGTTACATGATTGCCCATGATAATTTGCTTTGATATGAAAATGGAAAGAAAATGATTTTTGCTCTTTCAATGTCTTGAACGTTAGGTGTATGTCTTCATATGCCTTGTGACATCATAGACTGCATGGTCAAAGCACTCAGTATACGATTGATAAGTACAATATTACCAACATATTCCTATGCAGGTGTCAGATATCGTTTAGTCAATACGATCTACGTTACATAAAACATTTTGTCAATAGTAGTCATGGGAAGTTCTATTCTGAACTAATTTTCTATTTCTTTTGAAGTGTTTTTGTGACAATTATGTTGTGTATTTGACAGAAACTCGATATGTTAAGTTGTCAGAACATTGGTCATGTTGGCTTGTCTTCCCTAGTTAGTAGTGCTGGATGTCTACAGAAACTTACCTTAGCATATGGCTCTCCTGTAAGTCTTTGGTCTTCTCCAATTTGCAAAAGGCATTTCCTCAGCTCTCTTTTCAGCTCATATCTTACTATGTGGTTTTGCTGCTCATTCAGGTCACTCTTGCTCTTGCTGATAGCTTGAAAAATCTTTTCATGTTGCAATCTATCAAATTAGATGGTTCCGTTGTTACTTGCGATGGATTGAAGGCCATTGGAATTCGGTGTGTCTCATTAAGGGAGCTGAGCTTAAGTAAATGTTCAGGTGTGACTGATGAAGGCCTCTCCTTTGTTGCAACAAAGCACAAAGACCTGAAGAAACTAGACATCACATGTTGTCGAAAGATAACTGATGTTTCTATTGCCCACATCACGAATTCATGCACCAGTCTCACTTCTCTCAAGATGGAATCTTGTATCCTGGTTCCTGAGGAAGCATTTGTCTTGATTGGACAGCGGTGCCATTTTCTTGAGGAGCTTGACCTAACAGACAATGAAATTGATGATGAAGGTTTTTCCTCTGCTCTACTGTACAGAGCTTGAACTACTGTATCAATTGGAATACTTATGCTCTTCCTGTATGCAGGTCTGAAGTCCATCTCCAGATGTTCCAGACTCTCCACCTTAAAACTAGGAATTTGCCTTAACGTAACCGATGAGGGGCTGATCAACATTGGCATGTGCTGCTCACAACTCAGTGAGCTTGATCTCTACAGGTTTATGACTTCAATCCTTGAATTTTTGCTTCCCCACTTCCCCCTGATGATCTCGGGCAATGTCCCCTATGCCTTTTGATCTTAGATTGACAAGGAAAATTTGTGCTTTAATGTTATCTGGTGCAATATGATTGTAGAATTCCTGGATGTCTTCTTATTGGTCTGATTGGCATGACGATCAATAATAAATATTTATTTCAATGTGATTTATCTTTTCAGGTCTATGGGAATAACAGATTTAGGCATTTCAGCAGTTGCTTCTGGTTGCCCTGACCTTGAGATGATTAACATAGCCTACTGTAGGGACATCACTGATAGATCCTTAATATCATTATCAAAATGCTCGCGGTTAAACACATTCGAAAGTCGAGGATGTCCTCTAATCACATCTTTAGGCCTAGCAGTCATTACTGTGGGATGTAAGCAACTTACCAAGCTAGACATAAAGAAGTGCCACAACATTGATGATGCTGGGATGCTTCCACTTGCTCGCTTTTCGCAAAACCTCAGACAGGTAGAGTCCTACTCCTTCCTCAAGTTGTTTGGAAAAATAGCATATTAAAATGGAAGTTAATATCTAAAAATTTTGGTTTGTTCTTTGGTTTGCAGATTAATTTATCTTATAGCTCAGTTACAGACGTGGGGCTCTTGTCTCTGGCGAGCATTAGCTGCCTACAGAACTTGACTATTTTGCACTTGAAGGGCTTAACTCCAAGTGGACTGGCAGCTGCCTTGTTGGCATGTGGAGGGTTAACAAAAGTGAAGCTCCAGGCATCCTTTAAATCACTCCTGCCTCCACCTCTTTTTGATCATTTAGAAGCACGTGGTTGTGTATTTCTATGGAGAGAGAAAATATTTCGGGTATGTATGTTTTTATGTCTTGGTGAGTTGACATTCACCTATTTCATTTATGGATATGTGATAGCTGCAATTTTTTCCTTTGGGGAGGGTGATAATGAGGGAAACCTTGACCCCCCTACCTTTACAGACCAGGTAAACTTTAAGATGCATGCATACACAGCAGACACATGCACAAGATAAATTCGCGAAATAACTTAAGTCTGAACCAGGGTGATAATTTTTTCTCCTTTTTTCATTTTAAGGAAAAGGAATATTGCTTGCGTTCCCACACCCTAAGAGGGTGGGGGATAACTCATCACTTTCACAACATTTGTGAATGATTGTACTTAAATTCTCCCAAAGAAGTCATCTGAAGACACCGTAATTTACTCAAATTTCTATATTGGTATGATTTTCTACAGTGCTAATTTGAGTGATTCAATTATGTGACCGACAGGCTGAGTTGGACCCCAAGTGCTGGAAACTACAGTTGCAAGATATAGTGCAATAGAAATTTTCGAAGATCCTGCATATGATGCAATAAAGATTTTTTTGATGATCCTGCATGGTGCTGGAAATTATATTGTGAAGATCCTTTATATGCCGAGGGGGTTTTTTCACGTGGCCAGCTAATTTGGATTGCAGACCATGGCATAAGTGTAGTCGTGGATTTTAGGTTGTTCGCCATAATATTTTTTATTTTTTTATAAATCGACGAAGTAATTATATATCAGCCTGTGGGAGTGGCTTTTTCCTTTTTGAAACAAGCACCGTGTTTTGTAGTGTGATAATGGAACCTTTCGAAGAATCAGAGAATGGTTTCTTCAGGAGGTGTGCGTTCTTTGTTTGTTACTAGTTAAGATCACTTGACAAGTGATTCCATAGTACGTAATAGCAGCCTTGTAGGTAATTGGAAGGTTTTTTTAGTGGTATTTGAACTTTCTACCTCTTCTGGGTTATATAGAGATAGGGATGAAGAATTCAAGCCCACCAGGAGATATGCTGCCATGTAGGCTTCACATAGGAAGTTAAAAGATAAATAATTCCACACATGGATATGTAATTTGGGTAAAATATGTTTTAGCTACCAGTAGCAGCTATACTACTAGTTTTGAACAGTGGAAATGAGATTTCAATCTTGTTTTCATGCTGTTAAGGAAAAATATTTCTGTTCTGGATAGGAAGAACCAATCTGATAGGGGAATCTTAAGACTAAGCCCGTAAACAGATTGGATTCTGTCCGGATTAAAGTATATTCAAATTTATTTGTTTAAAATTTATTAGATATTTTAAAATTCTAATTTCAAATCCATCGAGATTCAAATTATAATATTATTGCAGATTATAATCATATTAGTTGATTGTAACTTAGTCAAGAGGCTTAAAATGATTGGCTTTGAAAGATGAAATAACACATCAATACTAATTAAAATGACCTTTTTAACCTCCCATCAAATATACTCCTACGTAGTTCCCTGGGTTCAAAGTCCAGAGTGCTACGAGGACTTTTTGGTAAATTCAAAAATCAACGGCTGAGTGTTAAGGTCAAAATGTAAAGAGCAAAGGCTAAAATCATGCCAATTTGATCCAAAAATCTCGGCTTGAGAAACTCAAAGACTCCTCTGCGGCCGAAAAGAGATTTGCACTTTTGGTATAACTGAGTCATTTATCCACGTGATCAAAGTCCATTTCATAATTAATTCCATAGCTTAAGAAAAATGATAATATTAATCACATAGCTTCTAAGTTTTATCAGAAGGTCTTCAATAAAAAAAAGTTTTATTAGATGGTCAAAATTTTCAAAGATATTCAATTCTAAAAAACACTTTTATTACTGCTTAACCCAACCGGTTTATGATTTGTTTTTTAAACAATTTTTATTAAAATAATAGTGAAATTAAAAACTGTTTGTCGTCTGGTAAAACAATGGTTAAAACTATTTTTTACACAAATATTTTAGTATCCTAAAAACTACTTTTCAATTTTTTGATTTTTTCCATAAATTAGAGTATGGTTTAGCTTCTACTTGTAAAAAACAAAAATCATTTTATAAACTCCCCAAATGATATCTAGCGGTTCATTTGAAATGAATGAATTTCATAAGTTGTAATACTCGTATTCGTAAAGTAAGGGTAAAAAAGTAATTTAAGAAATACGACATAGAATTAAAATAAAATATAAATAGTTAATTTTTTTCTTTCTGTTATTTATTTCTTAGCAAATCTTTGGTTTCTTTTTTCCTCAATTCAAATTACTCTATTTCTCTAAACACTTGGGGACCGAAATAAAGGTTTAAAGAAAAAAAAATTTGAAGGGGTTTACGAAATAATTTTATAGAGAATTATGGGGAGTTCTAAGAAAAACGTAAGGTAATAATTTGATGTTTATTTTTTGAATTTTTTTAGCATACATGAAATTTTTTGAAATTCAAAGTGGGAATTTTCAAATGGTGTAAATTATGAAGAATAAATTAGAAATTTAATATAAATATTATATCAGGTGTTAACGGTCAGCAACCGGGGGAAAATTTCTGAGAAGAACGAGAAAGACAATGAGATAATCCACATGTAACTCTAAGTGCTACGTGGTGAATTAGATTTACTTTAAGTAATCTAGATAAAAATGAAATACCTAGTGATAATATTAACATAAATTATTAGCTTATGCTTTGGCGGTAGATGAAAGATTGATTGGTAGGTATGATAGGAATTTTAGACATGTAGAAAATTATCATGTGAGAAATAATATTTTTGGAATAATAAGTTGATTTAATAATAAAGCAACAAGTGAAATTATTGATGAGCTATGGTTGATGTTTTGATACGAATTATGAAGAGATGAAATTTAATAGATCTTGATAACTTATGATGGATGATTTGATGTGATTTATGAGGAGAGGAATTTAGTGGATTTTCTTTCATTAATAATTTGAGAATAATCAGGATAGCTAATTTAAATATTTGAATTCGTGTTTGTTTTTTATTTTATTGTTCGTATGCATATTTCATATCATTATTCATATGCATATGCATAAAATAAAAGAACCGGAAGGATGCTAGTTTAATTGAAAAACCGTGACACCCGGTATATGCTGAAAATAAAGGAAACCGTGACAGTCGGTATATACTGGAAATAAATACTGTGACAACAGGTATATGCTAGAAATAAAGAATTGGGAGGAGGCTGGTCTAAGATAAAAACACATCGACATGTTGGAAGACGTTCTCTAATAATAATCCATGCATTGCATCTGTTTTAAATATTAATTGCATTATTGAAATGCTGATGTGTTGTGTGTTATTGTGTAAATTTATTTATAGATGAATAAGTCTCACAGAGAGACAGTTATGCTGAGAAAGAAACGTAAAAGTATGATATGATAAGAACCATCTAAATGATAGACTTTATGATGTGAACCTCATTACGAGGTAATTATGAGATAATTGATGGTCTTAGTGAACCAATAAATAAAAAGAAGAGATTGATAGAGAATTGATATTATGATATGTGTAGTGATAGTTGAATGCTATTATCAAGTTATGTGAGATATAATTGATTAAATATTGAAAGACCATTTATACAAATTGAATACTTCTAGTAAATTTAAGTCACTGAGCTTGTGAAGCTCACCCCTCATTGTACAATGATTTCTGGTAGCAGGCAGGACAAATAGTTTGGTGAGTTGAGGTTCAGATAAAATCATTATCTGTAAGCCACGTATGTGTCCACATCCTCAGACTAATGAGAAAATAAAATAAAAATTTATTTGTAAATATTAATGCATGTTACATTGTATATAATGTTTAAGTCAAGATCAGATTGATGTATCTCCCCTGTTGAGAGTTGATGATTGATGTAAAAATTTCTATTGGTGTTATTTTTATTGTTGCATATATGTGTCGTGCGAGATTTTCAAAATGTGATGATATCGTCTTAGGAGTGGTCAATCCGGGATGAGTCGTTACAACAGTTAAGATCTTAAAATTTGTAAGATATGTTCGTTACATGATAAATCTATGTGAAAATTGTAAATTCGTAAGAATTGATATAAAACTTTGGTTTTTCATTTGATAAAATTGATAAGAAAGTATTAGAATTTTAACTCTTACCAAATAGGTGAAAAATACCAATCCCCACTTTCACATTGTAACAAAAATTAAATATATCAAAAGTAAAATTTAGTTATGGTATTAACATTTTTCTCTTATAAATAATTTTCGAAAATAGATTTAAGAAAAAAGAATGTTTTGTTGCAGTTTAAAGGTATTTTGGTTGTTTTAAAAATAAATTTTTTTATTTTAATTTTCACATTAGATTGTTAAGTTAATGTAAAATAATAAAAAAAAAGTGAAACTATTTTATTGAATTAATGCTTATTTACACTAAACACGTTTCAAAGTTTTTATTAGATAATTTAAATTCTAAATACATCTAAAAATAAAATTAATCTAAAAATATAGGTTTTAGAAGTTTAAACTATTTTTTGTAGGGAAAAAGAATGATTCATAGTAGTAGAACTCAACGAACAGGCCATAAAATGATTTTTCGTAATGAAATATGATTAATCTAATATATCATCAACGCGATAGACATAACCTATAAAAAAAATTTCTATCATGAAATCTTTAATTTTCTTATTACATATAAGTTTCGTTTGAAAACTTGATTAAATGTAATTTAAATTATTAAAATTTAAAAGTATTTATCTTAAAATTTTAATAATTTAATAAACAACTCCCCTTGTCAAGCAGAAACAAACAGAGGATCCTAATATGCAAGGATAGTGATAAAAGAAGAAAAGGCAAGGACAGGTTGTCGGCCACAGCTTGTCCTAGGATTTCCAATTACACAGGGCGCTGCTTAGGAGCTGCTTAAGCCGGCTTCTCTCTCTCTCTCTCTCTCTCACACACAATATTAGGGCCAGTCCAGTCAAGGCCACAAGGTTTGACCAAGGACTATTTCCACGGTCAAACTTCTCTTTTAGTTTCCCAGAAGAAGCATAGAGAGGAGACGTTAATGCAACAGTCACCAATCCCACCATGAGAACATTTCCCCTTTTATCTTCTCTCTCTCACTACAATGAAGCTTCATCTAATAATTTAAGTACTTCTTCTATAAATTCTCATACCAACTTCCCTTTCTCATCAACCCAATTCATGGCTTCTTCTCTTATGAGCAATATGGACAATTTTAACCAAGAGAGGACCCAAATTAGCTGGGATTTTTCAGTTTCTGATCACCAAGTAACAGATAAAATTGGAATTGAAATCCCAAAGTTCAAGTCACTTGCACCTTCTTCACTACCCATCTCTCCTCCTCCGGTTTCTCCTTCTTTTTTGGCTACTACTCCTGCTTTTAGTCCTACTGATTTCTTGGACTCACCTGTTCTTTTCTCCACTTCTAATGTGAGTTTCTTTTTTCTCTGTTCTTTTTTAATAAAAAAAATAATTTCTTGTTATTTATGGGTTGGGTTTTATAATTGCAGATAATTTTTATGCTAATATATAGTGGGTTTTTGTTTTTATGTTATGTTTGTTTTAGATTCTTCCTTCTCCTACTACTGGGGCTTATGCTGGCCAAACCTTCAACTGGATGAGGAGTAATTCCGTTGATAACCAACAAGGTACAAAGGGACAAGAGAATAATAGCTTTTTTGATTTCTCTTTTCAACCCCAAACAAGGCCTTCTACAACAACAACATCATCCATCTTTCAATCTTCCTCAAATGTTGTTTCAGTGGTATGCTCCAATTCATATCTCATTTATTTATACCTTAGTATTATTTTGTTCTTGGGTTTTGTTACTGTATTTTTTGTTTAGGAGGAATATCTTTTGTCTGTATGTTCTTCTGTTTTGTACTGTTTGTTGGGATTGTTGAAAATTTTCGTATAAAATTTCTCCTGCTTTTGTTGTTGCTTTGTCAGTTTGTGAACTGTTTGTTAAGTCAATTTGCTCAAAAATTATTTGTGAATCATAAGCTCATACCCAATAGTTAATTCAACCACTTTTGCTTTGACAATAAACCTGATATCATTCTACCTGAACAGGAGGAATCAATTGAAAGGCAACAAGAAACATGGAATTTTGATAAACCCACAAAGCAATCTGATTTCTCAATAGAAAAGACAAAAGTAAAATCAGAATTTGCTCCAATTCAGAGCTTCTCCACAGAAATGGCATCATTCCAAACAAGTATGCAGCGTAATGCTGCTGCTGCTCCTCCTCAGTCCAGTTACAGTCAACACACTCAATCGTCTCAGTATATGAGGGAGCAAAAAAGAGCAGAAGATGGGTATAATTGGAGAAAATATGGACAGAAACAAGTGAAAGGAAGTGAAAATCCACGCAGTTATTACAAGTGTACATTTCCAAATTGCCCAACAAAGAAGAAAGTTGAGAGATCTTTGGATGGACAAATAACTGAGATAGTTTATAAAGGAAGTCATAACCATCCTAAACCTCAGTCCACGAGAAGATCTTCCTCTCATTCATTAGTACAATCTTCTTTATACAACAACTCTGAAATATCTGATCAATCAGGCAGCAACATGTTAGATAATTCTCAAACAGATTCTTTCATGATGCAAGAGGATACTTCAGGTTCAATCGGAGAAGAGGAATTTGACCAAGGATCACCAATGAGCAATCCTGTTAGAGACGACGACAATGAACCCGAGGGAAAAAGATGGTAAGTTTAAATGAGAAATGCTATTGTATAATAATTTTTTCTATTACAACGATGGATTCAAATTTTATCCATAACGGAGTTTTGCTGGTTGGGATTCGATCCCAAGACCTTAAGACACCCAAGTGCTTTTGCCTTTGGGCAATAACCAATCAACGCGTTGCTTATGATGGACTTGTTTATTGATAAATCTACCTGTGATGAAATTTGCATAAATGGGTACTAATTATATGGTTTTTATCTTTTGCAGGAAGGGAGAGAATGAAAATGAGGGTATTATTGGAACTGGGAGCAGAACTGTGAGAGAACCTAGAATTGTAGTTCAGACAACAAGTGATATCGATATACTTGATGATGGGTATAGATGGAGGAAATATGGACAGAAAGTAGTCAAGGGAAATCCCAATCCAAGGTGATTAATTTACTCTTTTCTCTACCCATGAAGTTGCTTGCATATTTTTGTTTCTTTCTTTTAACAAAAACCATTATGAATTTATAGTTTCTTAACTTATGATTTTAACAATTCTTTAGGAGCTATTACAAATGTACGACAATCGGTTGTCCAGTGAGGAAACATGTAGAGAGAGCATCACATGACATGAGGGCAGTGATTACCACTTACGAAGGGAAACACAACCATGATGTTCCGGCAGCACGTGGCAGCGGTTATGCATTGAACAGACCTTCATCAAATGCTAACAGCAGCAGCATGAGCATGCCGATACCTATTAGGCCTTCTGCTGTTTCCAGTCATTCTAACCAGACAAATTACCCTAACTCCGTTCAGGGCACAAGGTTATCGACATCTGGGATCAGGAGTCAAGCACCTTTCACCCTAGAAATGCTTCAACAGAGCAATGGAAGTTTCGGATACTCGAGATTTGCGAATCCAACAGGCTCTTACATAAATCAAACACAACAACACTCAGTGGGTGGATCTGGATTCCCTAGAGCTAAGGAAGAACCAAAGGATGACTCATTTCTTGATTCGTTCCTAGCTTGAAGTAACTAATGTTTTGGAGCACACTGAAACAGTGAAGATTATCCCAAAGATATGCTTGTTTTAGAAAAACAAGTGTAAATTTTCAGAAGCACTCCCCTTGTAAATCCTTGAACTGATACAAGGTTATAGATAGAATTAGTTGCATTTTTTCATTTGTTTTGAGGCTCTTCTGATCTCTGACGGACTTGGCCTCACATCAACTTTGTGTTAGATTGTAAAGTAGAACTGATAAACTAGATTAAGAGCTGAATAAAAATTTTCGTCAAGTTATTGTTCCATTTATAACTTTTTGGCAATCCTATGCTCTTAACCTTCTTCTTTTCTTAAGAGTACGTTTAAAACCAAATGGAAATAGATTTTGTTTTTTCAAATGAATTAGAAATGAAATTCATTTACACTACTTATAGAACAAATTAATTCTATTGTTTTTATGAAATTCATTTCGAATTCTATAGTTATCGTGTTTGGGAAAAAAAATTCTAGAATTCATTTCGAAAAGAATTCGTTATGAAATTGAGTTGTTTTGTTGCAAATTGATAGAATTTACAAATGAATTCTACAAAATTAAAAGCAAAAAAACTATGTTGATCAAAATACTTTAGCTTTCTCTTTCTCTTTTCCTTTCTCTCTTTCTCCCTCAGTTTTCGAATTTTTCATTTATTTCAAACATTTTAAATATGAGAATTCAAATGAATTTTACAATTTAAAATAAGAAAGTCAAACATAAAAATTCATTTGAAAATTAAATGAATTCTATTTTCATTTGGTTCAAAAACGGACTCTCATAAATGAATTGAAATTAATTTTTATGATTAGATTTTTTATTTTAAATTATAAAATTCATTTGAATTCTCATATTTAAAATAAACGAAAAATTCAAAAGAAGAGAGAGGGGGGGAGGAGGAAGAAAGGGGGAGAAGGAAAAAAGAAGAGAGACTATTTTGATCAATATAGCTTTTTACTCTTTCATTTTGTAGAATCATTTATAAGTTCTATCAATTTTGGTAGAATTTGCAATAAATTAACTCATCAATTTAATAGTGAATTTATTTCGAAATGAATTCCAAAGTTTGTTTTTCAATCATGCAACTATAAAATTTCAAAAGTAAAACTTTTCAATTATGAGAATGAGAAAAAAAGCCCCGACAAGGATTTTGCTCTGCTTTCAAGGTTAAATTTTCCAACAGTTTGTAATGTTGCAAATGTCTAGAAGGCAGAAGCTAATAAGCTAAAGACTTTACAGAGAGATATTCCTTGCACTTGAGAAATTTTTTTCCCAAGTTATATTCTATAGATTGATGCTTTGAATACAATTAATTACTTGAACATATCGATAAAAAGAAGATTTATAAATTTCCAAAAATAAATTTACACAATGTATCTTGCAGTTGTATGTAAGGAGAAAGAAATGAAACAGTAAATTCATAAAAGAATCACAAAGAAAGAAAAGACTGCCAAGCTTAGATGTAAGATTGAGTTGATAGTTTATATCCTGAAACGAGTGCTGACACTGCTAATGAAAAGAATGCGAAGAAAGCCATGCTAATAGCTGATGCTGAGGAATCACTAAATATGTTGTCTTGATTTTCTCTGAACCTATTTGTCAAGGGAACAGCTGCAGATGTTGATGATATCAACAGGTATGCTGCAATCTGCACCTCAAAAAAAAAAAAAAAAAGAATATTAACATCTCAAATTTCAGCCAGAGTTGGTTATAATGTACAAGTTTTATTGATGCAAAATATTGAAAATTAGTAATAACTATAACAATGACAAGAATTTGGTATTTAAGCAACATTACGGTCACGTTTGGTCTAAATGGAGCTTTTGCCGTGACAAACATTAAAAATTGTCGTTACAACAGCTATTGCTAGAAGTGATGTCAAGTTATACATCGCTTAGCGTTTGAGAAACAACTGTTTGATTTAGTTCATTCAACTCCGCAACAAAAGCTGCTGGTAAAAGCTATGCCAATCGGGGAAGAGGCTAAAGAATCAACTGTCTGCTCTAGGTGGATTAAGGAATTTAAAATCCAATTGCGTCCAGCTTTTTAAATCTGACCTCAAACGATTTCAAGATATCCAATTTCTATATTTTTAACTGTTTTCTGTTTCTGTTTTTATTTAAAAAAAAAAACTTCTAAAGATAAAAAGTGTTTGATTTAGTTTATGTTACTCTGTGCCATATGCGGATGAGACTAAAAAATTGAAAAAAAATTTATTTGATCGGTCATGAAAAATACATAACACATGACAAATATAATTTCATCTTGTTATAAAACGAAGAAAATATTTTTTTTTTATCACTTTCAAGTCAAAGAAAATAAGGAAAGAAGTAAAAAGAAAATAATTTTAATGAAGTTAAAAAGGAATATATATATATATATATAAAACAGAAGCAACCTGATCTCCAAAAAAGTCGAACAAAGCAGAATTCCGCCGATCAAACATTTGTTTGACTGTAGACATTTCATGAACGTGTCGCAACGCTTGTCCCCGTGTACAACGTCGACAGAATCGCTACTGCCAACAAATACCTGCCAAACAATTTTAAAAATTTAATCAAATTCTCAATTAATATTTAATAATACTGTATCACTTTAATTAATTAACGATTTCCAAAAGAAAAAAGAGAAATATAAAAAACAGAACTGATTTAAAATCATTACCTGTATTCTTCGTATCTGTCAAAATTTTTCCAATCACCGTGTTTGTTACTAGCCATGATGATGAAAGCGAGTAAAGAGAACAACAAACCTAATCCTCTCAAAGCCAAACACCCTCTCTTCAAGAAATCCTCCCGTTTCCATCTCCTCGTTATTGCCGATACCGTAAATCCCGTTCCCGCCGTGGCCGGCGTGCTTGTTTCCTGGCTCTCCACGTCAGCGACTGCCGCAGGAGATTCCACGTGCTTGTGTTCCTCGGGATTCGACATCTTTTGAAATGAATCCAATCGAATAATAGAATGTGAAAAAGGGGGAAATGAATTATGAATCTGATTGGATAAATCGAAGATGAAGAGAGGTTTTCTATAAGACGAAACGAGAAATCTGTTTTGTATATATGAAGTTTTTTTTTTTTTTGGCTATATTTTGTATATATCGTAATAACTAATACAAGCGGAAAACAAACGCGTTTTGTGCGGGAGTTATTATGATCTTAAACAGTGTTGAACCAATGATAATTTGACATTTAAATGAGCAATCATTAATAGACGACGTGGCGTGTAAATATTGGTTGAGTTGGTGTAGAAGATGTAGTGGAAACCGCATGGGATGTTTGATGGAGGCCGGGCACTTTGACAAACTTCGGTTGATACGGTCCCCGCTGTCAAACGTAGCACTGTCCGGCCAATGTTTTTGTTTTTACGGTTGCTACGAAAAAATAAAAGAATTTCAATATAAAAAATTATGGAAAAAAAAGGGAAAAGATTTTCTTAACAATTTGGATGCCAGCTAACTTATTAAGTTGATAAAATCTTTTATCTCGGTAACGGTGAATTTGGTGAAATTTTTGTCATAGAAAAAAGTTATTGAAAATTGATTTGATAGCTTTTTACAAAATTAGGTTTTTATAAATTTAACTATTTTAGTTTTTACCAAAGGAGTTGTCTTTTATGGTTAGTTTGGAAAAGATTTTGCTCATAGAAAAAAAAATTGATGAGAATAGATTTGATTGTTTTTTTTAAAATTATTATTTGGTAAAATTTCATTATTATAGATTTTTCAAAAATAACTGTTAAGGAAAGTTAAAAATCTCATTTTCTTAGAAGCAAATGTGGGAGAGCTTTTAAAATGTGTTTAATTGGGTAGTTCTTAAAGTTTTAATGACCTTACCACATTTCATTAATTTTCATGTAACTCTTTATATGTTCAAATTATTTAAACCTTTAATCATCATTTCTCTTTACGAAACGATGAGCTCAGCCATGAAAACAGTATTCAAAAGAAGTGGCAAAAAAAAATAAAAATTGTTGATATTTTTTATTTTATTAGCAAGTAATAAATGATTTTATTAATATAAAGTTACTGATTATTATTAGATAATGAATAATTTTTTTTTTGTTGTTAGTAAAGAATACATCTTTAATTAAAAGAATAATTCATTAAAACAGTATATTTTTTAATCATGACCAAAGAAAATAAAGATTGTAGATATTTTTTATAGTACTATTAAGATTACAATTATCAAACATTATTATTAATCACAATACTTTCACAGTGCTTTTGCAAAACAATTTACTAAACGCTACACTCAGTTTTTAACAATAACAATTCTCATAGCTCTTTTAATACCAGAACTTTTACAACATTTTTGGTACTAACGATAGCTACAACACATCACTCCCAAACACGTCCAAAATCTCATGTTTTGCAAAAGCAAAGGGTAATGTGCTTGCCGGAAAACAGCACTTAGTTTAGTGAATTATTTGATAACCCAAAAATACCTTAAACTTTTTAATCAATTCTCGGTAAATCCAAACCATCATCTCTCGGCAATCCATAGTTTAGCCACAAAACCAGAAAATTCGTTAAATGCTAACCAAACCCATAAGAAAACAAGATGCATAGTAATGAAATCTGAGATTTTTATGACAAAATGTGAAACAGAACCAAACATAGAAGCACAGGAGACATAAAATTTATAAAGAAGTCTTGTTTTTGTGGGGTTACAAAAACGAATAGGAAATACCTCAAGCGAAAAAATTAGCATAAGAAAAGCCATAACCCAGAACAGGGAAACAAACTCAGAAGGAGCCAAGACCAAAACAAAAAGTACAAGAAACAAACAAAGAACTCTGCTCAACCCTCAACAAATAGATAAAAGAAACCGTACATAAAACAAGAAAGCAGAGGAGAGAGTAAAATAAACAAGAAAGCCATTTTTTTATGCCATTTTGAGATGAAAAATTAAAGGGACATGTTTGCAGGAAGAGAGAGAGAGAGAGAGAGAGAGAGAGAGAGAGAGAGAACGGTTTACCTTGGGAATGATTCAATAACGCTTTTAGCTATATGACTGGGAGATGTGTTAAACTCAAGTTTATTTCGGTAATTTTCATTTTCACATCATTTAAAATTATAATTACTAAATACTTCTATTGATTACAGCACTTTTACATCAAATGCTACAGTAATTTTTTGCAGCAGCATTTACACAGATCTTTTAATATCAGCACCTCCACGATACTTTTGACAGCAACACAACAACAACTACGACACTCAACGCACCCTAAAAGTAATCACAACTGAAACTGTTCTTGAGCTACTCGATGCTCGTCATGGCTTGATAAAGCTTTTAAATCAAGTTCCAGCGCTTCTTATTAGGACCCGGAGAATTTTTTTATGTCTAATTTGATATACATGGATTATATTCAATTTGGTCTCAAAACTTAAACTTAATATCTTATTTCTTTTTGATGTAGGATTATTTTTCAAATCTCCTGTTACTCACACTTTGAATATTTTCAATAATCTTCAACCACTTGTGTTTTTGTCAACAATTACGTGAATCATGAGTCACGTCAATATTTTTAGGCACATATAAAATAACGAGAGTAGCTCAAGTTGACAATTATTTGGCTCATCAATTCGCGGTCTCAACTCGAATATATATTTCGTATTATATATTTTAAATATTTTTATTTAAAACTAAATAAATATATATTTTTTTCATTTTAGCTTTGAAATGTCAAAATTTATATACTCAGGCTTGAAAGCTTAAGCTTAGGTTCGTCTGAGCTCTAAGTTTACTCAAGTTCAAGACCAATTAAGCTTGAGCTCAAGAAATGAGTGCGAGCTTGAGTTTGAGTTTTTCATTCTCGTCTCAAGTTCAAAAAGACCATAAATGATTCAAGCCAAAATGAAGTACCCAAAAACTCATTTCGACGCAGGTCATGTTCACCCTTAGTCACCACATAAAAGAGTAAGGATCAAATCTTACTAACACCAAAGATAGGGGGAATAAGGAATGGGAGAATGTTAGTTTCCATTGTGTAACCTATAAATCCAATAAATCTTCTCTTGAAAAAAAAACAGTATAAATGAAATTATAGAAGTAGTAAAAATTTTGCTTAAGAGAATTTTTTTTAGACAGTTTCTTATATGGAGTACATGAAGTTCTCTTTAAAATAAATAATACTTTTAAAAATAAAATATAATGAGTGGACTTTACAATTCAATAAAACTTATGTAATAGATTAATTACAAAAAAAATCAACAAAAAATTATTATTTTAGTGTATGATTAATCTGTATTTCATCAACATTTTAAAACTTATCAAGTTTTGTACGAAAAACTAAAATTTAAATCAAAAATTAAAATTTATCAAAATATATTATTTTTTTAAATTTTAAAATTTCATAAATATAATTTTAATTATAGATCACCATCATTAATTTTATTCTTATAAACATAAAAATTTCATAAAATTTTTTATGAACTTCTTATAAGAAACTTCTTATAACATTTACCCATTAAATACTGAACATACTGAACATGTCGTTTTGTCATATAATAAATGCTTTTAAATACTGAACATGTCAGACATGTGATCAAAAATTATTTGTCATTTCGTGTTTCTATGCATTCATATTACAAGCAACAATGTGAATATCTTCTTTATTACTGAGTAAAGGCGGAGGTTCCTTATAAAAAATATAAAAGAAAAAAACAAAACACAACCGAGGCAGTATCATGTTTGCATTATATTATCAACCAAAGCTCAATCATATATGGGCATTGTGGAAAATGCAATTGCATTTTTCTAGATATTAAGTTATTAACTCTTGTTTTTAGAGGCGAGAACATTGGATGAAGTATTTTATTTTAATGAGACGAGATGTTGGGACATAAATCTTTTAAAACATTGAGACGTTTTTAATAAAATAATATTAATTAAATAAATTAAATGATAAAAATAAATTAATGATAATTATCCAGTCGACTGCATCTTTTTTTTTTTTTTTAACAAAACTCCAATATATCCATAATTAATTTATAAGTAGGAAATTTTAGTTGTCAAAGCTTGGTTGTCAGTATTTTGTATTAGGGTCTTGAATCAAGGAAGAAATCATTGGAACACTATAGGTTAAACTTTTTTCCCTCGCTTGAATTAGGTGTGTTCAGTGTATACCGTTTTTATCAATATCATTGACACACTCACAACAACATCTTAAACCGAATTAGAGTTTATACATTGTGTGTTTAACCTAGACTAATGGGAATACATGCATGGCAAAGAGTTTGGAGCTTACATGTGTAATACCCGTATTCTTAAAATAAGGGTAAAAAAATAATTTGATAAATATGACATAAAATTAAGATAATATATATATATATATATATATATATATATATATATACAAAATATTTATTATTGAATAAAATAATCTTTTGAAGAAAAAAAAAAAAAGGATGTCTAGGTGTAGTAAAAAAAACACAGACGTCACCTGGACTCCAGGTGTTGTCACAAACCCCACACCATGGTTACAATTTTGACGGCAATAATGCTGTAAACGGTTGGGCGGTTGGGTGTAAAAATAAAACGTTTTTTTGTTTGTTTTATTAGTTTTACCAAATTTTGTTTGGTTTTCTTTTTTTTTTTCAATTCAAATTACTCTATTTCTTTAAATACTTGGGGATTGAAAGAGCAAAATTTTGAAGAGGTTTATGGGAGAATTTTAAAGAGAGTCAAGGAAAGCTCTAAGAAAAACAAAAGTTAATAATGTGAATTTTATTTTTGAAATTTAGCATACATGAAAAATACATGGAATTTGATGTAAAAAATTTAAAGGTATAAGTTACGGAAAAATTGAAGAATGAATTAGAAATTTTAATATAAAAATTTTGTCAAGTGTTGACGATAAGAAATCATAAGAAATTACTGAAAAGAGCAGAAAATGCAAGGAGGTCATCTATGGGTAGCTCTAAGTGCTACGTGGTGAGTTAGATTTACTTTTAATAATCAAGATAAATATGAAATATAAAGTGGTGATATTTGAATTAATTATTAAACTATTATTGGATGATATACAAAAGTTGATTGATGAATATGATAGGAATATTTGATATGTTAAAGATTTATTATATGAATATGCTGGAAATAAATAAAAACCGTGACAGCTGGTATATGCTAGAAATAAATGAAAACCGTGACAGCTAGTATATGTATGAAACGAAAAGAACCGGGAAAACAACCAGTCTAAATGACAACCGTGGCAGTCGATATATGCAGGAAATAAAAGAACCGAGAGGGCAACCGGTCTAAGTTAAAACATGTCGACATGTGGGAAGACATTCCCAAATAATAACAACATTTAAATTTATGTATTGCATTTGCTTTAAATATTTATTATTATTGCTTGAGATGCTAAAGTGTTATTCTTGATTGTAAATTTATTGATAGATGAATGAGTCTCACAGAGAGACTAATATGATGAGAAAGAAATATGAAAGTATGATATGATGAGAATTATCTGACTGATTGATTTTATATTGTGAACATCATAACGAGGTAATTATGAGATAGAATTAATAGTTTCAAGATGATTAAATATATAAGAATAAAATATTGATAAAGGATGAAGATTATTATATGAGTAGTGATAATAGAATGCTGTTATCAAATTATATGAGATATAGATGAATGAATATTGGAAGACAATTTATACAAATTGAATACTTCTAGTAAATTTAATTCACTAAACTTGTGAAGCTCACTCCTCATTGTTAAATAATTTCAGGTATTAGGTAGGACAAATAGATTGGCAAGCTGATATTCAGATTGAATGATTATCTGTAAGCCTCACAGTCCACATCCTCAGACTAATGAAAGAAAAAAAATCTTGTAAATATTCATACATCATATGGGTCGTTACAATTTTGGTATCAGAGCATTAGGTTTTATGATTCTGTAGACTGCATAAAAATATAAAGAAGTGGAAGATTTAAATAAACTATATTTTAATGCAGAGTCTGAGGATGACACGTGGACTTACTAGAGCTAGATGTAAAGTTTCGAATCAGAGAGGACGTGGTAAACCCCCAATATTTAGAAGAGCTAAAGCAGAGGGAGAGGTTGAGTTTGTGGTTCCTACAAGGGAATAGGTTGCTAGTGCAGCTGGTACTAGTAGAGGTGGGAGAGAATCTGATATTAGAAGGGATGAGTTGAGAGAAGTTCTTGATCGTGTTATAAAGAGAATGAATGCAGCAGAAGAAAGGGTTGATAATTTGCAGAGAAAATGAGTAGAATAGAACCTGATGTGGTGAGACAAGAGGTTCATGAGGGAGATGGTTTGTTTGCACATGATGATAAGGACACGGCTAACAAATGGGATATGGATCTTATTCAAGTTCCAATTGGTCCAGTTACAAGGATTCGAGCTAAAAGGTTCAAGAAAACTCTCAATGGGCTTATTCAACACATTTGGGCTAAGAACCATCTTTGGGGGCCTAAGGCTGATGCTATACATGATCCACAAGGATGGGTTTCCATAATTCATCCTTTGGAATAATCTAGCAACTCAAGAATGTGAATTAAAATATTAATTTCCCAAAATTGGAGGCTTACTCGTTTTGGTTGGCTCATCAAGGAAAATGGCTGACTGTAATTTTTCTTATTACCTTTTCTTAATTGTTTCCTTATTAATTTAATTTCTGAATTGTAAGACTTGCATGCTAAGTTGGGTACTTTCCTTATTTGGATTTTTAGGTTACCAGAATTCTAGTAAGAAACCTATTCCTTAGTTTCCTTTTTCTAATTGTTTATTAATTCTCATGTATTTAAATAGCTATTAGCTTTTTAGAATAAGACAATTCAGATTTGATTCATACTTTGTGAGAAAAAATTCTCTTTGGTTCTTTTAGAACTTCTGAACTTATCGGAGTTTTTGTGGCTTTCATCTTCGACTTATCAATCAATCCTTCCATAATTGATTGTGGTGTCTTCATTATACCAAGGTTCTTGCTTCAATAAAAGCAACGGGTCACGGTCTCACATAAATCTGCTTCTAGACAATCTTGTAAGCCTTCTTGATCCATCAAGTTCTTGGTTCTTAGCGTGGATCATATCAGTTGGTATTAGAGCGGGTTCTAGTTGCAGGTTTGCTTATCTTTTATTTTGTTTTATTTTTAAAAAAAGATGGAAATTCAAAAAAAAAAAGAACGAATTTCTAGTTTAAAAAAAATGTGAAAAAAGTGTGCGATATTTAGATTCAATCCTTTCAATTCTTGTTTCAATTTCTCATATTTGTTTTCCTTGTATTCTAGCCTTTAAATCTAAATTTCTTTGTGAGTTGTTGGTGAATGGTTGCTGGAAACTTTGATATTTTTTTGGTTAGCTTGATAAGAACCTATAGAGGATTATTAGAGTGGAAAAAGGTAAGAGTGGTGAGCACATAAGAGAGTAAAAGCCAATATTATTTTGTGTAAAAACACGAGTGAAATTGAGTGACTCATTCTTTGAGTGAAACACGTGAGGGAGTGTGTTAGGTCCTTTTGTTCTTTTTTATTCTAGCTTTGTTTTTGCAGCAAACATGTCAGACAACAAGAACAAAAATACTTCCGGAGATACATCGAGAGAGGTTGATCTGAAGTTGCTCATAGAGGCTTTAATGTATGAGATGAGGAGAGTATTGAGAACGGAGATGGAATAGGTTCATGAGCGGATATATCGGGTAGAAAATGCACGTGTGGGGCAGCAACAAAACGCTCATAATGTGCGTAGGAGGGAGAGAGTTCAACCTAGGGGAGAGAGAGTTGAAGATGAAGAGTATTATGAGAATGGATTTGATGAAGAAGATACTGAATCTATGCCACCATTGGAGGATGCAAGTGATGAGGAATATGCTGCCCAAGGAGAATTGTTGGTTGCAAGGAGAGCTCTAAGTATTCAAATTAAAGAAGATGACGAAGTGCAGCGAGAAAACATCTATCATACTAGATGCCACATACAAAACAAGGTATATAGTGTGATTATTGATGGAGGTAGTTGTACTAACATTGCTAGCACTAAAATGGTTGAGAAATTAGGGCTGCCAACAATTAAACATCATCGGCCTTACAAGTTGCAATGACTCAATGATAGTAGTGAAGTGAGAGTGAAAAAACAGGTGTTAATTTCTTTCCGGATTGGAAAATATGAAGATGAAGTTTTGTGTGATGTAGTTCCGATGCAAGCTGAACATTTGTTACTAGGCCGACCATGGCAATTCGATCGGCGTGTTAAGCATGATGGCTTCACCAACAAATATTCGTTTGTAAGCAATGAAAAAACAATCACTCTAGTTCCTTTGACACCAAAGCAGGTTTATGAAGATCAAATGAGGTTACAAAAAGAGAGTGAGCAAAGGAAAGAGAGCGAGAAAAAGAGAACGAGTGAAAATTAGAAAGAGAAAATGAGAGAGGCTGGAAAAATTGAGAGAGAAAATAAGAGATCTGATTCTGCCATTGAGAGAAAAACAAATTTCTATGCAAGAGCGAGTGAAATAAAAATAACAATGTTTTTAAATCAGCCAATGATTGTAATTTTGTACAAAAAGGCGTTAAACACTAACTAATTTGACTCATCTTTACCTAGTTATATTGTTTCTCTTTTGCAAGAGTTTGATGATATCTTTCCCGAGGAGATTCCATATGGCTTACATTCTATTCGAAGAATTAAACATCAAATTGATTTCGTGCCCGGTGCTACAATTTCAAACTGACCAGCCTATCGAAGCTATCCCAAGGAGACAAAGGAGCTACAAAGGCAGGTTAGTGAATTGATGGAAACATAGTACATAAGAGAAAGCATGAGTCCGTGCGCTATTCTGGTGATTTTGGTTCCTAAAAATGATGGGATATGGGGAATGTACGTTGATTGCCGAGTAGTCAACAATATAATGGTAAAGTATCGACATCCTATTCCTCGCTTAGATGATATGCTAGATGAACTGCATGGTACTTGTGTATTTTTTCAGATTGATTTAAAAATTGGATATCATCAAATAAGAATGAAAGAGTGTGATGAATGGAAAACTGCTTTTAAAACGAAATATGGTTTATATGAGTGGTTAGTTATGCCATTTGGATTAACAAATGCACCGAGTACCTTTATGAGATTAATGAACCATGTTTTGTGAGCTTTTATAAGCAGATTCGTTGTTGTTTATTTTGATGATATTCTCATTTATAGCACAAACTTAGATGATCATGTTGTGCATTTAAAATCAGTTTTGGATGTACTTAGAAAAGAGAAGTTGTTTGCTAACTTGAAGAAGTGCACCTTTTGCACCGATAAGCTTGTGTTTCTTGGTTTTGTTGTGAGTGCACAAGGAATACAGGTTGATGAAGAGAAGATCTGTGCGATTAAAGAATGGCCAAGTCCCACGAATGTAGGTCAAGTTCGTAGTTTTCATGGACTTGCTAGTTTTTACAGAGGGTTTGTGAAAGACTTTAGCAATATTGTCGCACCGCTTACCGAAGTCATCAAGAAGAACATTGGATTCAAATGGGGAGACAAGCAATAGAAGGCGTTCCAATTGATAAAAAAAAATTAACTCATGCTCCTTTACTTGTTTTGCCTGATTTTACTAAAATGTTTGAAATTGAATGTGATGCTTCAGGTTTGGGTCTTGGCGCAGTTCTTATGCAAGGAGGAAGACCAATCGCATATTTGAGTGAGAAATTAAGTGGAGTAGCTTTAAACTACCCTACTTATGATAAAGAATTTTATGCATTGGTTCGAGCATTGGAAACATGGCAACCCTATCTTTGGCCTAAGGAGTTCGTGATTCACACCGATCATGAGTCCTTGAAGCATTTAAAAAGGCATCACAAGTTAAGTAGGAGACATGCACGATGGGTAGAATTCATCGAGACATTTCCATATGTTATTCGATACAAGCAAGGTAAGGAAAACATTGTTGCAAATGCACTTTCTCGAAGGTACGTTTTAATTTCTACTCTTGATGCAAAATTACTTGGTTTTTGGTACATAAAGATAATATATCCTTCAGAAAATGAATTTTGTGAGGAGTTTCGAACTTGTGAGAAAAATGCAGTGGGTAAGTTCTTTAGGCACGAGGGTTTCTTATTTTGGGAGAATAAATTGTGTGTGCCGAATTGCTCTTTGCGTGATTTGTTAGTAAGAAAATCCCATGGAGGAGGTTTAATAGGTCACTTTAGAGTTGCTAATACCTTAGCCGTTTTACAAGAACACTTTTGTTGGCCACACATGAAAAGAGATATTGAGAGAATTTGTGGTAGATGTGTCACGTGTAGGCACGCAAAATCTCGAGTGCAACCTCATGGTTTATACACGCCACTGCCCATTCCTAGTGAGCCTTGGATAGATATTTAGATGGACTTTGTGTTAGGTTTACCTAGGTCTAAATGTGGTAAAGATTCAATTTTTGTGGTTGTGGATAGATTTTCTAAGATGGCGCATTTTATTCCATGTCACAAAACTGATGATGCTTCCAATGTTGCTAATTTGTTCTTTAGAGAAATTGTACGATTATGGTAAGCCTAGAACAATAGTTTCAGATAGAGATACTAAGTTCTTGAGTTACTTTTGGAAGACTTTGTGGTGTAAGTTAGGGACTAAGCTATTATTTTCTACTACTTGTCACCCACAAACTGATGGTCAAACTAAAGTAGTGAATCGGACTTTGTCTACTTTGTTGAGGGCTATCATTAAACAAAACATCAAAACTTAGGAAGAATGTTTACCACATGTTGAGTTTGCTTATAATCGTACTGTTCATTTTGCTACTAAGTTTTCACCATTTGAAATTGCTTATGATTTTAATCCTTTAACTCCGTTAGATTTAACCCCATTACCTATGGCTGAACGTGCTAACTTGGATGGAAAGAAAATGGCTAAATTTGTTAAGTAGATACATGAGAAGGCAAGACTAAACGTTGAGAGAAAAATGAAACAATATGCAAAACAAACTAACAAAGGTCACTGACAACTGATTTTTTAACCCGGAGATTGGGTTTGGTTACACATGCGGAAAGAAAGATTTCCGACACAAAGGTGTTCAAAGTTACTTCCTAAAAGAAATGGGCCTTTTCAAGTCCTTGAGAGCATCAATGACAATGTATACAAATTAGATTTTCCAGGTGAGTACAATGTTAGTACCACTTTCAATGTTTCTGATTTAAGCTTTTTTGATGTAGGTGATGATTTGAGGACAAATCATTTTCAAGAGGAGGGGAATGATGAGGACACGACTAACAAATGGGATACGGATCCTATTCAAGTTCCAATTGGTCCAGTTATAAGGGCTCGAGCTAAAAGGTTCAAGGAAACTCTCAATGGGCTTATTCAACATATTTGGGCTAAGAACCATCTTTGAGGGCCTAAGGATGATACTATACATGATCCACAAGGATGAGTTTCCATAATTCAAGCTTTGGAATAATCTAGCAACTCAAGATTGTGAATTAAAATCTTAGTTTCCCAAAATTGGAGACTTACTCGTTTTGGTTAACTCATCAAGGAAAATGGATGGTTGTAATTCTTCTTATTACCTTTTATTAATTGTTTCCTTATTAATTTAATTACTGAATCGTAAGGCTTGCATGCCAAGTTAGGTACTTTCCTTATTTGGATTTTTAGGTTACCAGAATTCTAGTATGAAACCTATTCCTTAGTTTCATTTTTTTAATTGGTTATGAATTCTCATGCATTTAAATAGCTATTGGCTTTTTGGAATAAGACAATTCAGATTTGGTTCAAACTTTGTGAGAGAAAATTCTCTTTGGTTCTTTTAGAACTTATGAACTTATCGTAATTTCTGTGGCGTTCATCTTCGACTTATCAATCAATCCTTCCATAATTGATTGTGGTGTCTTCATTATACCAAGGTTCTTGCTTCAATATAAGCAACGGGTCGCGGTCTCACAAAATCCACTTCTAGACGATCTTGTAAGCCTTCTTGATCCATCAAGTTCTTGGTTCTTGGCGTGGATCATATCACATGAGATGCAAAGGGATTATTTTGTGAGATTTCTTAAGTTTAAACCCCAGTTTTTTAGAGGATTTGTAAATCTTGTGGAAGCTGAGCAGTGGATTAGACATGCTGAGAAATATTTTGAAGTTTTGCCAATAACAGATAGACACAAGGTTGCTTTTGCTTCGTTTATACTAGAAGGTGAGGCCTTTCAATGGTGGTAAGATATTATGCCTAGATTGAGTACACAGATAGAATAACCCTTAACTTGGCATAAGTTTAAGGATGTGTTCTTTGCGAAGTATTTTTCAGATACATTTCGAGCACAGCAGGAGAGATATTTTATTCATCTAAGGCAGAGTACTTTATCTGTGGCTGAGTATGATAGTAGATTTATAGCTCTATCGAGGTTTTTACTTGAGTTGGTGAATACAGAGGAGAGAAATGTAAGATATTTTTATATAGGTTACACTATGAAATTCGAACTAAACTATATTATATAAGTTTTGAGAATTATGCTACACTGGTGGATAAAGCACTACAGATTGAGAATGATTTGATGGAGTTTAGAGGTAAGAGGGATTGGTTGGAGAGGTCTAGATTTGAGAGACCTAGAGGTGGTAGCAGTATGAGTGTGCAGGGTGGGAGACCACCCTAGAGGGGGCGTTCTTTGTCACAAGGAACTGTAGTACAGAGTTAGAGACAAGTAGGATTGATTGATTCTATAGCTCAGAGTAATATCAATGAGACCCTTAGATTTAGGAGACAAGGTATGGGAACAATCATGGTAGAGAAGTAAGTGTGCCACCAAGGGGAAGTAGTAATCTAATGTATGAACAAGAGCCAAGAGTTTGCTTTAGATTAGATAGAGAATATATCTTGGAATTATCCTACTCAGATGTGTTTTGTATATGGTGAGGGAGGACATATGAGTGTAAATTTTCTAGTGGGAAAATTTGTTGACATGGGTACTTGAGGTGTGGAGAGAAGATAAGTAGAGAGATGTAGTGGATCAGGGAGTATGAGGGGTAGAGGCAGAGGATCAGTAGCTGAGAGAGGACGCGATGGTCAGTTATAATCCAGAGACAGTAGAGTCTCTGTCTTGACCCAACAAGATGCATATACCACTCCTGATGTTGTTATGGGTATGGTATCTATTCTTGATAGACTTGCTAGATTATTGATTGATCTTGGTGCAACCCATTCTTTTGCATCCAATATATATATGAAATCTATTGATGCTAGTGTTAGTCCTTTGATGCATGCTATTATTGTTGAGGTTCTTACTGTGATAGGGTTATTATCAGAACAATTTATCAAGGTTGTGTGATTAGTATGGTTGATAGAGAATTTGAAGTTGATTTATTGCCTTTAGATATGACAGATTTTGATTTAATTCTGGGGATGAATTGGTTATCTACATATCATGCTTGGGTAGATTGTTTTAAGAAGAATTTGGTGTTCAAGATACCAGGATAAAAGAAGTTTAATTTTCAGTGAGAACGTAAGATACTTGTCAACTGTCTTATTTCTAACATGACTGCTAGTAAATGGTTGAAGAAGGGTTATGAGAGGTATTTGGTGTATGTGGTGGATTCTAGAAAGAAGATTAGGGAGTTAGAAGAAATCTTAGTAGTGAAAGATTTGTCTGATGTATTCCTTGAGGAGTTGTCTGGTTTGCGTCCCAACAAGGAGATTGAGTTTTCTATTGAGGTGATTCCAGGATCAGCACCCACATCTATAGCACCTTATAGAATGGCACCAGCTGAGTTGATAGAGTTAAAAGTTTAGCTTCAGGAATTTCTAGATAAACAAATTATTCAACCTAGTATGTCGACTTAGGGAGCCCCTGTGTTATTTGTCAAGAAGAATGATGGGACGATGGGGTTGTGTATTGATTATAGATAGTTGAATAAGATCACCATCAAGAATAGATATCTTTTTTCCCGGGATAGATGATTTATTCGAGCAGTTACAAGGAGCTAAGGTGTTTTCTAAGATAGACTTGAGATTGGATTATCATCAGTTGAGGATAAAGGAGGGAGATGTGCCGAAGACTGCTTTTAGGACACATTATGACCATCATGAGTTCCTTGTGATGCCACTAATGCTCTTGCAGTATTTATGGATCTAATGAATCAAGTGTTTAAACCATTCTTGGATAGATTTGTTGTATTTATTAATGATATTTTGGTATATTCCAAGAATGAAGAGGAGCACGAGCAACATTTAGAGATAATGTTAGAAATTCTGAGGAGAGAGAAATTATATGCAACGTTCTCTTAATGTGATTTTTAGTTGAGTGAAATATCTTTCTTGGGGCATGTTGTGTTAGGAGATGGGATAGCAGTTAACCCACAGAAAGCAGAGACAGTGTTGAATTAGGACAGACCCACTCGTGTAAATGAAATTAGAAGCTTTTTGGAGTTGGCTGGTTATTATAGGAGGTTTATCTATAATTTTTCTATGATTGTTGGACCACTGACTAGATTGACCAGGAATGAAGTGAAGTTTAGGTGGTTGAAAGAATGTGCAAGGAGTTTCTAGCTGTTGAAAAAGAAATTGATGACTGTTTCGGTATTAGTGCTTCCTTCTAGTGATGAAGGATTTGTGGTATATAGTGATATGTCACATCAGGGGTTGGGATGTGTGTTAATGCAACATGTGAGAGTTATAGCTTATGCTATTAGGCAATTGAAGAACCATGAGAGGAATTACTCGACCTATGATTTAGAATTGGCTGCTATAGTTTTCGCTTTGAAGATTTGGAGACATCATCTATATGGAGCCACTTGTGAAATTTTTATTGATCATAAAAGTTTGACGCATTTACCTACCCAGAAAGAGTTAAATTTGAGGCAGAGGAAGTGGATGGAGTTGATTAATGATTATGACTGTACAATTCATTATCATCTAGGGAATATTAATGTAGTAGCTGATGCGTTGAGTAGAAAGTCTACAGGGAGATTAACTGCTATTGGGAATCATGATACTAGCTTGATGATAGAATTAAGAAAAATGAGGATGCAGTTATGTGTCAGTGATATAGGAATATTGATGGCAAATATGGTAGTACAATCTTCTATTATTGATATTTTATTACAGATGTATGGTAGAGATGAAAGGATAGAGAAGATCAAACATGAAATAATGAGTAGGAAGCCGACTGGGTTTAGAATTAGAGAAGATGGAATGGTGGTATTGGGACATAGAGTTTGTGTTCCCAGTGACATTGAGATGAGAAAGAAAATACTAAGAGAGGCTCATGATTCTGTGTATTCTATGGACCCAAGTAATAATAAGATGTACAGGGGGTTGAGATAGAATTATTGGTGGTCAAGGATGAAGAAGGATGTAGCGGAGTATATTTCTAGATGTTTGACTTGTCAATAGGTGAAGTCTGAGAATAGACATCCAGTAGGTTTATTACAACCTCTTCCAATACTTAAATGGCCATGGGAGAATGTGAGCATGAATTTTGTTTCTGGTTTTTCCCGTACCTAGAGAGGTCATGATGTTGTATGGGTTATAGTGGATAGACTTTCTAAGTCTTCACATTTCCTTCATATTAAAGCTACCTGGAGTCCTGAAAGGTTGGCTGAATTATATGTAGCGGAGATTGTGAGATTACATGGAGTACTTTTAAGCATTGCATCATATAGAGATTCTAGATTTACTTTTAGATTTTGGAGAGGTTTTCAAGAAGCTATGGGTATGTAATTGCAGTTTAGTAAAGCTTTTCATCCACAAACTGATGGGCAAATGAAGAGAATCATCAGAATACTAGAAGATATGCTGAGGGGAAGTGTATTGAGTTTCTCAGTAAGTTGGGATGCTTATTTACTTTTAATCGAGTTTGCATACAATAATCAGTATTAAACTAGTATTGAGATGACACCATTTGAGGCTTTATATGGTAGAAGGTGTAGAACTCCAGTATGTTGGGAAGAAGTTGGAGAAAAAAAGATATTTGGTTCAGAAATGATAGATTTGACTACTGAGAGGATCAAACTCGTTAAAGAGAACCTTAGAGTAGCACAGAATAAACAAAAGGGATATGTTGATAATAGAAGACGACTTCTTGTGTTTCAGGTTGCTGACTCGGTATTTTTGAAAATATCTTCGAGGAACGGTGTATTGAGGTTTAAAAAGAAGGGAAGGTTGAGTCCGAGATTTGTGGGGCCATATGAGGTGATTGAAAGGGTTGGACCAGTTGCATATAGGTTGGATTTGCCTCCAGAGTTAAAGAAATTACATAATGTGTTCCATGTTTCACTTTTGAGAAAGTGTTTACATGATAAATTACATAGTATTTCGAGTCAGGCTGTAGAATTTTAGGAAGATTTGACCTTTATGCAAGTACCGGTCAAAATACTAGACAGAAAGGAACAAGTCTTGCGTAATAAAGTCATTCCTTTGAGCTGTACCATAAACCTCAAAAGCTAGGTCCAGCATGGCACGAGAAATAGTATTGTGCCAAGCATGGCACGGCCCGTGAAAGTGTGAGTCGTGCCGGGCCGTGCCAAATTTGTTTCGGATGGTCGGCACTACCCATTACCACCCCTAATAACAACTCATATAAAAAGGAAATTTAGTTCAACTTTCCAATTTTTTGTTACATTGAATTGATAAAAATAAAACATTACCAGCACATGTGAGGGCCTACCATGAGGTCCACCAAGTCCCCAGCATGCATAGTTGGACCAGACCTGACAAGAAGCCCATTTGACCCATTTCAAAAAATTGTTAGATAGAGACTATTATATTATGTCATACGATCATTTAGTAATACTATTCACATTGGATTACTAATCCATGTCATCCAATAATATCACCACCACCCTAAGAATTTGACGAATGAAACCACCGCAAGATATAAATAATATGGATTAATAACTTAAGTTGGACAATTATCATTGAGTAGTCATACAAATGACATGGTACGAACTATCTTACTTAATAAATTTTTACAAATTTCATGGTTTGTTATGATATTATGTTCTGCCTTCATTCATATCCAAGCTATGTTTTGACACGACTGTTTCAAGTTAGAATCCTAACAAGATGACATCTATAAAGGTATAACTTAAGGTGATTGTTAGGGTGCTTTAGTAAAAAAATATAATTTATTTTACTTATAATTTTGTGATAAAAATATACTTTTGATGATAAAATTTATGTTTCTTCGAAAGTAAAATTATTATTATTATTATTTACCATCAAAGTTTTTGTTTTTATCACCAAAAGATAAATTTACAAAAATATATATATATTTTATTATAAAATATAAATAAGACAAATTACCATGTTTTTTTTTTACCAAGACACCCTTTGGCATACGGATAAAGGAAATAGCTCCATAAAAGGATGGCTTTCATACAATGGCTGATATTAAAGGCTTTACTCAATCTTGAGAAAAACATACATACAACACATGCTAATAAGAATAGAATTTAGTATGTTTTGTCGAGCCTCTTCTTGATTGGACTTAAAGCCTAGATTGAAAGATTGACAATCCTTTGAAAACCTTAAGAGCCTGTTTGATGGAAATGAGGAGAAGATAGGATAATTTTCATCCTATAATGGAACATTTGTTTTATCCTATCCTCGCAGTCCTGTCCGCCAAACGCATCTTTAGAGACTAACTCCAATCAAAGTCAAAATGGATTATCAAAACATAATACATACGGAGTAGAAGTAAAATAGAATCTTTTTAGAAAAATGAAGAACAATGTGACACGTGACTACATGTAAGCAAAACTTGCTTGCAGTTATTGTCTCTGATAGATCCAATACATACAGTGACTAACTTAACTATTGAAAGTTTTTTAGAAGAAGATAAAGATGCAAGTCAGAATTTTGATTAATTAGTACTGTTTTTTTCCTTCACGGCTACCGCCTTTTATTCACATTCGGAGGTAACTTTTGCGAAAGGATGGAAGAAAATGGGATCCTCTCCGCCACCACTTTGTTGTTGGCTTATAAGAAAATTTGAGGTGTGAAAGAGCCCGGTTGATAACGAAAATGGATATGAAAAGAAAGATACTCATTTGAATGATTCCAAGTTTAAGAAGATGGGTACAAAGATTTTAGCTTTGTTTAGTTTTTGAAAAGCCAGAAGAACAGTAAAAGTATCTTCAACATTTATTTTTCTTAACTCTTAGAATCACGTAGTGCACTAATTTTATATTGTTTTTTTAAATTTTGGGTGGTATTATCTGGTTGGGCGAATTAAAATCTATTATTTGAAATCTAATTATTCTTTTTTGTCTACTCTTTTGTTAATTTAAATAGAGATTTATATTATGAAGGAAATATTTTCAAAATTGTTGCTTGGTGAAGACCCGTAAAGTTCTGGTAAGGGGTCTTCACAGCTTTAGCTATCTCTAATGCCATCGCCAATCTCTCTCTCTCTCTCTCTCTCTCTCTCTCTCTCTATCCATATTACTCTGTGCATTTCTGTGGAATTTATAATCCAATTTTATGTTTTTTCAATGGAATGGCTCATTTGTGTTGGTATCATGCTTAATTGACACCCTCTTGGCAAATGTTTTCAGAATCATTAATTGGTAGGTGATCATTAAATAAGTTTGAAGTTGAGATGAATGGCTTTCTGAATTTTTTATTTATTTATTTTCGCATTTCATTTAAGAGAACAAACAAATTCGGTTGTGAAATTTTAATGCATAGAGAGAAGAGTGTACAAAAAGCATTTAGAGATGCTGTTCATAGAAACTACGAGCTCATAGGAAGAAGAACATGAGATTAAAACTCTTGCATTTTTCCAGTTCTCATATATCATGAAGCTGTGCTGCATTCAACTATATAGAAAATTTGTTGATAATTTCTTTCTAAATCGGCTGATTCCCTGTAACTAGTCAAAGCATGTGCCTATCTCTTCTGTTCCACTTCTTCCTAATGAGTACAGAGAATGGTTTGCCCTTCTTCTCACTTTCTCATGGAAAGGCCACAAACCAATTTTTTTTTTATAAAAAAGTTTGACAGTCAACGCTTAATTTTATTATTCGCAAGTAACCCAGTTCTTTACAGCACACAAATAATTACTACGGAGTATAACTTTGTCCCACAATAGAAATGGTGACAAATTTTCTAGATTATTGAGGCCACTAAGTTGATCTAAAAAATTAACACTTCAACCTTCAAAACCAGCTAAAAACTCAACACAAACAACTCTCAAACTTTGTTTTGCTTCAATGAGAGGATCGATACTGTCCTCCATATTATAGCTGCTCCACAAAGATCTAATTCTCCCCTAACAAATAAAAAGGCCGAAGGATCCCTCACTCTATTTTAAGGTTGGAAACATAGGACCCCGATGTATAACTGGGTGGGACGCAGAAACTAAAGGGCATTTCACCCATAAAATTTTTACATGAAGTCATAGTCATCAAGCGCATCATACGTACCAGCAACCAAATCATCATCTGGCTTATCAACATGGAGCTGTTTTTTCTTCCCACCTGAACAAGAAAAAAGTTCAATTGAAAACCATCACATTTGCTGTTAGTTACCACTAAGGAGTACAACAAGACAGGACAGTATGTGATGGAAGAAACGTATCGAAGTCAAAGAAAAGGCCATTTATCATACATGTGTGCTTGCCACTAGGCCAGTATGTGATGCAAGACATTTCCCCACAAAAGCTGTGTACAAAACAAAGTACATTTGGACCCCAAAGGCCAACCTGGAAAATATAGGTAGCAGACTAGCAAGAAACAAAGTTCTGGGAGAAATAATGCCCCAAATTCCATCCCAAAGGAGAGGAAAGAGAACCTCCTTTATTCCGGGACAGGCTAAAATGAAACCAAAAAAAAAAAGTTAACAGTTTCTGCAACTCCAAAATACCCCTCCAAAGCATATATACACTCTAGGATAACATGCAAGATTTTGCTTTATTGTAAACCTATACTCTTAATAATCATCTGAACCTGAACCACGAATCGTCGTATGACTTATCAATTAGATAGATGAATATTTTTAAAGTACTGTTTGATTAAGTGTAGGAGCGATCCCCTCTCATTACTAGTTATCCCAAGACCAACTCCCCTTGCTCCAACTAATCCTATTCCCAGGTCTTTATTTGTAAGATTGGAGAATAATAAAAGTTTATATGTATTGCAATAATTTCTGTTTATTATTTTTTCATAAGTGTATTAATTATAGACTGTTTTAAAAAACGTTTTTTGGGCGCGCCCCGGGCGTACCTTGCACTGGGCGTACGCTTTTTTGGGTGGAGCGATCGGGGCGACCCGGGGCGTACGCCCCATACCCCCGGAGCGTCTGGGCGTACGCCCAGTGATATTTTTGCAAAGCCCCTTCTCTGATTCCAAATCGCGTCTCTGATTCAGAAAGTCAGAACAGAAAACACTCACTTCTCTCTGTGCTCTCTGCGTGAAGCTTTCAAGTTACACAGGCAGCAAGCTCTCAAGTTACACAGGCCATGGAAGTAACACCGAACCTGCAAAACGACAAGAACCCAACAACGGCAAGGAAGAGGAAAGTAGCCACAGGGACCCATATCGGGCTAAAGAGAATGATCAAAGGCGTGAAAAAGATGATGCCCAAGACTGTTGCGGTGACGGTGAGGCCACTGAGGACAAGGAGAATGGAACCAGAGATTAATAGAGTCAAGAAACCAATGAGTTGGGTTGAGTTTGGTGAATGGGCTTGGAGATTACGTAGAAATGCGGTGGTGGGGAGGTTGGGTCTTGGGGATCTCTGCTGGCTAGGCATACGGTCAGCCATTGTTGAGAGCTCAAGATTACGGAGAGAGAGAGAGGGACTGTTACGAGGGAGGTGATTTAGTGAAGTAGCTAGAGTTGGATGGGTGACAGGTGTGAGGAAGGTCTGCTTTTGGAGACACGTAAGGGAACACGTGTAGTGGGGATGGAGGATTACTAGTCCTATGGGTGTGGACTGACTTTTTCTTCCCCAGAAAAGGAAAACCTTACTTTTGTTTTGGTGGGAATACTATGTCAAAGATGGGTAATAATTGGTGTGACAATGGATATGGTTTAAAGCAAACCTTTAAAATATTATGTTATTCTTAATTTTCTGTGTTTGAAAGGTTAAAATAAAAACTCAATACAAATGTGTATTCAAAAATTAACTATTAGAATGTTTTCGTGTTGTGATGTTAATGTATGTTTGTGAAATATTTTGATAAATATTTATTTATATGGTTTAAGTTAGTAAAATTTATAAATAATTAATTAATTTACATTATTTTAATTTTTTAGTATTTTTATAATTTAATTAATATTATTTTATTCAAAACGCCCCAACGTTTCAAAAGGCTTACACCCTAACGCCTCGAGGCTTACGCCTCGCCTCATTGAGACAAAACGCCTCGCCCAACGCCCTCGCCTTTGAAAACACTGAGTATAGATAGTAACAACTATTTTTTTACATTTCATACTTTAATTTTCTTTTATTATTTTCTTCGTTTTTTGCTACAAGTTTGTGGTAATGGGTTACAATTTGAAAAAAGGAAGCTGTATGAGATTTAGTACAAAGAACTAACTGACATTAAATTGAAATTAAACCTTGTATTTATATGGTATCATGGGGTAACGACAGCACCCCATTTCCCCAACGCCGTTAAGATGGGATGTCCTATGCATCCCCAATTCGAAGACGTAGAAGATGGAGATATATTTATCACTGCTGGGTGGAGATCATGGCCCCTCCCATAGAAACAACCCCCACCCACCCACCCAAAAAATGAAACAAAAAGAATGCATTAAATATGGAAATTCCAAGCCACGCCATAGTTCAGGATAGGGAGAGGTTTATAGTATCCTGGGCCCTTCTTGGTATATTTACAAATATATATTAAAAAAAATTCTAATTTTATTACATTACATTATAAAATGTATTTCTGCTTGACTCGTTTATTTTTTTTTTTAAGTTATCAAAAACAAGCTATTATGTAATATCGGTTGAAAATGGCCATAAATTGTTTCTCTTAACTAAAAAATGTTCAGATTACACAAGTGGGATGGGGAGAAGAATCTGTACCTTCCTGTTGAGAAGGAATGGGAGACAGTAGTCCTTGACTTAAGGTTTGGTGGGGCGGGGGTGTAGCAAGTGGGGCAAGGTAGGGTTGGGACCACAGGACTCATTCTCATCCCTGATTATACCTAAAACATTCACCACCTTGGTTGTTTTGGTAAAACCATTCAGATCAGTTTTATCTGATAATGCAGTCACTTAACTATTCGCACTATCCCACCCCATCCCTACACCCAAAGCAATCTTCCAAAAGAGAAGAACTAAAAGTTTGATCCGTCACATCTCGCACAATATTGCAAGCATGTCATTCTGCTGCATATACATCACCATCCTATATTAACACATATTAGTTTACGATTACACTATACACATCTTTATATCTAAACCAATCCCCCATTTAACCAATTCTTGTAGAAAGTTCCCAAGCATAACATGATGTGTCCAACATTGCTGTTTAAGCTTTTCCACATATATTAGTTATAATGTTATTCCTTTTTTCCCCAAAAGGATAAAAAAATTATCACCAATGAAGCAGAAAATTAAGCAAAAACAAAAGGAGGCACAAATGCTTACCTTTCTTTTTACCAGCATTGGCTTCTTTCTCCGCTTTTAGCTTTTCATTTGCTATTGCTGTGACGGAAGATGCAACTTCTTTTGCATCTGCCACTTTCAAGGAAGTCATTGACAGTCTCATCACTGCCTTGAGTAAGGCAATATAGTGAAAACTTTTCTGCATTGAAAAATATAATTGGTCAGGTAAGAAACTTGGTTCATTTCAAGTCAAGAAAGAAAAAGATAATTCAGCACACACCTCGTATGGCCGAAGCTGGTGAGAAATGAGCTCAGCATATTCCATGAAGTCACTTTCAGATTTGGGAATGAAATTATCAAGGGTTTTTTCATCACCCTTCTTAGCAAACAGTTCTGTAGTGGACACGTAATCTGCTTCTTCCACAAGCCTATGATAGAGAAAAAAATTATTTGTAAGAACACCTTGTATACTAGAAAGAAGCCGTAAAATGTGTATTATGACTGCCACACCAGAACTGTCTGCTGAGTCAGAAAATCAAATACCACTTAATTGCAATAACTTTCTGATTCCACCACCGTTTAAACAACCTCAGGAGGAGCATCCATTAGGAAAGGATAAAGAATAACACAGTTTGAAAAGAAAAACGACTTTGTTAATCTGGAAAAACTAATTTTAAGAGCATGTGTATGCAGCATGCACACATGCATATCTAGTCCAACATCTAAATCAGAGCATCGATCATGTGCATATGGTGGACAGCAACTATGTAAAGTACATATTAGAAATGTTGCAATATCCAAACAAAGGAACTTTGCCTTTTTATGGTAAGAAATTTATTATGAGAGCTACAAATCCTGAGCCAACAGCACAAGACAAACATAATAGTATAAGAGCTACCTTAAAGGGGAGGAGAGGGGAGGGGGGCGAATAGCTACTTCAATTCAAATGAAAAGAAATTTCATTAGTAATATCCCCAATAGAAAATGCTCTGAGATCAGAAAAGAGGTGACTAAAAAATGGTGTTATCATTAACAATATTTCAAATAAAATGTTGAGCCAAAAACTTCTGGTAGTCAAAACTAGTAGAAGAAAAATACTGAATTCTACCTTTGTTGGCAAAGTTTCTCGGCTACAGGATCTAGTGGCTCTTCCTTTGTTGTTTCAACAGTTTTACCTTTCTTTTCAGTACCTTTCGCAGCAGGTTTCTTGGGGACCTTTTCAGGAGGAGGTTTCACGACAGGTGCCTAACCCACCACATTAAGAAATAACAAATAATACTTTAGAAAAACCATGAGAAATACCATCTAGAAACACCACAAATATGCAGCTAATTAATGGTACTCCATTATTAAGGAACCAACACCATGATCGTACAAATGCACTTTAATCAATGGTCCAATGGAAAATATATACCCAACGAACTTACCTATTATGGCATGAGCTTCTCAAGATATGACCCAGAAACATTTTCTAACATATACTCATATGAAGTCTAATCAATTAAAAGCAGTTATCTCACTAAACATCTAAGAAGAATACTTTTTTCAAGGAAAAAAAAAGAATTACATGTCCTCCAATCTCTGCATATAATTCAGGGAGATGTCCCTGAAGATACCTGAAGCTAAGGCCCAAAAATAGGAGACGAAACAACTTTATCCATAAGTAAATACACTGCCATGAACTTATCTTGAAAAATCCTTCCATTTCTTTCCTTCCAAAGCACCCGCAAAATCACAAACCAAGCATATTGCCATAAAATTTTCCTTTTTTACTCCTTCCAAATCCCAAGAACTTTATCTTCATAAGATCCTCCATATTGGCTGGGCAAAAAGACACATCCCAACAAAAATACCAAAAAAAATTAATTCTAAAGCTGTCTTGCTACTTGACAATGAGGAATGAAATTGGCTACTAGCATCATTTGAAGATTTACACATCAAATTTGAATATCATTTTGATGTTTGCTTGGTAAGCAAACCGAGCTTCAACAGTGTGATGTTCGGCTCGATTATGTTTGTGAAAATGTCCGTTTATTCGTTCGTTAAGGGCTCTTTTTTTTATTTAATTGTTTATTAGTTCATTTGTTCATTTACGTAAAGGTCTATAAATTGGCATAAAACCCTAACCTCTCTTGTTTGTTTGTTTATCTGTTTGTTTGGAGTTTGTTTGTAATGTGTTTGTTTGCTCATGGTGCTATATTAAATTAAAGCTCATTTATACTTGTCAAAAAATTAAAAGCTTGTTTATGTTCATTCAAAGCACATTTGTTTATATTTGTTCGATTAGATGTTCAGGCTCTTTCGTTTAAAATAAGTGAACCGAACATGAACAAACTTGAACTCTACAAAAGTTAAAATCCGAACACAAACATCATTTTAAAAGCACAGTCCGTTAATCAATAAACACGACAAGTGTTTCTATAAACTTTATAAAATATAGCACATTTACCACAAAAAAACTCCCCTCAAACCAATAAATAAGGACATTAAGCAACCCCTTTAGAAGAGGCCGATCTTTCCACACTCTCAAAAACTCTTTTCATTCCTTCTTAACCATCCACAAAATGGAGAGTGGGAGCAAAGCAATGACTTTGCTCTTCTCTTGAGAAGTTTGAATACCAAAGTCCAAGTGAAGGCCTTGATCTTAGAGGAAACTCTTGCCATCTAGATTACTTTATAAGAAACGATGGGGAAGGGGAAGCTTTCAACAAATGTGACAAGATATATTTGTATTAAAAAATGCCGGCACTATCCGCTTTCCAAACTCTAGCATGACACCTAGAATTTGGAACAAAAGACACAAGAAGATACATCAATGGAGCAAACTACTCCGTATCTCTCTCATTTAGAGTTCTAAAGAAATGGAGGTCCCATGAGAATGAACCCCCATCAAAAGAGAAAAAGAGGAAATTGGAGCGTTGTGAAGATAAAGAGTCCATATAGCCAAGGAAAACTCCATAGATAGAGGAGTACCTCCCACCCAAAGATCTTACCAAACATGAACAGAACCATTTTCGACATAACCACTTTCATACTCTTTCCATGTAATCCATCATGTTGTTTATGTTTCATTTTCTTTTCATCTCTACCATGTTGTTTACTAGTTATATCAATCAGACCAAAAACAATTGTACCAGCAACCTACCAATAAATTCTATTCATTTTCAAATGTGTGCACATAATATTAACAGAACATGTAAGAAAATAACAATAAATGAAGCAATGATAAAAATACCTTCTAAAACTACCAACTTCAGAGTTCGAGTTAAATTCAAGTTCAAACTAAAACACACACATGGCAGTCAGCACCACCTCTCTGGTTCTGATTTTCACACCTAAAAATTCTAACTAGACCAAATTATCCTAGAGATTATGTAACCAATTCACCAATCTGGCTGGACGGTCCAACTCATATTAATTAATGGAGATGCAGATGAGAGACCGTCTGTTGTAACTTGTAAGCTAATATGAATAAAAAAGAAACATGCCAGATCGCCTAAGGTGAAAGACCAAAGATGGAGTAACCATCAAGGCAAGAGATACTTTATTCCAAGAAGAAAGGCCTTTACTATTCAAACTTATATCAAACCACAGCTATCCCAATGCAATAATTATTATCAGCAATCTTCATTGTATCTTCATTTCTACAAAACTTAGAACTGGTTGCAAGTTGCAACAATTAAACTTCTTTCCTATGCGCTCCAACTAGACATACTACTGCAAGCCTAAAAGAAGAAGATTGGCTGTTGTAACCCCATACAAAACAATATCCAAAATATTAAACTTTCTTCAACTACGGTACATGACAGATTATCAGAAATGGAGAGAATGTCAATGATGGAATAACAATCAAAAAACTTTGAACATCTTCACAATTTAAAGTTTCAGCTGGGAGAAGTCAATTTTATAACATGTCTGAGATTCATGCCTATAATAAACCAGAAGAATGATGTTGGGTTGAGCATACAAATAATGAGACTAATCATATGTTTAATCGTCATGCAGCTAGTACTCAGATTTGGTAAATAATCAAAATAATATGTTCATCATGCTTTTGGCACCAATGGATGCACATTCAAACACTACAAGTGTGGTATCTACAAGTATCCCACACTAATGCATCATTCAAAGAACAAACTGATCCACCAAGATTCAGTCCTCTTTGGCAATGTTTGGGAACGGATTTACCTTTAATCAGTTCAAGGCAAAAATTGCTTAAATTTACTGATTTAAGAATGCTTAAATCAGTTCCCAAACATGGCCTTTGTCAACTGATAAGTAAGGAAGTATAAGTTATATGCTAATAATAAAAGTATTGCCAGATAATAATTGCATCATTGATAATACCGGAGCAGGTTCATCTTCATCCTCCCACGAGTCCTTGACATCATTTTCATCCATGTCCTCATCATCCCATCTGGTTTTAGGTTGCTCCTTCGAAGGAAGAGGTGGAATTTGCTCATCCTCTGAAAGCAGCAGACACATCTTTGTAAAAAAATATGCAACAAAGTCCAATATAAATATTAAGGTTAAAAAGTATAGAGTCTGACCAAAGTTGAAGTGTTTAAGTTGCAACATACTCTCCCATGTGAATGCACACAATTTGACCAATTAACTTATCTTAGTTTAATATAACTGATATATATGTAATTTACCCAAGTTTGGAAAAGCAGTGATGAATCAATATATATCCAACCTTCAATGACATTAGAAAACAAAACCCAAAACAAAGTGAATGCGTATAAAATCATATTTTTAGACTTGTAGAATATCAAGTTCACCAAGCTAATGAGTAAGCTGTTCTCAGTGCTTTGTCTATATGTTGCATTGTTATCCAAATCCAACCATGCTAGGAGCAGAGTTCAAGGGATCCTAGCTAGATTATCAGTTTATACTGCAAATACTTAGATCATACATCACAAAATACTTGCGCTTAGCAAGCAGCAACTGTATTTTGTGTCCTAAAAGATGTCTATGAGAATCAAAAGTTATTTCCCTAATCGGCTCTCATTCCCACTCTTCTGAGACCTAAACTCCAAAGAGAAAAATGACAAAAAGGAGGTAAAAAAATATTGAAATAAATTTAATATACATGAGAAAATTTTTCTTGATTGACATTCACAAATGGTGTAAAAAATTTCATCCCATGAAGCAAGATCAGCAATCTTCCCCTCAAGAATTTACCATGAGGTGGAAAAATAGGTCACAAAATGCCAGGCATGTCATCAGGTAGCTCCCTATAAGTTATCGAACCCATCAGCCGGGCAGATGCAGTAAGATCATAGTGCCTCACTTGTTTTGAGCACTATCAAGGACATCTAAATTTTTTTTCTTCTGCAAGGCCCCTTTTATCTAATATAACAATTTACCTTTACCATGAAAAACTTCTAGAGCAACAAATTAATCCCATTATAATGGATCGTTAAGGAGATTGATAGAGAATTTAGATGACCAAGGCCTCTATTATTTTGGTTATGAAATCAGCTCAGATGCCACATACAACCCTAGATTTCAGGTGGGCTTAAGACATGGAATACTTTAAAGGCCTCTATCAATGGAAAATAAATAGGCCACAGCCACTACCCAACAATTCACATGGGTAGAAGTGTCTTGACCATTTTATGCAAAAAGGTACTTTCGGAACTATCTGTGTGAAAAGGAAGATCCACATGTCAAAAGACACGAGAACCACTAGTGATACAGAATGTGAACAAAAACTGCAATTATGATTCGCTCAATGGTGGACTGAAAAAGGAAGGTGACGGGTAGGCGGCAAGGGCCACATACTCAAAAATGTTAAGCTATCATTTTTCATATTGTTTAAGAGCCACGAAATAGTGCACATCCCCTAATCAGTGACACAGTCTAGCAGAAACCTTTAATAGATTTTTTGGATGACCAAAAGCGAAGATTTCAAATCCTTTCCTGGAGTGATTTCTCCATACTTCTTGACTAGACCTACTTGAGTTGCCTATCCGAATCAACTACCTTAAACCCCAGAAATTCCTATTCAGATTATGAACTCTGCACCTACTCAAAATTCCATAACCTTTTTCTAGATGGGAAAATTCCATAACTTTTGCTAATCCTCTGCAACCCTCAAATGTATAATTTGACGGATTATGATTTGACTCCCTCCCCTTAAGTTTAAATAAATAAAAAATTAGAAACCGCCATCTCAAATAATTTTTTTTTTTTTTTAAAAAAAAGAAAGAAATACTGATAATGTGGCAACAAAAAGCAAAATGGCAATATAACAAGAATCTTATTACTAATGACGAATAACAATAGTAAATAAACGTGTCCCAACCCATATTAATGCTTTTCCAACTTTCAAAGCCAAACTAAGGTAAACTAATCACAAAAAAAATCTGACCTCAGTTCCCTGATAGCTTGCTACTAGCTACAGAGACACAAACATTCAAAGAGGTACTTCCAGGACACTAACAGTGCGTTTGGGAGTTATAAAGGAATGGAAAGTAAGGTAAAGGGGGTGGTTAACCTTCACTTGTTTGGATGGAGGAGGAATGGAATGGTTAAGTTATAATATAAAGTTACACAAATACCCTTAACTATTAACTATAACGAAACTGAATAAGGGTAGATTTGATATTTTAAATCAAAATGAATAAATAAGGGTTACGTTACCTCCATAAATCTCCAAATTGGGGGAACTCTAAGGGTTTGTTTGGTTCACGTCACGGATTACAATGGGATAAGATTAGGAGGGATTAAAGTGAGACTATTTTAGTTCTATGTTTGGTTCATAAAATTTTAGGATTGGGATTAAAGTGAGATAACAAATATAAAGACTAAAATAAAATTTGGTTAATATATAAAATAACAAAAAAAACATCTCTCTCCATAATCTTCTCTCTTTCCCAAACAAGAAAGAGATACAGAACACCTAACTAAACATATTACCAACAAACTCTAACAGAGACAATAACAAAAAATGCAGGAGAATCAACCAAGCGAGCTAATAGCAGCAAACAACCATAGCAAACTGACACCAGGTGACAGAAAACACGAAGCTTTGCTAAAACAACTTGAACCGAAACAAATACCCAGGCCTCCACCATCATACACATCAAACATACACAATTCATGAAGATAGTTAAGAAAAAAATAAAAAAAAAATTGGACAATACCATATCTTCTTCTTCTTCATAACTTTTTTTCCTTTCATTCTAATTATGGACATCCAAAAGCTAAAGAAAAAAAATCAAAAAACCCAACAAATTTTCCAGCATTTTCCCGCAAACCAAACACTCATTTCCTCCTTTATTTTTCGTTAAAATCAAAGAAAAACACCGAACATATCTATTGCCATTTGATTCCTCAAAGATCCTTACCAAATTTTAGTGAAATCTTCAAAATCCAGAACGAAAGAAAATTTTCTTCGGAATTTTCCTTCCTTCAAACCAAACACTCGTGCTCTCTCTCTCTCTCTCTCTCTCTCTCTCTCTCTCTCTCTTCTTTATTCACCTGCACAAGTCACCGATGCACTCCTCCATCAAAAACCCACTCCTTATCCATCAAGTTTCCACTCCAAAATCGTGAATCCATGCGCTCACTCTTAAGAACAAATTTTTTGGTCTACTTTCTCTCTCTTCAAGAAAAATGACAATTCTAGCTGTTGTGGTGAAGAAGAAGAAAGGGAAGGAAAAAGGGAAAGAGGAGAAGAAAGGGAAGGAAAAAGAAGATGAAGTCTTTCGTGCAAGGGTAAAATAGGCTTGAGGGGAAAAATTAATCCCAAAGAGTGGGATTAAGTGTGTCCGGGGGGGTTGGAGACAAAATTTGTTGGATTGGAACTAGTTTAGTGCCACTTTAGTCACAGATGAACAGTTAGTCCCTCCAGCCAAACATGGGACTAACTGTTCATGTGGGATAAAGTTAGCCTATCCGACTTTAGTCTCTTGTACCAAACACCCCTAAATGTAGGGTTTTGGAGGTAACAGGAGGTTTTCAAAGTACCCTCCAATTGCATTACCCTGCTTTAAAAAAACTCTCAAGCAAGGAAAGGTAACATAACCCCCTTTTCCACTCCATTCCCTCCAAGTACCCCATCTAAACACACTGTAATGAACCTTTTAACAGCCAAGAATGGCACTACATAACCCAAGTCAAGGTCTTGAATGATACTCAAACTAAAAGACCACACAAAGCAGAAAATAAGTAAAAATATAAATTAAACAAACTTGCCCAGCTTCTCATACATCAAACTCTAAGCCCACCTAATCCTAAAATTTTAAGCTATTAAGTTACTACAGTATCACGAAAATAAAAATGCAACTACAACCGCAGTCCTAAACTCATATGGATTCAACAGCAGAAATAAACAGAACTGAAGCCAGGAAGCATTACCCCAGTCCTCCATCTATTTCTGAACCTCAGATACTAGAAGAAATTTGCAGTTAAGTTACAAATCACAGTTTGAACCTGCATAAACAGAGATGTGTATACTTGAGACGATCTGAAATCAAAAGCAGTCTATAAACTATATGAAATACTGTTAGGAAAAAAAGAGGTAACATGTTTATAAAACACAAATGAATTTTGATTTGCATATTAATTCATACTTGAAACACGGCATTATGAGCCAAATCCGTGAAATCTTCCCCAACCATCATCGAAACTCAACAAAGTGCAATCCTATTAGATAACTAAAACTACGATTTTTGTTAAGAGTGCAGATAATACGGGAAAACCAACCCATCAAAGTTCCTGATAATATATGATCAACCAACCCCTACCTTAAAATAGAAAATCCCAACAACAGGGATCGATAAATTCACCGGTCCATCAAATTCCATCATAACAAACAATCAAACAAAAGCAATAAAAAATCTAAAAAAGAAAGACTAATATATCGCCAAGAAAAAGAAACTAGTAAGCACCCCTGAATTCAAATTGAATTCCATCCAATAAAATTAACCACAAGATAAGACATAGTTTTTTATTCTTTTACCAATTTGATTCTTGGGTCCACCACTTGGCAGTCGCACTCGAAATCAATCTGAAGACGTAATCAGCTGGGAACTCGGGGACGAGGCGCTTGCAGTGGACGCACCAAGGAGCGTAGAAAATCGACGATGATGAAGGCGTCAGAGTTGGAATCAGTTAGGGGGCGGGGGAGAGACGTGGTGTCCTCTGTAGTGGAGCGGCTGTGAGGTGAGAGGGATAGGTCTGGAGACTGAGATAGTAGGATGAGGTCGTGAGCCGCAATAGTCAATAATGCGCTGATAACCCTGGAATTAATCCCTAACAACAAATTTAGATCGTCAAAGGTAATAAATTGATTTTAAGTTAGCTTTAAATTGATTTTAATAAAACGTTTTTAGATTAGGATTTAAGCTCACCATCTATTTTTGGTTAAATGACATTTGTCTCCCTGATGTTAGACGTAACGTATGATTTCCACTCTTAATTTTCAAAAATTATAGTTACTTTCGTATTACGTAAGGTTTTCAAATGGATGATTGGATGGTATCGTCCATTAAAAATTTTAATCGGTTTTTTCTGTTATAATATTTTTTTAATCTTTTCGGTTGAATTACAATTTTATTTTTATCGTTACCAATCAAATTAATTTTCAGTCTGTTAAAATCTATTAACCGGATTAACTAGTTAATCGCCCAAATTTTCAGTTTTCTATATTTATAGTTTTTTAGTTTTACTTATTATATTTAATACTTATATTATTAGTATTACCATTAATTTATATATTTTCCAAGTAAACTTGTTTAAATTTTATATACTTTATTAATTATTATATTTAATATATTATTAATATTAATTTAATTAATTAATTTTTTAATTGATTAAGATGATCAAAACATTCATGAATTTTTTTCACCACAATCGATTAATATATTGAAATACACTATTTAACCGATCGATATACCATTTTGACTAAAATGGTTTAAAATGTTTCAATTAATTAACAAAGTGTTTTAGTAGTACGAAATTAATTAAGTGTTGACCGTTTTAAAAAACAATAACTTTCATGAATCTTTTTTATCAAAACAATTCAAATTATAATTAAAAAAAAAATTGTAAAGAATTATGATACCCGTTAATTAAGTGAAAACCCCATTAAGCTAGTAATTTAGATATTAATTAAGTCTATAAGATGAGATTTTTACCTGACAACATGAAGGTTATAAGGGGCTACACTATCGATGACAATTAGGAATTCCTTTGTTTTTCGATCTTATCGCACGGAATGTGGACTTTATTTTCTGATTATATCAATTAGATACTTACAATTAAGGGAAAAATTATCAGGCTTTAAAACTGAAAGGAATTCCAGAGAAGATAAAATCCTTCTCTACCGCTCTACTTTCTCAAATAAAAGAACATCGAATTTAAATAGAGCTAAAGGGGGTGAGGAGAAGGAGGGGAGAAGAAGATTCATATAAATCTCGTTGTTTAGTATCGTAAGGGACTGTTTGGTTGGTGAGATTAGATTAATTTAATCTCACATGAATTATTATCTCTCATTTAGTTGGAATTATTCATTATTCATGTAAGAGTAGGATAAAATAAAATTAATTTTAATCTCATCTTTTTTGTCTCACTTCTCTCCCTATGATAGAATTTATCTTATATATGTGAGGCCAAAATTTTTCTTTTTACTATTTTTACCCTTGAATAATAATAATTATTATAATAATATAAATCATTATTATAATATTATTACAAATATTTTTTAATATAATAATAATGATAATAATAATAATAATAATAACTATAATAATGGTTATTATTATCATATTTGTAATAATATTATAATCTTATTTATAATAATAATATAATCATATTTATAATAATGTTATAGTAATAACAATAATTATTATTATCATAATTATAATAATAAAATATTAATAGTATTTTCATAATTATAATAATATTAAAATAATAATGATGATAATAATTATTATATTAATGATAAATATAATAATTATATTAATAATATAATTATTATGATAATAATAATAATAATAATAATAATAATAATTACACTAATTATATTAATAATATCAATTATTATTATTCTTAATAAATTATAATTATAATTATAAAAAAATATTATTGCAGTAATTAGAATAATAATTATAATAAATATTATTTATTTCTCTATTAATAGGAATTATAATAAAAAATAATATTATAATAATAATAAACATAATCAATTTTTAATGATGGTAATAATTATTATTATTATTATAATAATGATAATGATAGTAACCATTATAATTATAATAATATTATTATAATTGAATATAATATTATTCTTATAATTATATCAATAGTTAATAATTATGATTATTTATTACTAGTTATAATAATATGTGTTATAATAATGATGATAAAAAATAATTTATTATTATAATAAAATATAATAATTATTTATTATTATTAAATATAATAATTATTAATATTATTAAAAATAATAATTATTAATATTATTAAAAATAATAATTATTAATATTATTAAAAATATATAATAATTATTATTATTATAATTAAATTTCAGGGTTTGTGAAAAAAATAGTTTGTTAAGGATGATAAATAGTGTTAAGGTATTTTGGTACTTAGATTTCTTATCCTACTTTAATCACAATCTAACAATCTCATGAACCTAACATAGTATTAAGTAGGGGTGGCAATTTTGGACACGACACGTGAATCGGACACGATACGAAATAAAGCGTGTTCGTGTTGAGTATAATCAGGTTCGTATCGTAATCGTATCGACATAATTATGACACGGAATAATCGTGTCATGTCGCGGGTTGACCTGCCAACCCGAAATGACACGATTATGACACGGTTAAATTCACGGATTTGATGGGACATGTTGACACGATTATGACCCATGACCTGTTTATGACCCTTTTAAAAATTTTATCTATTAAATTAAAAAAAAAACTTTGTATATATATAAACAAACCCAGATACTAATTTTACCGAAAAAAAGCCAAAAGACACTCTGCACTGCCGACTGCCGCCTCCCTCGCCTCTCTATTTCTCACTCGATCTCTAGTCGCCGACCACGCCGCCGCACCGGTAGTCGCCGATCCCTTTCCCCTTCTCTTTTGATCTTTTTGTTAACAACTCTAAAAAATAAAGAATTCTTCGTGTGGCCACACAAATCTCAAAAACTTCCTTCCTGATGAGCCTCTGTCTGATTATTTCACTCTATATTCCTGTAATAGGTAGCATATGAAAATCTATTGATATGATATGGTCCTTGTTTCCTTATTAATTTGTTATATATATGGCAGGTCAGAAGGAAAAGTGAAAATTTCTGAGCATAAGAAGAGGAAAAACAAGAAAAAAAAATCAAAAACAAAAAAACAGAAGGTTATTTGCTGTTGATGCTTTCTAGTACGGAGTAATCATTTTTTCTTTGTGTTTCAACTCTTACCTAGTGGTAAGTTTTCTCTGTTGCTGGTGGTGGATCATGAATAGGGCCAGGAAAATGAAGTTGTTATTTTTAATTTTAACTATAGGTGTTACTTGAATATATTAGAAGCTTTAGCAAGAGAGCATTAGAGAAGCTGAAGTCAGAATAGGCTTTAATCAGGTGAAAGAGAAATTTGGTAATGGCTAAGTAGAATTCATTGCCAATCCATTGGACGCGGAAGGATGAAGGGTGTATAAGGGTTTTCTTCCCCCGCCCTTAATTTTTTTTTTCTCCTTTCTAGTGTCTGACCTGTAGATCAGTAAGCTCATTTTATACATACTGCTAACAGATCCTGTGGTGGACATTAGCCAATCCATTTTGGTCATACAAGTTTGGTTCTGTTTCTTTTCTGTCTGGATTGTAGACCCCATTTGATGAAGGAATTGCAAATGTGCTTCAAGTTTAATCGAGCGTATTCACAGTATTCTAACAGATGAATTAGGGAAATGATCAAATTTTTTGTTTAATTGCATTTTAAAGATCCGTTATCTGCTATTAAACAAACAGAGCCTAACAAAAGACTTGGAACACATAATTGATATTTGCTTTATTTGCAGGATGAGACTGTGCGTATCCTTTCACCTTTTTGTAAAAATAAAAAAATAAATAAATAAACCTCAGCATCATGATTGTAAATTTTGTTGTAAGAACTGTAGGGATTATTCAAAAGTAAATCAAAGCAGTATGATTTCTTTGGGGTCTGCAAGACAGTTTCTCCTTTGAAAATGTTTTCAACCTCGTAAGCATTGGGGTTGTTCTTCCGTGTGCATACTGCCTGGGCTATGAAGCATTGTTTAAAACTGTTAAATATGTTACTCATACACTTTAATATCATTACTGTGCTTAAAGATTTGCTTTGTTATACGGGATGCTTTGATGAATGTTTTTCCATAGCATACGTTGATGAATTTTTTTTTTTGAAGGGATGGGTTTTCTTGAATGTTTTTCAACCATTAGAAAAGCTATCTTATGTTACTGTTACATATTGGAAACCAAGTGATATATTTATTATGTGATATTAGTTTTTTAAATTAGGTTAGGAAGTCAAATTTATTACTTCTAGATTTGAGCAAAGTGCAATGTGTGTTGTGTGATTGTGTACTGAATGAGATAATGACTTGATCTTACGTTGCTAGCATCATTCTGTAACTTTTCTTATGCCCCCCGCCTCCCCTCTCCCCCTCACACTGCCCCCTCGCACGGCTAACAAAGGCCTTTACCTTCTTTTTTTTACTGTCAAAATCAATAAATGATGTCCACGTGAGCACTTATCTATGAACTCTGTCAACTGCCAATGTCAATCTTGAATGAAAAATGATTAATTTAAATTATTTTTAAAATTTATATATTAAATTTTAATTACAGCTTGCTATTATGTTGTAATTTTTTCTTCCTATTTTGTTGCCTTAGAAAAGAAACAGGTTCTGTAAATCAAATCTTTTTGCATCATACTATTTCAGTATTGTAATCTAATTTCATGGTGGTGTGTGCCGAGTTCCTTCTTCAAATTGAAATCTTATTGAACTGACCAATGTAATATCTTTATTTATATTTATAATTTTTCTATGAGTGTTTTTTTGCTTATGCCTTATATTATATTTAGATTTGTAAAGACTCGTAACTTGCTTGTTTTAACATTTGTTTACTTTTTTCTTTGTAGAAATGACTGCAAAAGCAATGGAGGAGCTTACTTCTGATGTAATGGATATGAATATGAATATGAATGAGAATAAATTATTTGCACCTCCATCTGAGGGTTCTGTTGCTAATTTGGTTGGCTAATATTGTAATATTGTGTACTTGAATTGGATGGCTTATGAGTTATGACTTATGGTGTTATTGTTTTTTTTTTTTTTTTTTTTTTTTTTTTTTTTTTTTTGCTTATGGTTGAACTAATATGGATGATAGTTGACAATACAATGTTTATGTTATTAATTAGACTTTTTTTTGCTTATGGTTGAACTAATATGGATGATAGTTGACAAGACAATGTTTATGTTATTAATTAGACTTTTTTTTTATGTATATTTGGATTATGAATATGTTGAAATTTGGATTATGAATTATTAGATGATAACTTATATTTGCTTATGTAATAAACAGATCGTAGCAGGTTAATTGTGTCATGTTGTCGTGTCGTGTCGGATTATGAAAAATTAAGCGTGTTGTGTTGTCGTATCGGGTCTAACACGACCTGTTTATTAAACGGGTTAAGTGTATCGTGTTGTATCGGGTCTAACACGACCAGTTTATTAAACGGATTAAGTGTGTTGTATCATATTATTTGTTTAATAATTGTGTCATGTTCGTGTTGGGTTTTTTTGACACAATTAATAATCGTGTTGTGTTAACATCCATTTAGTGTTACACTCAACTTCAACTCGACCCGTTAACCCGAATTGTCACTCATAGTATTAAGGTATTATCACTTTATTTTATCTCATGTTAATCTTAATTTTAGCTCACTATAAATCTATCTGTAAACCAAACGGATCTTACACGTCATTGCCAAGAGAGGAAAAATCAAATAAAATCGAAGTTATAGCATAAACGACTACTTTTGTTTGTTCGTATTCTTTAAAAAAAAAAAAAAGCATTTGTAAGTTTGGGTTTAACAAAGTAAAACGGTCCACTTTTGTGAAAATTATTAAACACAATATTTATATATGTACAAGTGGCAACTCGACAATTGTCAAGCTTGTCTTGTAAGAGTGAATTTTTTTTGAGAATTTAATCAGTTAAAAAACATACACGAAAAAAATAAATAATAATTACAACCTTTATTTCTTAAACAGGATAGTTCAAATCTCATTTATTAAAACAAATTTTTATTTCACCACATAATTCGTTTCTTTTTCTTTTAGTATTTTACCTATAACTTACCCTCTTAGAAGATAAAGAGAGAGAAAAAAAGAACCTAAGCATTTGGTGGATGGTTAACAATGCAACCAATTCCTGCTTTTTAAATAAAATTCTTGTTTTGAGTGAATGTAAAACATTGTTTTTTATACTGGATGTAAACTTTTTTTTGATAATTTTAAATAATTGTACTGATAATATAAATATATAAATATTATTGATAAATTTTTTATTAAATATAAAAATAATATTTTACATCGAAAGCAAATAAATATTTTTCCCTCCGCTGTAAAAGTGATATTTTACACTAGCGTCGGTAAGAATTTCCCGTTTCACTGGGTTTCTACACCAATACATGGTTATTACTAGTTCTGTTAATAATACTTTAATGGACGGCTAGTCATGTTGGTTTTGATGTTATAGTCATGGTACCCATGTATTAAGTAGAAACATCAAAAGCAGCAAGGAAAGTACCATTTGAGTTTCTTAATATTCCACCAACACCAGCCACGTTTGGTTTTCTTAAGTGTTAAAAGTAAATACTGAATGCTTTTTTTTTTAATAATTTGAATCAATAAGAGACAATAATATTGAATAATTAAATATTTAGATTGTTTGATAACTGAATTGATTGAATATCTAAATATATTAATTTTTCTTTTAAGCTTATTAACTATTAAAAACATGATTTTTTGTTACAAACAAGAGTCTGTTGCTGATCTAAATAAAGTTTACATGTTTCATCACAAAAATATTTTCAATCTCTTTTTTTAATAAATTGGATCATATTCTTAATTTCTTTAAATATAAAAATAGATTGAATTAACAATTTAATGTTTAAATAATCAATAAAATTAAAAATAAATTCTTCAATACAATAATAAGCTTATCCAACCAATTTATTGGTAATTACATAGATACTTATTCAAAGGCTATTTTTTAATGATGAAGACATCAATTAGAGCAACGCTAGTAGGTAACTTTTCTGGCTACCTCTTTAAGGGGTGGATCTGGGGATTGATTCAACAAGAATATTTTTTTCTTGGCAGCCAAACAGCTAGTAAGTTCTATTTTTTTTTAATTTCCTTTATTTTCCATCACTTTCTTGACAATCAAACAGCTAATAAGTGTTTTTTTTTAATTTCCTTTACTTTCTCTCACTTTATTTTTTTTAATTATTTATGATTAATAATCAAATAAATAACAAAATATATTTAGAATCTTCGAGCAATAATTACAGCTGCCGAGATTTGAGTACCTCGATTGCAGTATCGAATTGGAATTACAGTGATTTTGAGATCAACATAAATTGGTCATTTTTTAATTTGCTATTGATTTTTCAAATAGAGCCATATGTGCTGATTCTCAAATTGATTTGTCTTTTTTTTTTTTATTTTCATAGCCACTAAAATTTTTAGAAACTTGTGAAATTCTTGCTAATTCAATTCTTATAGTTAGAAACTTAATTTAGCTTGATACTTGCTTATGAAAATTAGTTTATTTCCACGAACAAGAAAAGATTGAATAACTTGATGAGGGAAAAATCAAAATCATAACAAACTAAGGAAATTGAATAAAAAATGCTGATTTTTTTAAAAATCAAATTATTTGCTAATCAAATTCCCTTTAACCTTTGTTAGAAGCAGAAATCATCAAACACACACACACACGAGACTATTTTTATAAAGAATTGAGATTAATTTGAACATTGTGTTAAATTACAAAAACCACTGATATAATTTATTTATTTTATATTTGATGATATCGCAAAAACAACCTCACTTAAAGAATAAAATTAAAACAACTAGATAATTGAAAAAAAAAAATCAGAGTTATTCCATGCATTATTAGGAAATTGAGATATCAACTGATTTGTTAAGCACAATATTATATGGTTTTTTATGTGATTATAATTAATGCATTGATTATTAAAAATTTCTCTACTTCATGTGGTTTCTTCATTTTTTATTAATTATTTGAGGTTTTCCTTGTTAATTTGTGTTAAAAATTTAGAATTTTATCAAACTAAGATGCTCATGAGGAACCTTTACTAAGATTAAAAATAAAAAATGCAATAATTAATTTGCACAACAAAATACCATAAGACAATATTTTTTGTTTGATGCGAAGACCCAAAAACCCTTTTTATCCATATCAGAAAATTCCAAATTTAACTAAAGCCCATCTCTGCATTTTGTTTATGATCTATTTAAAATGAAAAAGACAAATTAGACCAACTGTTCTATGTATGAAGTATAAACTAAATGTTTGTCGGCTAAAAGGAGAAGTAACAGAATCTTCATCGTTAGAACTTTAAAACCCACTCAAGCCAATACCCAACTCTCAATTTCTTAAATTTTTCTTCTTTTTCTAACATTTTCTCATAAACGAAACAAAAAATACAGAAAAAAAAAAAGAAGCCTCTTGCATGCAAAATGCTACTACTAACTGGGAGATCGCAATAGGACCACAAAGAAAGAAAAGAGACGGGAAAAAAGAATAGGAAATACCCACAGCTATTGATAATTCTTGTGATTTGTTCATTTTTTATTAATTATTTGAGGTTTTTTTCTTAATTTACGTTAAAAATTTAGAATTTATCAAACTCAAACATTGAAGAACCAAAATGTTATCAACACCTTCGTGAGAATGAGAGGAGAAGATGGAAGCAAGTGTGTCCAGTGTCGGAAAGTCAGAATCCTACCAACACCTTCGAAATTAAAAGTGCGTTTGAGAAATCTTTTGCCTATGGAAAAAGAGTAAGTGGAAATAGATTTGATTACTTTTTTTAAAATTACCGTTTGGTAAATTTTCACTACTACAACTTTTTCAAAAATAGTTGTCAAAGAAAGCTAAAAATCTCATTTTTTATGTAAAGTTTTAATAAATTTTATATAAAACCGAAACTACCTATATCACATTTCACTAATTTTCATCTAACTCCTTATATATTCAAATTATTTAAACCCTTAATCATCATTTCTCTTTGTTGAAACGACGAGCTCGACTATAGAAATGGAACTTGAAAGAAGCGACCGAAGAAAACAAAGATTGTAAATATTTTTGATTTTATTATTAAGTAAAAAAAGATTTTATTAATATAAAATTACTGATTATTATTAGATAATGAATAATTTTTTTATTATTAATAAAAAATACATTTTTAGTTAAAAAAATAATTCATTAAAACTATATATCTTTAAACCATGTCTATTTTTAGTAATTTTATTGTTTTATAGCCCAATTAAGATTACAATTACCAAACATTATTATTGATCACAACACTTTCTCAGTACTTTTGCAAGACAGTTTATCAAACGTTACATTAAGCTCTTATCAACAGCACTTTTTACAGCTCTTTTGGTATCAACACTCTCACAGCACTTTTAGCATCAGCGCAACTATAGCACAACACTCCCAAACGCACCATAGAGCGAAAGATGATTCAGTTTCAGTATTCAATTTGGGTGAAGAGGGATTTGAGTACGTTGATCCTATATTGATTTTAATAATGACAAATCACTCTATTGTGCTAATACTCTCTTGTCTAGTTATTTAAAAATGTTAAGATGCATGGTACGCACATAACGTGCAAGACATGCACTCTAGAATATTCTCAACAATCTCCCTCTCACGTGTGATTTGCTTTTTTCAACAAACTCTTTCACATTTTCTCACTCACACATGAATATTCTCAACAATTTCTCACTCACATGTGAGTCTCCATTGCTCCCATTCGCCATGATCATGCCTATACAACTCCAAACTCGCACTATAGTCCAACAGACATGTCTGTAAAGTCACCCACTCTCCTATCATGGGTCAAAGAACCATACATCAATTTTCAAGAATGAGTTTTTTTATAGATTACAAACCACACAAACTTCATCATGCGAGATGATTCATCCACTCGCCATCTAAGTCACCTTGCTCACACCACACGAATCTTTCGAGCTCCCCTTATTGTTCGACTATATCACCGCGAGCATAACAGAGTTAACCGCATTATCTATCACATCTATCTGCACCATTAACTTTTTTACCACTCATTAAACATTATATGACCAAAGTTTGGGAAAAATATGGGTTTAGAGAATCCATCATATAAAGATCAAGACATATGATATTGGAGACTATATTAACCTAAAAGTTTAAACCAATGGATTCTAATTCTGCTACTATATATATGTCATTCACTAATCTATTTCTTTACAAAGATCAAGACATATGATATTTAAGACCATATGAACCTAAACATTTAAACCAATGGATTATATATATATATATATATATATATATATATATATATATATATATATGTCATTCACTAACCTATTTCTTTTTTATGTGGAATTAATCTTTTATATCTTGAATATTTCCAACACAATCAGTGAGTAGCTCAGCCTCTAACGCAACTTCTTTACAATATTGGGAATGAGAACCACCTCAAACATAACGTGCCATCCAAAATTATCGAAAAGCCGTATGACTAGCCACTATATTCCTAAAAGAAAAAGTCTTGGCAGTGGTCGTTGATACCACCAAATAACAAATAGCTAGTATGCATAATTTTTAGTCATGACTTCACCATGCCTCTGCTCTCAAAAAATAAAAGCCCAATCATATATAGGCATTGCTTGAATTAGATTTAAACAGGTTTAAATCTGATCAAGCTAAATTTTAGCCTGCATACAACGGTTCCAATTACAATAATTAACTGAAAAACCAAAAATTTCAGAGAACTCATCATCTTAAAAATCTAATCTCATTACACTTATTAGCCTACACCCATCACTGCAATCAAAACTAACACATTGAAAATCACATCTCCATGATTTTTCACATCTTTAAACCCCAAATAGAAATGCAAGTTGCATATTTGAAGTAGAGAATCACATTATTCTTTAGTTTTTTTGCCATTGCCAAGTAGGCCAAAAGAAAACTGTTTGTATGATATGGCATTTATATGTGTCATCAAGAAAATTTGTTTTAGTTAAAACAAATAGAAGTACTTTATTTAGGGAATACCGATTTTTAATGACTCCCTTAAAGTTAAAGGAAAAAGCTCAACAATTGTTCTTATTTAATTTTATATATTTATATATAATTTTTTTATTTTATACCTAAAAGAATAAGGTAAAAAAGAGAGCATAATTAATGTAGTGTTGATGTCGAAAATAGGTCAAGTTCGAATGCATCAATCCAACTCAAATCAGGTCAAATTTATTCAATCTAAGTATGAGGCTTGATCAATTTCAACTAAATCCGAAGAATTTGAAAAGTAAGCCACCCGGAGTTTGTCTCCGGGAGAGTTCTCCTATGCTAAAGTCAGCAGGCGATCTAAGAGACAAGAGGAGAGAAGAAAATAATTGGAGAAAAATGTGATGAATAGTATACCTAGAATAATGAACTATTTATATAAGGTAAAAATCTTACTATAATGGGAAAAAAATAATGGGACCTTTTACGATGAAATTACCTTTTTACTTTTGAGAATAATGATCGAAGTTTAACTCTTCATGAAGAACAAATAGTCTTTTTTTCTTCGGTGGTGAAATTACTCTAGTATCTTTTGGGATGTCTACGTGTCAATTTTCTATTAAGTGATTTCGCCGTAAAAATATTTTTTATTTTCTATACCTATTTGCTTAACATTTTTCTTAACAATTTATATATTGAAAAAAAAACATTCACTTATTTTTTATGTTTTCAATATAATTTAAAAAATAATATCAACGTCTTTATTTGACTTTTGAGGACATAACCCGTCAAGCAAGTGACTAGTTATATAACTTTTTTTTAATGAATTGATTGTAATTTAATGGACCTGATAGGAGTGACAGCTAACACAAAACCATGTTAGCATGATTTTTAGCACTAAAGTGTTTTCAGATCCTTCGTACTCTTTTATATATATATATATATATATATATATATATATATATATATATATATATATATATATATATATAAAAAGTTGTTATTATAAAATATTTTTTCAATTTATTTTTTATTTTAATATTTTTTATTTTTAAATTCGATTACCTTGTGTTATAAAAAAGTATCCAATGAAGTTTTATGATAAAAATTTTAATCAAGTTAAAATCGATACCTACATTGATCAAAATTTCTTTTTTTATTTTTATTTAGATAAAAAGATAATTGTTTCTTTGCATTTAAACGAGATGCATATGAGAATCGATTTTAATTTGATAAAATTTTTGATAAAATTTTTTTATCGGATATTTTTATAACAAAAAATATAAATTAATTGAATTTAACAAATAAAAAAAATCATAAAAATATTTCATAATAATAACCTAAAAAAAATTCCAAATAACTTGGTTTTCATAGGAGTATCATAATTGGATCCTTAATAAAGATTAGTCAAATTGAGTAAAACAGCCAAGTACACCAGCCCGGGCCCCTTTAGGACCGATATTCTTAACGTTGAAGACTGAGCTTGGTTGGGTCATTCAGCTAATTCCATCGGCTTAAGATGTATGCAAAGGAGGAAAATGGTTTTGGTTGGCTAGAAACAGGTGATAAATTGCTGAGAAAAAATTGTACATATCATTGGTGGTGTTGTGAAATTGATATGATATGTGATTTTGAATAATTTTATGAATTTACTATCTGGTTTAATAAATTATTATAATTTTAAAAATAAGAATTTTTTTTATTTTCTTATAATCTAAATATTATATTTTTTTAAATTCTTTAACTGAAATTAAAAAAAATATATTAAATTACATAGAAAACCTTATTATTTAGCTCAGTTTCATAACAAACCACGAGATTAAAAACAAAGTTAACACCATTAATCCTGATATAAACAGTGTCAATCACAAAATTTAATATGGTACAAAATAAACCTCATGATTTGTTATGAAACTGAATCAGACAATAATATTTAGTATGAACTAAAATTAACCTAAAAATTTATTATAAAATTGAATCAAATAGAAAGGTTTGTTATAAATTGAAGTAAATTATATGGTTTTTTATATAATTTATTATATATATATATTTTTTATTTTTTATGTGAGGGTGAGGGTGAGGTGGGCCTGAGATAGAACACCTGCATGTTCTTGCTATCATGTCAATAGTTGGTTCTTTAGAACAATGGGACCCCATGAAAGTTTTGTCACCATCTACCATTGTCGTGAACGACATATCATATCATCAACAGATCCACTCTTACAAATTGAGGATTTAATGTCATGGTCCCTGTACTACAAATATGGATTTATATAATCAGCTAAGGGACAATAACTACTTGTGATTCATGTCATTATGCTAGACATCATTTATTCATGTTTTTGGGGCATATTTTTAATTGCAATACAGCTGCCAAAATAAAGCCATGTCTTAAGCTCTCCTTGTAACCAGACTAAGGTAGCAATTGGGTTTTTTTGTAATAAGTATTAAGCGTTGAATATTGAATGAGCATTTAAATAGTTCTGAACTAATAAGAGGAGTGTCTGAATACTGAATAGTTAAGTGTTTAGACTGTTTGATAACTGAATTGATTGAAACAACTTAATATGTGTATTTTCCCTTTTTAACTCTCTTAACCGTTAAGAACATGATTGTTTGTAGCAAATAAGAGTCAGCTGCTGATCTAAACAAAGTTTATATGTTTCATCACAAAAATATTCAAATTGTTTATTTTTATTTTTTCAATGGATTGAACCGTAATCCCAATTTATTTAAATAATCAATTTAAAATAAATACAAATTGGGTTAACAATGCTTAAATAGTCAATAAAATTAGATAAAAATTTAAAAAAATCACCAAAAAAATCATTTAGAGGCAAAAAGAAGGAAAAAAAATAAACTCTAAAGGAAGAATCATCAAATTACTAAAAGATAAAAGATAAATTGATTATTTAATAAGAGTAGCTTTGTTTTCTCCATTTTGGAGGCGATTAGCAACCAACATCCTGATTTGGGTGTTGGTCCTCTTGATGACTGAACTGAGTACAAATCCACAGGACCGAAATTGGATTGCCTACCTGGAAATCCAGGGTCACCCATCATTGAATAAAAATATGTGATATAGCCCAAAAATACACACCCAATAGCAAAGCGACACATGGACAGACTCAAACCAAAACAGCGAAGCAACACATGGACAGCCTTAGACCAAAACAATGGAGCAACACGTGGACAGCCTCAGGCCAACACAGCAAAACAACACGCGGCCAGCCCTGAACCAAACAGTGGGATCTCAGAAATATCCCCGTCCTAGGCATACAGGCTGCCTCATCCCCAAAGCCCTATAAAAGGGCCCAGGTATGCGTATCCAAAAGAGAGATCAGATTCTTGACCTAAAAAAAACACCGTCATTCCCATATTTCTAAAAATCCATACTAACAAAGACATCGATCGAAGCATCTTCGAAGGCATCTCTCTTCGGTGACTCCTTAGCTTACCTCATTTCCCTGTGCAGGTTCCCCCGAGGCCTGGCCTCCAACTCAGCAGCATCTCTCGCTAACAGTAAAAGTAAAAAAGTTTAAAGAACTCATTTGTTGCCATGCCACCTAAAAACGGCACCAGGGATATCGGTAAGGGAGCAGCTGGGCTAACATCCCTACTCAATGGTCCGGGTCGAGACCCTTTGCCGTGTCTGACACACATCTCACCATGGCTATGCTTCAAGCACAGTTCGTGGAACTCTCGCAATTGGTGACCAATCTAGCCGCTGAGGGGCTTGCTAGCCTTCGCCTACGCCCCCTCGGCAAAATCCTAACCGTACAGGCTCAGCTTGCTATGGACTCCCCGTCGATGGCTGTTCCACGGTAGAGTCCTCCCCACCTCACGTTGCCAAGTACAAAGAGAGCCCCTCATCCAGAAGTAGTCTCGACATTGACAAGTAAATAGAGGACATTGAGGGAAATATCAATGAAGCCCTCAAGTGCTAAAACCACAGTGTCCTGGACGAGCTCAATGTTCAGGACCCACATTTCGCTCGAGAAGTCCTCGAGGCCTCCCTCCCGTTGAATTTTTGAATGCCTTAGATCAAACCTTATGATGGTTCTACAGACCCCCTGGACCACCTCCAGTACTATAAAACCACGATGGCGCTCCATCGACACTCTGATCCCGTGATGTGTCGAGCCTTCCTTCTAACGCTCGAAAAGGCGACCGGAACGTGGTGTTCTCATTTAAAACCAAGGGGCATCAGCACGTTCAATGAGCTGAATTACGCCTTTGCGTCACATTTTCTTAGCAGCAAAGGACCCAAGAAGACCTTAGAGCCCCTATTCAACATCATCCAACTAAAAGAAGAAAGACTCCGAGGCTACATCTCGAGGTTTAACTCCGTTGCCTAGGAGATTCTCGACCTCGACCCTAGTGTCCAAGTACTAGCATTCAAGAATGGGCTGAGATCTTGAATCTTCAGTTCCAAGCTCACCAGACGGCCACTCGGTGACACGAACGAGATCTTGGCCCGAGCCGAGAAGCACATGCTAGTGGAAGATGACCAGGCCTTCCGAAGAGAACGGGAAGGGGACACAGAGAAAAAAAGAAGAGGCCTCGCAAGTCCACATCGTGAACCCATCAAGCGACCTTTCTGCGAGGACAGGCCTAAGGCCCCTAGGCCCTTCGAGAATCTCACCCCCTCAATGTGTCCAAAACCAAAGTCTTAATGCAAATCCAAGACAGAGCGATCCTACAGTGGCTCCCGAGATTGTTATGTCTTAACAAAGATTGAGGTAAGTGGTGTCGGTTCCACAGAAACCACGGGCATGACACAGAAGACTGTTTAGCCCTGAAGCACCAGATAGAGGCCTTTATCAACAGGTGACAGTTAAAAAAGTTCACTGAGCCCCGAATGGGGAAATTATTGGAGCGACCCCAGAGGAGTCCTGAGCGCCCGTCTGGTCGAAACAGGATGATTTGGACTACCTGAAAGAGTCCTGGGCAGAGCCGCGAGGAGCCCAACCAAAGAAACCTGAAGGTCACTATGACTAAAATCATCAAAACCATATGAGGAGGCCCCACGGTCGGGGGCACCTCGAGAAACCGCAGAAAGACTTACTCCAGATCGGTGGCCTCCTTCACCAGACTCCACAAACAAAAGAAAGCGGACATGGCCATCACTTTCGCAGATAAAGATTTGGAGGGGGTCTAAACTCCACATGATAATACCGTGGTCATCTCTCTTCTCGTGGCCAACCACGAAGTCAGATACATCCTGATTGACAACGGGAGTTTGACTGACATCCTATTTTATAACTCTTTCCAGCAAATGCAACTTGGAGATACCCAGCTAGAACCAGTTTTCACCTCGTTCTACGGTCTTTCAAGGGGCCCGGTGTTTGCTGAGGGCAGCATCGTTCTCTCAGTAATCGCGGGAATGGCTCCACGAGTAACCACCGTACAAACCACTTTCTTGATCGTCTAGAAACCGTCATCTTACAACATGATCCTCAGCAGACCCACCCTTAATAAAGTTAGAGCGGTCGTATCAACATACTACTTGAAGGTAAAGTTTCCCACTAAAGAGGAAGTAGACGAGATCAGAGGAGACCAACAGATCTCCAGATCATGTTACCTGCACGCTATGAGGCAAGGCCGAAGGATAAAAGCCCTCCCGTTCGAATTGGTCGACCTTAGGGATGAGATAAAAAATCCACGAGGCCAACCAGTGGAAGAGTTGACCTCGACCCCCCTCGGTGAGTATGCCTTCCGAACCATCTAGATTGGCTCCAACCTCCTCGAAGCCCTTAGGGGATCCTTACTCGCCCTTCTCCAAAAGAATCAGGATCTTTTCGCCTGGTAAGCCACAGACATATCGAGGATCAGCCCAGAAGTGATAAAGCACCGGTTGAACGTATACCCAAACCACAAGCCGGTCATCTAGAAGAAGAGATCGTTTGCCTCCGAATGACAAATCACTGTCAAGACCGAGGTGGATAAACTGCTGGCGGTAAATATCATCCGAAAAGCAGACTACCTGGACTAGGTTTTAACGTAGTGATGGTAAAGAAAGCCGGTGGTAAGTAGCGAATTTGCATTGATTTTTTGAACCTAAACAAAGGATTTTCGGGTACAACCAAATCCTTATGTACAGGCTCGACCAGGAGAAAACGACTTTCATTATTGGGCAGGGATTGTACTGTTACAAAGCCATGCCCTTCAGTCTGAAGAATGCTTAGGCGACCTACCAAAGATTGGTAAACAAAATCTTTTGGGAGCAAATAGGCCGCAACATGGAAGTCTACGTAGATGATATGCTGGTAAAAAGCATCAGGATTAGGGACCATGAAACTGTCCTGAAAGAAGCATTCGAAGTTTTTCGACACCATCAGATGAAGCTGAACCCAGCGAAATGCGCTTTTGGGGTCACCGGAGGGAAGTTCCTCGGCTTCACACTAACTCAAAGGGGCATAGAGGTAAACACCAAAAAAATAGAAGCCGTCCTCGAAATAAGCTCACCTCGGACAGTGAGGGAAGTTTTGCGACTTACCGGGCAGATAGCTGCCTTGAGCTGATTTATGTCAAAATCAGTGGAGAAGTGCCTCCCCTTCTTCAAAGTCATCAAGAAAGCCAATGACTTCATTTGGACCGAAGGCTATCAAAGGGCATTCAATGAACTGAAAAAGTATTTGGGCTCACCCTTCCTACTTACCAAGCCCGTCTCTAGCGAAGAACTTTTCTTGTACCTCTCAGTCGGACATGAAGTGGTGGCCTCCGTCCTAATTTGAGAGTATGCAGGCATCCAAAATCCAGTGTACTATGTAAGCAAGCTCCTCCACGACGCAGAAACAAGGTACCTTCCTGTGGAAAAAATAGCGTAAGCTCTCCTGGTCACGGCTCGTAAACTCCAGCCGTACTTTTAAGCGCACACAATTGTCCTTGTAACAGACAAACCCCTTCGACAAGTGCTCCACAAGCTGGATGTCTCCGGAAGAACGGTCAAGTGGTCTGTGGAATTCTGATTCCTTAGCCCAGCTTGCCTCCTCTCGACAGCTCGAGTCCACAAGGGCAATCTAACTTGAGACACTCGTTGTGCCGAGTATTGATGAGGCCACCATACTACCTGTGACCAGCGGGGAAACTTGGGTTGACCCTATCCTCCGGTATTTACGGGATGGTCATTTTCCGGATGAAATAAACGAAGCCAAAAAAGTCATCTCTCGAGCATCGCGGTACACAATCTTAAATGATCAACTATACAAAAGAGGTCTTACGACGCCCTACCTAAAGTGCCTAAACCTAACCGAGGCCAACTACACCCTTCGGGAAGTTCATAAAAGAGTCTGCGAAAACCACCTTGGAGGCCGAACCTTGGCTTTCAAAATCCTCTGTCAAGGTTACTACTGGCCCGGGATGCAAGGAAAAGCCATGGATTGGTGAAAAAAATGTAAATATTGGCAAAAGTATTCTGTCATCTCCCGTCGATTGACAAATCCCCTTATCTCTGTCATTAGCCCACTTCCCTTTGCCATGTGGGGGATGGACCTCCTTAACCCTTTCCCTGGGGCACCCAACCAACAGAAGTACCTCATTGTGGTGATAGACTACTTCACTAAGTGGGTGGAATCCAAACCGCGGGCCAGTATCATTGACTTCCAGGCTCGGGGCTTCGTCTGGAAGTCCATAGTGTGTCGCTTTGGCATTCCCCAAGTGCTGGTGACGAACAACGACAAATAATTCAATAACGCTTGATTCAAGGTATTCTGTGACGAACTGCACATTGAGCATCGCTTCTCTTCTGTCAAATACCCACAGGCCAATGGGCAAGCCAACATGATGCTTTAGCAGGGCATCAAAATGAGGTTAGATGAGGCAGACAGACAATGGACTAACCACTTATCGAATGTACTATGGGCGTATCGAACCACCGCCCGAGCACCCACTGGAAAAACCCCCTTCTTCATGACTTACTGTTCTGAAGCAATCATCCCCTTGGAAATCGGGGTGCCCTTACTACGGGTACAAAGCTTCGAAAATAATAGCAACGATGAGGCTCTCCGGATGAAGCCAAGATTCGACTGGCCACTTATCAGTAGAGGACCGCCAGATATTACAACTCTTGGGTTTAAAGTAGAAGTTTCCAGCTGCATGACCTAGTCTTACGAAAATCTGAAATGTCCCGCCCATGAGATACGGGGAAGTTGACCCCTAACTGGGAGGGCCCGTACCGCATCAAAAGGATATGCCGACCAAGTATCTTTGAGCTCGAGGAACTAAATGGGAAGTGAGTTCTCCGCACTTGGAACGCCGCACACCTCCGACGATTCTACCAATAACTCACACCTCGGGCCCAAGTAACGAAAGAAGTTCGGTTGGTTGAAAGTTGTAATGACACAAGAGTAATTACAATAGAAAACAAACAAGTTTGAAAAGTAGGGCCAAAAGTTTCATTAACTGAAGTTCCAAGAAAGTACAAAAACGGCGCTAATGATCCCAAATTATAAACAAAAAAGAAACAAAAGGGAAAACACCTAGTTTAAACCCTCACGGGGCAGCCTCGGCCTCGACCTCCGGCTGAACAGTTGGCTCCTCCTCGCCAGTAGGAACTCTCGCCTAGGCCTCAACCACAACCTCCTCCTCATCCTCCTAAGGGTCCAACAGGTCGAGAGCCAAAAAAATCGATCTCGGGATGAAGGGCCTCGACCCTCCTCTTAGCCTCTAAGAAGCCCTCGAGGTACTGTAGGCCTCCTTGCTTCTCGACTGTCGTCCAAAAAACCGTCAAGGCCTCTTCTACTACCGCCTGGGTACGGGTCTCATCCTCCTCTCCTAGTCGCTGCCTCTCTAAGATAGCAGTGTTTTTTTCCCGATCGACCTCAACTCTGGCCTGGTGGGCAGCATCCTTCTCCCGGACAGCCTCCACTCTGGCTTGGTTGGCCGCGTCCAATGATACCTACAGTTGGCGAACAAGCTCGGTGCTCTTATCTAGCCTGTGTTGAGCTCGACCTAATCTCTCGGTTGTATCCAGGCTGTGGTGGGATATGACCCCCAAAAGGACACTTGATTGCAACCAAACAAAAAGTAGTTAGTCACCATGTCAAAAAAAAGAAGAAGGGGAGAAAGTCAGAGAGGAATACCATACCTGAGACCCAAAGGCCTCGGTCGTAGAACAGAGAGCCTTAATAGGCCTCCGGGACAGCTCCAACATATCACGAGGAAAGATCCCCATGACCAAGTATTCCCGCGCCACTAGAGGATACGTGAAAACAGAGTCATTGACCTTCAAGTCCCAGTTGGGTGTAAAGACTGTCGCCCCAGCAATAGTAACCCGAGACAGGGCAGGGGCAACAGAGGATACCGGGACAGCCTCTGACTCGAGAAAACACCGAAGAGGACTCTCCAGGTCGATGGAGGTAAGGGACGAAGCTCGAGGCCTCTTCCTAGACCCCGACCTAGAGGCAAACTACTTCTCCACTTGAGCAGCCTTCCTCCTCTCCAGAGCAAGCCTCTTGGCCTGCTCCTTAGTTTTCGGTCACCTCCATCTCTGTTCAAGAAAACTAAAAGAAAAAAGTATTAGTTCGAGTTCAAAAGTAAAGATATAGAAACAACACGAAGCGAAATAGAAACAGAATAAAGGCAAATATGAAAGGTAGACACGAGGTTACTACTCTCTATGGAGGACTCGGGGCACGGGGGCAGAGACCGAGCCTCACTAATTCTTCATTTTCATAGAGGATCTCTATATCCAGGGGCATGACCACCATGGCATCCACCATCTCCATCCTGGACGAAGAAGAAAGACTTCTTCTATCTTTTGATTGATGACGGGGTCTTATTCAGCAGCCTTCTCATAGCTCGGGTGCTGATCACGAACCATCCAATCTGGCTATGTCTATTTATCTGGAAGTAGGCCTTGAATACATCAAGGTTTATTAGCCCTCCCACTTCCGAGCAGACATAGATGAAGGTCATTATCAGCCGTACCGAGTTTGACACCAACTGACACAGTGCTATATCAAAATACCGATGCACGGTGCAAAAAGAAGGGGTGCAGGAGGAAACATAGCCCGACCCTCATGTGTTGTTTGTACACATACAGTTCGTAAGGAGGCGCGGCTTGGTAAGGTATCATAAGCCCTCTTCCCTACTCTGGCTAGCTTAAGGGCATATTCGCTCGGAATGCGATATGACTTCCGGATCACCTCTAGATCATTCTCCCTGAGCTGGCTGGGAATAACGTTCACAGTAAACTCCCACTGTTCCCTCTCTTCCATAGCCATAATCCTCATAATATCGAGTAAGCCTTATCCACCTCATCCTCAGAGGAGGAGTCATCTTACACTCCTCCGTTACAAGTATATAAGGCACCATAGCCAATGACCCCTCTTTAACCTCGGCTCTTTCCAAGGTCTCACTCCTAGAAAATGATATGTCCGACCCCGTATCCTCAGAGATACTACTACTACCACTATTATTGCTACTGCTACCACTACTAGGCCTATCTCGGTAACTATCTATTGAAAACATGATAAGTAAGAAGAGGAGACTCACTTAAAGTCCAAACGGCTCGGACAAACTTTTTCCTCGGCGAGACGCTTCCACACCACACTCCGAGCACCAACACCAAAGACCGTTACCAAGCCGAGACATCCACTAAGATACTTCTCACCAGAAAAATAAGACACTGAGCACTCACACGCTTTAAGAAAGAGGACAAGCACTCTGAAATTTTGAAGATGAGGAAGAACACTCTTAAACTTTCTCTCTAAAAACTTACTAAAGTAGAAGTGAAGAAGAATGAGAGTAAAGCACCCTTTTATAAGAAATAGGAGCATGGTGAATGAGCTCATTTAAGACGAAATGGATGGTAGGTATAACATTCGGGATGCTCGAGGCTGCTTTCACATTCTCCAAAGAGTCCACCGCCACAAACAGAGCAGCATATGGTTTGCCCTAGGCGCTGTTTTATCCCCCAAGAACACCATTTCATTCCCCAAGAAAATCAACTATTAATGAGTGCTGCCATTTTACAAAAGGTGGCTGCACACATTCAATGAAGTCTGACACGAGCCACGTGTGGTCCAAAAAATTACTGAAAGAAGTTGGGCCCCAAATGACCCAAAAGCCCAAAAACACCCAGAGGTCCTTCAAGAAGCCCAAATGAAAAAGGCAGCTCGAGGCATCCTTAATGGGCTTAGAAGGCAAGAAGCCCAAAAGTCTACCTAAAACTCAAGATCTCCAAGGCCGAGCATATGGACTGCTCTCATATGCTCGATTCAATGCCTCCAAGGCTGAGCATATGGACTGCTCCTCACATACTCGGCTCAATGTCTCCAAGACCGAGCATATAGACTGCTCTACACATGCTCGACCTAATGCTTCCAACGTCAAGCATATGGCCTGCTCCTCACATGCTCGGCTCAATGCCTCCAAGGCCGAGCATATAGATTGCTTCTCACACACTCGGCCCAATGTCTCCAAATTTGAACATATAGACTGCTCATTACATGCTTGGCTCAATGTCTCTAAGACTGAGCATATGGACTGCTCTTCACATGCTTCGCTCAATGCCACTAAGGCCAAGCATATGGGCTGCTCTTCACATGCTCGGCTCAATGCCTCTAAAGCAGAGCATATGAACTGCTCCTCACATGCTCGACTCAATGTCTCCAAGGTCGAGCATATGGATTGCTACACACATATTCGGCTCAATGCCTCCAAGACCGAGCATATGGACTGTTCCTCACATGCTCGGCTCAATGCTTCTAAGGTCGAGCATATGGACTGCTCCTCACATGCTCGACCCAATGCCTCCAAGGCCGAGCATATGGACGGTTCCTCACATACTCGGCTTAATGCCTCAAAGGTCGAGTATATGGACTGTTCCTCACATACTCGGCTTAATGCCTCAAAGGTCAAGCACATGGACTATTCCTCACATGTTAGACTCATTGTCTCCAAGGCCTAGCATATGGACTGCTCCTCATATGCTCAGCTCAATATCTTCAAGGCCGAGCATTGGACTGCTCTTCATATACTCGGCCTAATGTCTCCAAGGCCGAGCATATGGGCTGCTCCTCACATGCTTGACTCAATGTCTCCAAGGCCGAGCATATGGACTACTCCTCACATGCTCGACTCAATGTCTCCAAGGCCAATCATATAGACTGCTCCTCACATGCTTGGCTCAATATCTCCAAGGCCAAGCATATAGACTACTCCTTACATGCTCGGCCCAATGTCTCCAAGGCCGAGCATATGGACTGCTCCTCACATGCTCGGCTCGGTACCTCAAAGGCCCAACAGATTGATTGCACCTTTACTAAGATCGAACCCTGCAAAACTTCCTTGAAGCACATAAATGTAATTAAGAAAGTGGGGGGCCTCTGATACAACGCAAAACACACACCCAATAGCAAAATGATATGTGAACAACCTCAAACCAAAACAGTGAAGTACCACATGGAAAGCCTCAGACCAAAACAGTAGAGCAACACGTGGATAGCCTCAGGCTAACACAGCAAAACAATATGCAGGCAACCCTGAACCAAACAACGGGATCTCCGAAATATACCCGTCCTTGGCACACGGACCGCCTCATCCCTAAATCCCTATAAAAGGGCCCATGTATGCGTATCCAAAGGAGGATAAGATTCTTGACCTAAAAAACAAACACCACCATTCGCGCATTTCTGAAAACCCATACTAACGAAGGCATCAGAGCATCTTCGAAGGCATCTCCTTCCGGTGACTCCTTAGCTTACCTCATTTCCCTGTGCAGGTTCCCCTGAGGCTCAGCCTCCAACTCAGTAGCATGTTTTTGGTGGCAATAATCTAAATTGTTAAAATTTGAACTTCTGGGTGTCGGGTTTCTCGATGAACTCGAACTGTATATCTTTGCTCCGGTGAGATTCGACGACCTTGGCGTCAATGCCGAAAGGGAGAAAGGTCCAAGTGACCATCTCGACGCGTTTGATTTCCTTAGAGTGATGTGTTGGCTAATCTCAGCGTCCATCTCCAAGAAATCATGACCAACTAAGGAGACGACATTTGAATCGACCTTGAAGGAGACGATGGAGATGGTGGTCTCCTAGAACTGTTCCATTGTCAATATATTGGCCCCATAGTACTCGAAGAGGAAGAGGAAGAGAGTGTACTAGATGATGCACTAGAGAATGAGAGCTTGGAGGAAGAAGATGGTGGCAGCGATGGTTGTAGGGTTCCATTAATGGCGACGGCGACGATGGTGTCGACAAAGAGCTTCGAATGAGAAGATGGTTTTGGTGATAGAAAGGGTATTTGTGTGATTTTGATAATTTGGTGGGGGTATTTTTATACAAAATACATTTGAATGGTATTAAGACTTCATTTTAGGTCTGATTCGGTCAGACCCATTAAGTGACATTAAGAAGTGAAAAATAAACGAACTTAATAACACCACATCTGACCAATTCAGATGTGGTGCCATTAAGAGGTCCATTAACTGCAAACAAACATGATCTAAGGTGGTGTTTGTTTGCACTTAATAGATTATTTAATGGTACCACATCTGAATCGGTCAGATGTGATGTTATTAAGTTCGTTAGTTTTTCACCACTTAATGACATGTAATGAGTTTGACCAAATCAGACCTAAAATTGAATCTTATTGACATCTAAATGGAATTTCGGATAAAAATACTCTCACTATATTATCATAATGTCACAAATACCGCCCTACCCCAATCTTCCACATTCTTCCAAACATCGCTCGAACCTGACCTTCTTCCTCATCACTATTTGTCCACACTTAACAACTCTCTCTTCCAGCAACCTACGTACCATCTTCATTTCTCTCTCAACCCCATATTCTCCTCCTTCGACTATCTCTTGTCTTCTCTCTCTAAACCGTCATACACTCCTTAGCCTTTTTTCTTTCAACCAAAAAAATCACAGTCTTATGTCCATCATAATCCTCCATTTTCATTTTTACACTAACCTTTCTATTGGTCTCTTTGTGCTTTGTACTACTCATTTAAACTCAAAATCACAAAGCTAACGGGTTTCTTATGGTCAGGTTTATGATTTTCTCTTTAATATTTAGGATTTCTATTTTACTTTTTGGGTTGACTTGAGTTTTGATCTACTTTTGTGTTAAGATGGAGGTAAGAGATGGTGGCAGAGAAGATATGTCATTTTTGGGGAAGAGGGCTTTGTGCGAGGAAGAAGATGGAGATTTTTTTTTCTTTTTTCTTTTGTTCTTATGACTAACTTAGGAGATGAGAGGCTTTATTGTTTAACTGGTTTATTTTAGCTAAACAATAAAAATAGTTAATAAAATTAAATAAAAATAGGGAAGAGGTTGATTGAGATTTATATTTTATTTTAGCTATTTTGATTGATAATTTATTAAAATTTTTCATGTACTTTTGTATTGGTGAATTTGTTTTTAATTTTTATTTAATTTTATTAATTATTTAAGTATTAAATTAGTAATATGTATTCATTATATAATTTGTTCATATTTGCAACTGACTCTTATTTGCAACAAGCAGTCATGTTCTTAACAGTTAAGAGGGTTAAAAATGATAAATACACATATCCAGATATTTCAATCACTACGGTTATTAAACAATCTAAACACCTAATCATTCAACATTAAGACACTGCATTGGTTTAAAATTATTCAGATGCTCATTTAGTATTTAACACTTATTACTTAAAAAATACACCATCTAAATGTGCACAAGATTTTTTTTTTTGGTAGATAAAGGTTTCATAAAACTAAAAAGTTAAACAATAATCTTTAATTGGAAAAGAAATCTCCAGATAGTCTGCTCCCGAAGAGTATTAATAATACAACCACCATAACTGTAGTATGATGGCAAGGGTGGGATAAGGTTTAACGTAAATTTAGAGTTCGAGTCTTGTTGTATTTTTTAAATATACCAAAAAAAGTAATAATTATAATACAGACTGAATGTTAATATCATCGTTTGATCAATGTGGACATGACGTAAAAATGTTCAAAATTGTATTATTAGAAACGATGATAATAGTAAAACTTTTGGATATATACCATATGATCGTCAAAATTTTTGATGGATTGAGGCTTAGAAATTATGCATGTGGTTTGAGCATAGTTCAATTAATAATTACCCACATTTTTTAGAAAAATGTCTCAACAAGTATTAACATACTATTATAAGCATGTTCATATTAGGCACCATAATTAAGGTCAAATTTATTCTTCATTTGTCAAAAGAAAAAAGTTTGCTTTTTTGACAGTATGAAATAATTAAGAAACCTTACATTGAAACCTCAAATTTTGTGGTTGTGGACTTAACACAACGATTGTTTTTTTAGAGAAATATTTTGAGTTCAATTTAAAATCTTAGATCATCATAGTTATAGTAAGATCAAGAAAATTTTCCAAACTGTTAGATGGATATTTCTTGAGTTATGAAGAAATTCACATTATCATAAGTGATTTACCTAAGTTTTTTTTTTTTTTTTCAAAAAAAGAATTCTTAGTCGCATTACTTTGCATTCCTTAACAAGTTATTTTTTTTTATTAATTGTGATAAATGGGTGAAGATGAGACAACATCTTTATGGTGTTTGAGATTCTTTTTTATATAAGTAATGGGAGACTTTTTTTTTTTTTTTTGGAAAGTCGGAGATAGGCTCCACTAATAGTATTATCCCATGTCTTTAGATCTTTCAGATATGATTTACGCGTCTTTGAGTGTATGAGTTCGTTGTCGAAGATAGGCTTTTAAGTACGCCAAATGTGACTTTCGCAACGAAAAAGTGTATGGGTCCAACATTAGAGATGGTATCTTCATGCCTTTAGGCCTCCGAGTCCATCATCACATCTAGCCTCTAGGGAGTCTTGCCCTTACGCCGTTTGAGGCCTGCCAATCATTATTGTCTTGTAGCCACGTGTTCAAATTTTATCAAACCAAGTATTTTTGCTCATATTAAAAGGTTAAATTCTTTGTTAAATACTAATTGACAATAAAAAAAAATGTTAAAAAAATCCAAATGTGGTTATAAAGTTTGAGTTGCATCTTTGAAGATAAATGGTTGAATAATGGTTTAAGTTATCTTCCATATTACTCCTATATATAAAGGTCAGGTTTAGAAACCCACTTCAAATTGGCTTTAAGCCTATTTAAAGTGGTTCCCAAAATCCTCAAAGTAGAGATTATCATCCATTTACACAATATTTGTTTTGAGTTTGAATTTTTGTCATTAGATGACACCTACACTTTCTTTCGTATCAAAAAAGACAATTACAAAGAGAGAGAAAGAAGGATGCTTGTGTCACGGCCCGCGTGAGACCCATGTGTTCGAGGGTTTCTTAGTACACTTTGTTAGTACACTTTGTAGTACACTTGTACTGCACGTGCACTGTGGGGTAATACCTTGTACTTCTGTACTACACTTGTAGTACACTTGTACTATCGTACTACACTTGTACTACACTTTTAGTACCGTAAGATTGTGACACTTGGCAAGATGGTAGCCATAGATGTAAGAGTGCTCTCCCTATATAAAGGGCCTCTCACCCTCACTTGTTAATCATTCACTCATTCATTCATTCAAGCAAAAGCAAGCTCTCAAGTTTTGTCTCATATTCTCTCTTTAGTGTTGGTTATTTTCTTTGAGCGGGTCTAGCTTTGAGGGTGGTGCTCTTGAGTAGTCAAGAGGAAGGCTGACTTAGGCATTCCAAGGATGTGTTTCTGAGCCAAAGACCGCATGATTAGCAACTTAAGCTTGCAGCCCGTGACAAGTGGTATCAGAGCCAAGGTTCAACGAGATGGCAACCGTTTTCGATGCTAGCAACCTAGCTCATGATGTTCCCGAGACCAGAGGAAGGGCAGCCAAGAAGACTAGCTCAAAGGATATGATGTCAAGCATGGATGCTCACCTGGCGAAAGTGGAGTTAACCGTGGGGGAAATGCGAGAGAGGTTCGAGGATACCGACGGTAAAATCGAGGAGCTAACCTCCATGAGGGAGGATCTCCAGGGAGCGATGCAAGGTGCCCTCAACGAGGCTATAGACATGCTCACGCAGAAGAAAGACACCCTGGAGGCCGTGGTTGTGTCCATGTGGGAAGAGATGGAAGAGCTCAAGTGGGAGCTCTTAGCTTGCAAAGCAGCCGTCGGAGGTGGCATGCTTGCTATGACACCCAGTCATAGGGTGGATGTGCTGAAGCCAAAGGAGTTCAAAGGCATCCGAGTGGCAAAGGATGTGGACAACTTTCTTTGGGGCATGGAGCAATATTTTCGAGGGATGAGCATCATCGTTGACATAACCAAGGTAAATACAACCTCTATGTATCTTGTTGATATTGCTCTATTATGGTGGCGATGTAGGTATGCGGGTGCTGCCATTACTACGTGGAAAGAATTCTAGAGGGAATTTCGCCAACAGTTCTATCCCGAGTATACGGAAGATGAGGCACAAGCCAAAATGCGAAGGCTCACCCAACGTGGGGAAGTACGGGAGTATGTGCGAGAGTTTTCAGAACTCATGCTCCAGATTTCTGATCTTGGAGAGAGGGAGGCTCTCTTCTCCTTCATGGATGGCCTTAAACCATGGGCCAAGCAAGAGTTGTAAAGAAGGGATGTCTAAGACCTCACCCGAGCCATGTCCGTGGCAGAATATTTGGTGGAGTTCAAACAAGAGAGATTCGACTTTTCCAAGAACAAGGGCAAAGGTGGGGGAGACAGAGACAGGCATCAGAAGGGTGGTCTGGGGAAACCACCCATTCACAAGTGGAAGTATGCCAAAGAAGGGGACAGAAAGAAGGAGCCATTAGCATGCTTCTTGTGTGAAGGTCCTCATCGGGTGCGAGATTGCCCAAAACGAACCAAGATCGCTGCCATTGCCAAAGAAGAAGAGGAAATAGAGAGAGATACCCTCAAACTTGGTTCTATCATGCTTAGCTCGATCAAAGCCAAAAGGTTTGGCAAGCAGAAGGGGCTTATGTTTACAGATATCATGGTGGCTGGCACCAAAGTTAGCGCTCTTGTAGACACTGGAGCTTTCGATCTCTTTGTGTCTGAGGAAATGTCTAAGAGATTACGTCTCAAGGTGGAGAAAGGCAACGGATGGATAAAGACGGTCAACTCCAAGGAAGTTTCGACAATGGGTGTAGCCCAAGGGGTGGAACTACAACTAAGAGACTAGAAAGGCAAGGAAATTCTTGAGGTAATCCCACTTGACGATTACGACTTTATGATTGGGTTAAATTTCCTTGATCAGATTAATGCCTTGCTAGTTCCATTTGTCAATTGTTTATGCATCATTGATTCTCGATGCCAATGTCTTGTGCCAGTAAGACGAGACTCTGGCCAAGTTAGCTAAGTTCTATCGGCAATCCAAATAGCCAAGGGGGTGAGAGGGATGAAGTCACCTACTTGGCCACCTTGAAACTGGAGGAGGTCCTAGAGTCCAAGGAAGAGACTCCTCTAGAGGTGCTTGAGCTGCTAGAGTTATTTGTTGATGTGATGCCCCCGGAGTTGCTCAAGAAATTTCCACCTAAGAGAGAGGTGGATCATAAGATCGAGTTGGTATCTACTGCCCAACGACCAGCCAATGCTCCATACCGAATGTCGCCTCTTGAGCTTGAGGAATTGAGGAGACAACTTAAGGAGTTGGTTGATGTGGGGTTTGTGTGACCGTCCAAGGCACCCTACGTTGCACTGGTTTTGTTCCAACGGAAGCATGATGGATCGATGAGGATATGTATCGATTATAGAGCCCTCAACAAGCTCACAGTGAAGAACAAGTACCCTATCCCACTCATTGCAGACTTGTTTGATCAACTTGGGGATGCCAGATGGTTCACCAAGCTAGATTTGAGATCGGGGTACTACCAAGTCTGGATAGCTGAGGGGGATGAGCCAAAGACAGCGTGTGTCACTCGCTATGGTTCTTACAAGTTTCTTGTTATGCCTTTTGGACTCACCAATGCTCCAAAGACTTTCTGCACTTGAATGAACAAGGTACTCCAACCCTTTCTAGATCGCTTTGTGGTTGTTTACCTTGATGATATTGTTATCTATAGTTGATCTCTAGAAGAGTATGTGAGGCACTTGAGACAGGTATTCCAAGTTCTGAGAGAGAACGAGCTATATGTGAAGAAAGAGAAGTGCTCATTCGCCCAACGTGAGGTACTATTCCTTGGCCACATAGTTGGTGGAGGAAAAATTCGAATGGAAAAAGGCAAGATCCAGGCCATCACTGATTGGAGGCCACCAACCAAGGTTACCGAGTTGAGATCGTTCCTTGGGTTAGCGAACTATTATCAGTGTTTTATCAGAGGCTACTCAACCATCACCACACCCTTGATAGATATGCTCAAGAAGGGGAGAGTGTGGGAATGGAGTTCAATGTGTCAGGGGGCCTTTGAGTAGCTGAAACGGGCAATCACAGAAGAGCCAGATCTTACCCTACCGAATCATACTAGGCCTTATAAGGTCCACACAGATGCATCCGACTTTGCCATTAGAAGCGTCTTGATGCAAGATGGTCATCCTATTGCTTTTGAGAACCGAAAGCTCAATGAGACTGAGCGACGGTACACGGTTCAAGAGAAAGAGATGACGGCCATGGTATATTGCTTGTGCACATGGAGGCACTATCTTTTGGGGTCTAAGTTTGTGGTGAAGACCGACAATGTGGCCACAAGCTATTTTCAGACTCAGAAGAAGCTCTCCCCTAAGCAAGCCCGATGGCAAGATTTCCTTGCCGAGTTTGATTTTGTGTTGGAGTACAAGCCAGGGAAGACCAACACAGTAGCAGATGCACTAAGCCGAAAGGTAGAGTTTGCTGCCATTAGCCGACCACTGGGGTCTTTGGTGGATCGTATTAAGGAGGGATTATCCCATGACCCGACCGTCAAGTCTTTGATGGAATGTGCCACAAAGGGGAAGACCAAGAGGTTCTAGCTAGAGGGAAACTTACTCTATACCAAAGGGAATCAGTTATATGTGCCACTTCATGGGAAGTTACGGAAAGAGGTGATGCAAGAGTGCCACGATTCAAAGTGGGTTGGTCACCCGGGAGTGCACTGTACTCTAGCACTTGTGGAGGAATGCTAACTATTGGCCACACTTGCGAGATGACATTGAGGCCTATATGAAGACTTGTCTTGTGTGTCAATAAGACAAAGTGGAGCAAAAGTCACTTGGGGGTCTCTTGAAGCCATTGCCAATTCCGGAGCGTCCATGGGAGGGTCTCTCCATGGATTTCATTGTGGGGCTACCCAAGAGTGATGGATTTGGGAGCATCATGGTTGTGGTGGACCGGTTTTCAAAGTATGAGACTTTCATTCCAGCTACAAAAGAGTGTCCAGCAGAGGAGGCAGCCCGATTGTTCCTCAAGCATGTGGTGAAGTATTGGGGGGTACCACATTCTATTGTTAGTGATTGAGATGGACAGTTCACAGGACGATTCTGGACAGAATTGTTCAAGTTGCTCGGATCGGATCTAAACTTCTCCACCAGTATCCACCCCTAAACCGATGGACAGACTGAGCAGGTGAATGCTTTGTTAGAGACATACCTCCGACACTATGTGAGTGCCTCGCAACGAGATTAGCCGAAGTTACTAGATATGACTCAGTTTTCCTATAACTTGCAAATGAGTGAGGCCACCAACCAAAGTGCCTTCGAGATTGTGATGGGACGGCAGCCCCACACTCCGGGTACTATTGTTGTGGGATACACAGAGTCAACTCCAGCAGCATATAAGTTTGCCAAGACGTGGCAAGAACAAACTGACTTGGCTTGAGTTTGCCTACACAGGGCAGCCAAGCGTAACAAGAAGTGGACGGATCGTAAGAGACGGGATGTGCAGTACCAAGTGGGAGATTATGTGCTTGTAAAGCTACATTTGGTACTTCGCACCAAGGGGATCTATAAAGCATTGGTGCGCAAATATGAGGGACCTTTCAGAGGGTAGGCAATGTGGCCTACAAACTTGAGCTACCATCCAAGCTCAAGGTGCACCCGGTCTTCCATATGAGTATGTTGAAACCATTTCATGAAGACTAAGATGATCCGGATCGTGGTGAGTCATAGCGAGCCCCTATAGGAGTTAGGGTCTCCTATGACCGAGACATTGAGAGCATATTAGCCGACCCAGTTTTGAGACGGAAGAACTACAAGCCGAGACATGGGTACTTGATACGATGGAAGGGACAACCCGATAGTGAGACTAATTGGGAACCAGTCGAGGCCTTGTGGCAATTTCAGACAAAGATCGACCAATTTCATGTCGAGAGTGCGACGAGGGCGTCGCCAGATTGAGTGGGGGAGAATGTCACGGCCCGCGTGAGACCCATGTGTTCGAGGGTTTCTTAGTACACTTTGTGATTATAATGTACAACATTGTACTGCATGTGCACTGTAGGGTAATACCATGTACTTCTGTACTACACTTGTAGTACACTTGTACTATCGTACTACACTTATAGTACACTTTTAGTACCGTAGGATTGTGACACTTGGCAAGATGGTAGCCATAGATGCAAGGGAGCTCTCCCTATATAAAGGGCCTCCCACCCTCACTTGTAAATCATTCACTCATTCATTCATTCAAGCAATGGCAAGCTCTCAAGCTTTGTCTCATATTCTCTCTCTAGTGTTGGCTATTTTCTTTGAGTGGGTCTAGCTTCGAGGGTGGTGCTCTTGAGTAGTCTAGAGGAAGGCTGACTTAGGCATTCCAAGGAGGTGTTTCTGAGCCTAAGACCGTACGGTTAGCAACTTAAGCTTGCAGCCCGTGACACTTGCCTATACTTAAATGTGGATAATACTAGAGAGTTGCCCCTTTATACAAAGCCCCCTAATCCAACTGCAATAGTGACACAGCTTTGGGTTAGTGTAGTGTAGAGATTATTTGGACAAGTGATTAAAATCAATTTAAAATAAATATTTAATATCATACCATCAGTTTCTAGTTATAAAGAATTTAACAAGAAATATTATATTCCTAAATGTGGGCCTCTTTGCTTTATTTTCTATCTTCCTTTGTTCGCATGATTAGTATGTGTGTGTGTTTTATATATATATAAACCAATTTGATTTCTAAAACTAGGATAAAAGTTAATTTACTAGTTGTCAAATAAAATAAATTAGATCACAATTAATTAATTATTGATTTACATATGTTGATATGCATGGTTTAATATTTTATTATATGAGTAATCAATATTCTATTAATACGAGTAATCTCATTAATTTCAAATAAAAAATCGAGAAAATAGTAAATTTTGTATTGTTCTTAAGTCGCAATAAAATTTTGTTTTTAATTGTCATGAAAAATTATAATGGAATGAAGTGATTATATGAAATTTAATCTCCAAAATTTGGGATAAGAGTTACCGGTGAAAATAACTTTGTGGACCAGTTGTCTGAGATCATTTAAGATTGAATTTTGGATCCAAGAATCATAACATTGCATTAAAAAAATTAAATATTGATTTATTATTAATTAATTTTCACGTATTTGACAACGTAACTCATTTAGTCCTATTATATGTAAATAAAATATTTTTAATTAAACATAAATATCTATTTTTTTTACTCGACCTGACCCGAGACCAAATACGACTCGAGCTCGAAACGACCCGAATTCGACTCGACATGACATAACCCAATACCTGATACGATCCGAGATTAAAATAACCCGAACTCGACCAAACCTGACCCGAAGTGACCATCAACTCGAATGACCCAGGACTTAGCATGACTCAAATCCAACCTAACTTGAACCTGATTGATCTGACCCGACCCGACCTGTTTGCCACCACTAACTAATAACAACATAAATGGGCTAAGCATAATTGACAGAGGCAAGGGTATACCAAGGTGCTACAAACTTGTTAAATAGCAAGTATTAGCTGTATCAAATAAAAAAGAAAAAAGAAAAAAAGAAGGTAAAAATGATCAATTCAACTCAAATTAAAATTCAAACTTAATTTAGATTCTAAATTTGATAATTAGGTGAATTATAGAACTGAAAGATAGTCAACTAAAAAATGACGTGCGGGTAGGATTGTCACTTTCATCATATGATCCGTTTAACTAAATACAAGTTTTAAACTCTATTTCACACTGTAAGCACAAGTTAACATTATACTTAAATTTATTTAAACAAATATATCTTTATATATTTAATTAAAAATTAGAAAATAAAAGGGTAACTTCATAATTTTCTTTTCACCTTAATCTTTTGATAACACAGTCATATTCTCGAACTCCATTGACCCATATACCCGTACCCATCTCAATCACCACCTATGACAACGCCAGGCACCACTACCACCTTTTCTCCTTCCCTATATTGTTCAGTTTTGATGTCTAAATCCTCAATCATGATCCTTCTCAAATGAAAAATTAAGTTGCAATTTCAATTTTGTAGTCATTCATTAAATATCTTAAAATGTGTTTTCTCAACATGAGCCCAAGATCCCTGTAGAAGCAGAGCAGAAATTTATGCTGCTTCAAAAGACTGTCGACAATCCTAAGCCATCATGGCTCAATGGACTCGATTTGGGTGCCGCCACTAATTACAAGTGATAGCCTAGCTGCTAGCATCATTTCACATCACGGTCACCGATCACGCCAAGCGCCCAAAGATGTCGATCCACCAAAGGAGCACAACAAAGGTCACTGCAAGAAATTTTCTTCAAATTTTATGAATTTGGTGCGAGGGTAATCACAATTGGCAATTGCGGGTGAAAGAGAGGAATAGAGATGAAAGAGAGGGAGTAATGAAAAAGACAAAGTGGAGGGAGCCACTGTACAAGCAAAGGCTTCCGTTTTTTTATTAGTCAAATTCCTAAAATAACATCACTTAAATGGAGTGATGGGTAGTTTTTGGTCCAAGTAAATTTGAGGACAATGTTAACTTCTTTCCACAGGATAACTTACCTACTATATGTGAGTTAAAATTATGCCTCAATATTTTTGGAACAAAATATCCCAAAAAATTCAATTTTATGCAGTGTTTTAGAGACAATAGTGTTTTGCCTCAATGAGATGAGACGTAAGTCTCGAGACATTGAAACATAAAAATTTTAAAATATAAAGGTGTTTTGAATAAAATAATATTAATTTAATAAATTAAATGATAAAAATATTAACAAAAATTGAAGAAACATAAATAATATTATTAATTTATATTATAACCAAATTACTATTTGTACAATATTATTCAATGGTCTTACAAGTTAGAGATATAAAAAAGGATAATTAATTAAAACAAGTAATAGTTTTTCTATATATATTTTGTTTATTGCACATGTAGTATCTATTATCTCTGTGGTATACTTCATACCATAATAATTTATATGCAATGTTGTAAGGAGACTAGGAGATTGAGTGGCTCAAGAAGGCTTAATTTGTCCAATAAGTGAATAAAGTAGATTGATTTGTTTTTTTAAAAATCAAAAGTAGACTAGCTTATTGGGTGACAACAATTTATGATAAAGGACCAATGAGAACTTACAAATAAAACATAAAATTCAATTACATCTCAGTGTGAGCTAAATAAACAAATCCACTGGTCATTTTAATGTTGCCCAAAAGAAAAAAAATATTCTTCAACCGTCTTCAATTCAGAGACCCTTCAGTTCTCTGTTCATTTCTTAGAGTCTCAGTTCAAAACTAAACCGTTTCTCTTTCCCTTCCATCTTCATCTCAGTTTGTCTCTTTCATCGAGTCACCGTACCATCTTCATCTCCCCATTTCTTTCTCTCATAGTCACTGTGCGACAACAACACTTCAAGATTGACCACCAAGTAGCCCCAGCAACGAGTGGTTAACGCCAATCACCAACACTCTTCAGCCAAGAGGAAGTTGAAACAAGATGACAACAAGTGATTAAAGCTTAAATGGTTAAGGAATTTTGTACGCTCGTTTTGAGTTTTTTGTTTTAAAAAAAAAAATCATTGGGTGTATGCTCGGACGCCCGGGGCATAAAAAATGGATGCCTTTGACCTGGGCGTATGCCTAGACTAAAAAAATGTTTGCCCAGTAGAAAAAAGGCTTAACTTTTGACTCCTTTAGGCGCTTTTAAGCCGCCTCGCCTCGAGGCCCAGATCCGCCTTTCAAAACATTGATTTTACGTAAAACAATTACAGTGATAATAAGATAAATTGATAAATTCAAATATTTAAAATTTTAACTTTTGAAGACTTTTTACGCTACCAAGCCAATTAGTGGTAAAAAAATGCAACTCAGTATTGTTAAAAAGAGCTCAACAAGATCTATGATAAGGGACCCAAATTCAATGTCCTTCATTGTTCCAATCACCCCCACACATCACTCATGCGACTGGAGGAAGCAAGGGTTTAGATTTGCATATTTTCAAACATTATTGCCGAGAATAGACACCACCACCAAGACAGAAGTTAGATTTTTCGACTAGCCTGTAAACTTTGGCTATGAATCGATGCCAAAAATAGCCGCGATTGATCCCATATGTCGTCGGGCTCTGACACCCGCAAGTCTACTTCGTATTTGTGTTTGTAATTTTTTATTTTTCTAATTTTTTGTAAATTATTAAAAAAAATATTGTTTCAATGATGTTTTAGTGTATAATCAAATGTATTGTAGTCCAAAAAATATTAAGACACAATGCTAACTTATACATATTGTTGGGTAAGTAAGCATTTTCTCTCTGTATATATAATGCCACAATTTTAACTTAACATTAATATGGTTATGAAACCTTAAGAGCCACTTTCGACTCCAAACAAAAAGAAAAGAAAATTTTTCACTATAAGTAACAAATACTTCTGTTTCAATTGTTGGATAACATCTATTTCTTTTGGTTTATTCAAATCAGGATGATTTTGAGCAAAAGGATTATGAATTTTATTATTGTACGTGTACATCTCGAAGAAGTCAAAGAAATACATATTACTTTGTATTTCTTTCATATGACTGTACCATTCTTCTCCAATTTGCGACCTTGATTTTTCAAAAAAGTTTCCCATAAACCAATACGATTTTTCCCTATTATTTTCAGATAAAAAATCATTCTTAAGTTTAACCTTGTCAATTTCAAAATCTGAATTCATGATATCATTTAGTTCATCATACATATCTGATTGAGTGGGAGAATAATCTATTTTTGATGATTCGGCAATTTGGGTTTGATCAATTGTTGTTTTGGAGGAATCAATTTCTTTATAGAAACCTTTGGGAATCATAGGATCAAAATTGACACCTACAAGATTCAAAGAGTTTCTAGAAGAAGAAACATCAAAGCTGTATCTTGGGGGAATAATTTGAGGATATAAAGGAGATTTAAGATGTCTTGAACTGGAGATCCTAGAAAGATGTGGAGGATGATTAGGTGTATTAGGTGTAAACCTAATAACAACACTTCCATCTCTATTTTCTTCAATTTGAGAAACATTGGTATTAGTAATGTTTCTTGGAGGGCATATGATTACACCCAAAACATAACGCGGTAATTGTAGTACAGCTTTGGGGTGTCGATTTCACAGGGAAACAAGATAACTAGAAGAGAAGGTGTGAACCTCAACACAAACGATAGAGATCAAATGCCAGAATCTGAATTGTGAGAAAATTGTAATCGTGTAAATAGATTTGATGGATAAAATAAAGAAACAACAAGGCTCCGGAAATCCTCCCTAGGTTCGTTACCCTAATCCTAACTTGATTTAGTTGTTTTTATCTCGATTGCAAGTTTCACATCCCAAACAGACAATCGGCAAATATTCAATTAAAGCGTATGTATAAACCTTAATGTAATTGATATGAATTATTCTTTACTTTCAAGCACACATGACCTAACTTATAAATTATCAAGAGACGACGATATATCTAAATGACAATACCACAGCAATGGACAAATCTATAAAAGAGATCTACCGGACTCAATCACACCCAAACAAATACACATAAGAAGAGCATGACTAGACTTATATGGAAAAAAAGCATGCAATCACCGGACTAATAAAAATATACTAATTAAATTAAAGAATAAAACATAACAATATTTAATGAAAATAATACCAAACTACAACTGAATCAAATAAAGAAAAATAAGAACAACTACACCTAGGGATTCATCCCTTTGCCAAGCTTGGAGACTAGCCGGCCATGGAGCTCATGCTTCATTGAGTTGCCTCCGGCCTCTCAGCGATCATCTCTTCCTTGGTAGTGAAAGCTTCAGCGATTCCTCAGCTTGCCCTCCAAAATTATACTTCAGCGATTCCTCAGCTTGCCCTCCAAAATTATACTTCGGATTCGTCCTAAAGGCCCTCTGGATTGCTCCTAAAGGCCCTCTGGATTCACTCTCTGATGATTTCAGATGAGCTCCAATTGATGCTCAAACCTAAAGTGGAGTGGGTCTTATATAGGCAAATACCAAGAGTGCAATGTGTTTCCTATCCGATGTGGGATGTGGGATATAGAAATGTGTTTTCCAACCGATGTGGGATGTGGGATTTAAGCCCAAAATCACACTGAAATCCCGCACAGCCCGCACAGCCTGACCTTTGTCTACTAAAACTGCCATAACTTTCTCTAGAAAACTCCTTTTGACGAACCGTAAAATTCTCCAGAAAATAGACTTCTGGATCTTTCTAAGAATATATGGCTCATCTCCTGGTTCTTCTTGTATCAATACATTTTAATTTTCAAATATGATTGATCTGTACGGGTAATTCTCGCAATTTAGTGAAACTCCTTTCCAATGCGGGAAGCAGTTGTTGCTCTTTTAAGCCCTCCATCTTGTCCTTCCGGAAGTATTCCTTCACTCCAATATTCCTCGAGTCTTTGTGCTTCAAGCAATGATAACTTTTCCTCCTCTTTTGAGCTTAAAGTACCTGAAAATGCACCGAAGTAGATCAATGATCCAAGAATGATACTTTAGAGTTGTTAACGTATAAAAGTGCAATTAAAACCTAGATCAACCCTAAAATGCTAACAATTAAGTACTGTTAAGATGCATTTTATGACTCTCATCACAACCCCCAACTAGCTTATTGCTAGTCCCTAACAATTCAAGCGAAAATAAGAGATGAATTCTCTGGTAGGAGTTAAAAACAAAGTAAAGCAATGCTAGCGTTGAACCAAGAGTAATTCACTTTTTGTCTCAAAAATTGCACATAACATACGGCATATAGAATCATTAAATTTCACCTAAGTCCAAAAGCAGTCCAAACATCAATATTAAAATCGTTATTGACTCTTAACATCCATTTTACCACAAACCATTAATCCAAACACCCGGATGATTTTATGCATAACATTCATGAATACAAGTCTTGGCCTCTAAAACCATAATAAATTGCGTGACATCAATCACAAAAACAAGCTCCATAGGCTCCCTTTTTAAATCACTCTCCACTATTGTAGAAAAATCACACTACATTGGATCAAAAGGTCTTTAATAAGCTTGTAACGTTAGGCTAAGGTAAAGGTTAAGAAAGAATGGGAAGGATTCAACAAGTAGAAGAACTTAATCTTTTAGTTTTGAACACAACTCTTTAAGGACTGGATAACCTTACTTCAACACCCAACTCTTTCAACCATTTTTCGAGCATTTCTTTCAACAAATCACCATTTTTTTCTTTTCTTTTGTTTCTTCTTTATTTGCCATAACTCTAATTTTTTTTATTTATTTTTGGCACATAACCATTCATCTTCTTTTTCATTTTTTTCTTTTCTTTTCCACAACCCCCAACTTATCTCCTTTAATGTATTTGGGCTATGGTAGTAATTTTTTTTTTCATACTTTCATCCTTACTCCTCTTGAGTGCTTTTCAAAAAATGTGTATAACTAAGTTCTTTTAAAAGAAAAGTAAAGATAAAATATTTTTAGGCTTATAAAGGTAAGTAAATAGTTTATTGAAAGAAACAAGGCTAAATTTTTCTTTTCAAGAAAAAGGCTCAAATGGGTGACTAGTGATAAATATAGCAATGGTAAGTTTAGAAGGCTCAAACGGTTCAAAAATGGCCTATATCATATCCTAAGTAGTGTGCATCCTAGGAATTCGCCTCAAGTGATTATCAAGTAAGTTCTAGAGCTTGTCAAGACCGCAAAAGTATTCATAAAACAATCACACATAAAATTTCTCTAAATGTTTAAGACTAATCATATAATCTTACCACAAACTAGAGTCTCAAACCAAATGAAGATTGATACTTAAATTAATTTCAAACCGAAGCAAGATTTAACTTCTTCTACATGCTATCTGCTCTCTCAATTTTGCTCATATCATTGACATATAAATTGACTCTAAGGCTAACACAAAACATGCTAAACAAAAACAAAGATGACACCAAGCAGTTCAATGAAAGAAAAAGAAAATGTTTCCTCCACCCCCAACTGAAAAATTACATTGTCCTCAATGTTAAAGAGAAGGTAAAGGAAACTCCCTTTGTAGCTAAAGGTGCACAGAAGCTGAAAACTGTGCTCCACCATTTGAACTGCTTCGTATTTTTGTCCCTGAAAAAGAAATACGAAAGTAAAACTGGAAAACAACAAGATAATAATAATAAACAAGAGAAAAAAGAAATATGAAAAACAATAAAAATAAAAGTATACGTTGTGGGCTGCCTCCCATGAGCGCTAAGTTTTACGTCTTTAGCCAGACGCTCTTATTCCCTCCTTAAAAAACATAGGTTGAATGCATCTGCCACTGCTTCATTGCCAAATTTGGTGCTTCTATGCTTTTGGGGGGCCTCAAGGATGTCATTAGTAACATCCACAAATTCTGGCTCGATGTATGCTTTGGTGAAGCCATGGATGAGGGTGGACTCAAATGGATTAAGGTGCTGGACCTTTTCCATGAATGAGTCAATCATGTATGCTTGCGATTGATGGCTTTCATCCACATCCTCTGATTTTTCCGTTATTGGGATGCGTAATGACTTACCCCTCAGTGTCTCAATGGCATTAACCTCCTTCAAATTCTTTTGTGCTAGGTACTGACCATGGGGTGTTGACTGAGCTTGAGAAGGGAACTTACCTAGCTCAGTCACACTCAAGTAGCTCATTAACTTGGACACTTGGCTCTTTATCTCTTTATGTTCTTCAATAACCTGCACAATTAACGATTCAAGTCTTTTATTAGTCTTACCTTGTGCCTCAATAAAAGCATGTAAAGTGTCTTCTAAAGAACTCCTAGAAGACATAGGTGTATGATATGGTGCAGGGGTTTGTGCAAGTTGCTGGTTTTTAGACTTCCAGCCGAAATTGGGGTGATTTCTCCATCCCGAATTATAAGTATCAGATGATTGATCTGTACGGATAATTCTCGCAATTTAGTGAAACTCCTTTCCAATGCGGGAAGCAGTTTTTACTCTTTTAAGCCCTCCATATTGTCCTTTTAGAAGTATTCTTTCACTCCAATATGCCTTGAGTCTTTGTGCTTCAAGCAATGATAACTTTTCCTCCTCTTTTGAGCTTAAAGTACCTAAAAATGCACCGAAGTAGATCAATGATCCAAGAATGATACTTTAGAGTTGTTAACATATAAAAGTGCAATTAAAACCTAGATCAACCCAAAAATGCTAACAATTAAGTACTGTTAAGATGCATTTTATGACTCTCATCAACATAATTCTTCAAATTTCCAAATATCTGGGATTGTAATCTGATCTCATTTTAAAAGTTTGGGAGTTATAGTGTTAGCATGAAAAGTGTTTGCTTCAAGTAATAGGGTTTCTCCTGGTTTGGTTTGAAGTAGAGCTTTGGGATTAATCTTAGTTGTCAAGACTTTGTAGTAGACTTTAAATATCAATATTAAGTTTTTGGTTCCTGTTTTGATGTCTAATCCTTTTAATTTGATGTCTAAGGTTAGAGTATCAATTATATTAGGATCACGCAGATCTATGGGGAAATTTGGGTAACTGTTGAAAAAACTGGTCCATTATGTAAATTTGATTGTATTAATGATAATAGAGAATTTGAAAAGTTAATATGCCTAGCATCTTTAAGCATCATCATAAAAGGAGTATCGATACCCAATCAATATAAAGGTTTGATAGCTACTTGGACAAGTCCTAAGTCTAGATATCTAAATCCTTCCTGTTTGTGTTTTTGGGTTGATGCTAGTTAATACTTTCTTTCTCATTTTTGATAGAATAGGTTTGCTCGTTTGTTTTAATTCAATAATAAGTTTTGAAATCAAATGTTCTTATTTGATATATTATATTTATATTTTGTTTTGGTATATGCCAATTAAGCAGATCTTGCTCAATCTTAGAAATATTGACTTCTTGGCTGTTTATTGAACTATTGACATTTTGTCTTATATGATGATCATATCTTGGAGGAGATGATGTGTTTGAACCGAACACGGATGAATCATCACCCTGCCAACATCTCCTAAATAATCTATTCATAAACTAAGCATGTTACTATTAACTTAATATCAAAACGTTCAACTGAGAAGGCTTTCTACCGGGACCACCCTAAACTTGAGCTGACCAACAGCTTTACACAAAAACCAGACACAGTAAAACAACAGATATGAAGTAACAATAAGCAGAGATATAGTATAAACAGGGAAATCTAAGAGAACAACAACATAGCTCTGTTACCAAATGTATGCAGGATCAAAACTTAAAACAAATTGAAATATATTCTTTGAAAATGCTTTTGATAGATATGAATTTGAAATTACAAGATATAAATTTGAAAAGAGTAAGAAGCTTACAGTGTAAAAGAGCATAAATATGGATCTCGCACTCTCTCACTTACAAATAAAGCTCGCTCAAATGTACTCTACCTATTACATTGATTATTTCACACATTTATAGAATTTGGGTGGACTTCAATCGAATTGGAATCCGAGTGTGCGGACTTCAAATGGTTTGGAATCCGTGCATTGATTGCTTTAAAAATAAGATTCTTTGTTTTGCATCTTTTTGCTTTTGGACTTCTGAGGTACTTTGTCGAGCATCTTTACTTTTTGCTTTTTACTTTTTCTGGTATGTCTTGTCTTTTTTTGATGATATGTTATAAGAGATCAAAAGCATCATAGGGGTCTTGAGCAAATTGTTTTGGAGATTTGTTCAGATCATCATCCAGAGTTTGGGTACTGTCATCACTGTCAGATAATTGAGACAGTTTTTCCAGTAACTTTTTATTTTTCTCTTGCTTGGATAACTTCTTGATTCCAGAAGAACTTAATGGAATTTGAACATATTTGGAATACTGGGTATTGTCAAAGAACCAATTCTTAATGACTTGGATGCTGGTCAGGGAGCAGTCATATTTTGCCCACCATTTAACTTTGAAAATTCTTTTGACAGCTAGGATGTCAAATGGAGTTCCTGTAATAATAATCCCACGAAATAATCCATGAGATAGAGAAAACGGCATGAAAATGCATTTCATGAGAATATGTTTTTTCTGCACTTGTGTTTTGTTTGAAATGTATCAAGGAGTCTTTGATGGGAGGAAGAAGTATGGATGGGTCACTTCCAAAGAAAATCCACCAATCAAAAATCCATATCGGTAGATTTATTGGGAATTTTTTGTCGAAAAATATAAACCACAAGTGTGATTTTGGTCATATGAAAAACATGTTGTACCATGCTATCTGATAGTCATGGAATTATAAGTGGGTGGTATGAATGGTATGGAGAAGGCTTTCGGCTGGTAGTGGTCTTTGATTTTTTCTGGGGGTATTATCTTGAGTATTTTTCATTTTGAGTATGTAATAAAGTTGGGATCTGTTGGGTTTTTTGTGTGTGTTATTTCCACTGATTGAGTATTAATCAGTATTAGTTCATATAATTTTTTGTTTTTCTTTGAAAAACATGCAAGGAAAACTTTGTTAGTATAAATATAATCATTTATAACATCAGGATCGTTTGTGGGTCATTTAATGCTTGTGCATCTGATATATTCTTGATTGGATTTTTAGATATATTGGCTGGGTTGTTGAGAGGATAATGTTTGGGCGTAAGTTTGGGGAGAAAGATTTGGAAATTCTTCAAGGGAGACAAATCTGTTTGGTTTTTGGTTGTCTGTGTATTTGGATTTGGCTCTTTGATAGTTGGGGTATGACAGGTTTTTAAATAGGCATAGGTGGTAATGTTTCCTTTTCGGGGGGTTTTGGAATTGATCTACTGAGCCTATGGTCAATTGTATTGATCGTATGAGTGATGGATTCTACCTGATTAGATAAAGTATGTAAATTTTGATTGGTATAATTGTTCTGAAAATAAATATTTTTAATGTCCTTAAATTTTGTTTGCCTATCATCGGGGCCTGGCCCTTGTTTAAAGGGGGCGGCTATGACTTCAATTTGTATATAAGGGCTCTTAACTTTGAGTTCTTGAAGGGGTGGGTGAACAGATAATGATGTTTAGTCATGAGTGGTTGTCCATAACTTTTCTAATTGTTGGATAACATCTATTTCTTTTCGTTTATTCAAATCAGGATGATTTTGAGCAAAAGGATTATGAATTTTATTATTGTATGTGTACATCTCGAAGAAGTCAAAGAAATACATATTACTTTGTATTTCCTTCATATGAGTGTACCATTCTTCTCTAATTTGCGACCTTGATTTTTCAGAAAAGTTTGCCATAAAACAATTCGATTTTTCTCTATTATTTTCAGATAAAAAATCATTCTTAAGTTTGACTTTGTCAATTTTAAAATCTGAATTCATGATAACATTTAGTTCTTCATACATATCAGATTGAGCGGGAGAATGATATTTTTTTATGATTCAACAATTTGGGTTTGGTCAATTGTCGTCTTAAAGGAATCAGTTTCTTTATAGAAACCTTTGGGAATCGTAGGATCAAAATTGACACCTACAAGATTCAAAGAGTTTCTAGAAGAAAAAATATCAAAGCTGTATCTTGGGGGAATAATTTGAGGATCTTCATATAAAGGAGATTTAAGATGTCTTGAACTAGAAATCCTAGAAAGATGTGGAGGATGATTAGGTGTAAACCTAATAATAACACTTCTATCTCTATTTTCTTCAATTTGAGAAACATTGGTATTAACAGTGTTTCTTGGAGGGCATAATTCTTCAAATTTCCAACAATCTAGGATTGTAATCTAATCCCATTTTAAAAGTTTGGGAGTTATAGTGTTTGCATGAAAAGTGTTTGTTTCAAGTAATAAGGTTTCTCCTGGTTTGGTTTGAAGTAGAGCTTTGGGATTAATCTTAGTTGTCATGACTTTGTAGTAGACTTTAAATATCAAGATTAAGTTTTTGGTTCCTGTTTTGATGTCTAATCCTTTTAATTGGATGTCTAAGGTTAGAGTATCAATTATATTAGGATCATGCAGGTCTATGGAGAAATTTAGGTAACAGTTGAAATAAAATGGTCCATTATGTAAATTTGATTGTATTAATGATAATAAAGAATTTGAAAAGTTAAGATGTCTAGCATCTTTAAGCATCATCATAACAGGAGTATCGATACCTAATCGATATAAAGGTTTGATAGCTACTTGGACAAGTCCTAAGTGTAGATATCTAAATCCTTCCTGTTTATGTTTTTGGATTGATGCTAGTGAAAGTAATTAAATACTTTCATTTTCTTTCTTGATAGAATAGGTTTGCTCGGTTGTTTTAATTGAATAATTAGTTTTGAAATCAAATGTTCCTATTTGATATATTCTATTTATATTTTGTTTGGGTATATGCCAATTGAGCAGATCTTGCTCAATCTTAGAAATATTGACTTCTTGGTTGTTTATTGAACTATTGACATTTTGACTTATATGGTCGTTATATCTTGGAGGAGATGATGTGTTTGAACCGGACACGGATGAATCATCACCCTGTCGACGTCTCCTAAATAATCAATTCATAAACTAAGAATGTTACTATTAACTTATATCAAAACGTTCAACTGAGAAAGCTTTCTACCGGGACCACCCTAAACCTGGGCTGACCAATGGACTTACATGGGCTGACCAACGGATTTACACAAAAACCAGACACAGTAAAACAATAGATATGAAGTAACAGTAAGCAGAGATAGAGTATAAACAGGGAAATCTAAGAGAACAACAACATGGCTCTGATACCAAATATATGCAGGATTAAAACTTAAAACAAATTGAAATATATTCTTTGAAAATATATGCTTTTGATAGATATGAATTTGAAATTACAAGATATAAATTTGAAAAAAGTAAGAAGCTTACAGTGTAAAAGAGCAGAAATATGGATCTTGCACTCTCTCTCTCTTACAAATAAAGCTCGCTCAAATATACTCTACTTATTACATTGATGATTTCACACATTTATAGAATTTAGGCGGACTTCAATCGATTTGGAATCCGAGTGTGCGGACTTCAAATGGTTTAGAATTCATGCTTTGAAGATAAGATGCTTTGTCGGGCATCTTTTTGCTTTTGGACTTTTGAGATGCTTTGTCGAGCATCTTTGCTTTTGGTTTTTTTGGTATGTCTTGTCTTCTTTTGATGATATGTTATGAGAGATTAAACGCATCGTAGAGGTCTTGAGCAAATTGTTCTGGAGATTTGTTCAGATCATCATCCGGAGTTTGGGTACTGTCATCACTGTCAGATAATTGAGACAGTTCTTCCAGTAACTTTTTCTTTTTCTCTTGCTTGGATAACTTCTTGATTCCAGAAGAACTTGATTGAATTTGAACATATTTGAAATACTAGGGATTGTCAAAGAACCAATTCTTAATGACTTGGATGCTGGCCAGGGAGCAATTAATTTTGCCCACTAACTTTGAAAATTCTTTTGACAGCCAGAATGTCAAATTGAGTTCCTGTAATAATATAATCCCACGAAATAATCCATAGGATAGAAAAAACGGCATGAAAAAGCATTTCATGAGAATATATTTTTTTCTGCACTTGTGTTTTGTTTGAAATGTATCAAGGAGTCTTTGATGGGACGGGGAACATGAGAATATATTTTTTTCTGCACTTGTGTTTTGTTTGAAATGTATAAAGGAGTCTTTGATGGGACGAGGAAGTATGGATGGGTCACTTCCAAAGAAAATCCACCAATTAAAAATCCATATTGGTAGATTTATTGAGCATTTTTTGTCGAAAAATATAAACCACGAGTATGATTTTGGTAATATGAAAAACATGTTGTACCATGCCATCTGATAGTCATGGTAATTATAAGTGGGTGGTATGAATGGTATAGACAAGGCTTTTGGCTGGTAGTGGTCTTTGATTTTTTCTGGGGGTATTATCTTGAGTATTTTGCATTTTGAGTATGTAATAAAGTTAGGATCTGTTGGGTCTTTTGTGTGTGTTATTTCAACTGATTGATTATCAATCAGTATTAGTTCATAGAATTGTTGGTTTTTCTTTTAATCTTCAAGAATAAAATGAAAACCTGCAGGAAAAACTTTGTTAGTATAAATATAATCATTTATAACATCAGGATCATTTGTGGGTCTATTAATGCTTCTGGTTCTGATATATTCTTGATGGGGTTTTTGGATATATTGGCTGGGCTGTTGAGAGGATAATGTTTGGGCATAAGTTTGGGGAGAAATATTTGGAAATTATTCAAAGGAGACAAATCTGTTTGGTCTTTGTGGGGTTTTTGGTTGTATGGGTATTTGGCTTTGGCTCTTTGATAGTTGGGGTATGACAGGTTTTTTGAATAGGCATAGGTGGTAATGTTTCCTTCCCAGGGGGTTTTGGAATTGATCTACTAAGCCTATGGTCAATTGTATTGATCGTATGAGAGATGGATTCTACTTGATTAGATAAAGTATATAAATTTTGATTGGTATAATTGTTATGAAAATAAATATTTTTAATGTCCTTAAATTTGATTTGCCTATCATCGGGGCTAGCCCTTGTTTAAAGGGGGCGACTATGACTTCGGTTTGTATATGAGGGCTCTTAACTTTGAGTTCTTGAAGGGGTGGGTGAACAGATAATGATGTTTGGTCATGAGTGGTTGTCCATAACTTTTCCAATTGTTGGATAACATCTATTTCTTTTGGTTTATTCAAATCAGGATGATTTTGAGCAAACGGATTATGAATTTTATTATTGTACGTGTACATCTCGAAGATGTCAAAGAAATACATATTACTTTGTATTTTTTTTTTCATATGAGTGTACCATTCTTCTCTAATTTGCGACCTTGATTTTTCAGAAAAGTTTGTCATAAATCAATCCAATTTTCCCTATTATTTTCAGATAAAAAACCATTCTTAAGTTTGACTTTGTCAATTTCAAAATCTGAATTCACGATAACATTTAGTTCTTCATACATATCAGATTGAGTGGGAGAATGATTTGTTTTTGATGATTCAGCAATTTGGGTTTGCTCAATTGCCTTTTTGAAGGAATCAGTTTCTTTATAGAAACATTTGGGAATTGTAGGATCAAAATTGAAACCTACAAGATTCAAAGAGTTTCTAGAAGAAAAAACATCAAAGCTGTATCTTGGGGGAATAATTTGAGGATCTTCATATAAAGGAGATTTAAGATGTCTTGAACTAAAGATCCTAGAAAGATGTGGAGGATGATTAGGTGTGTTAGGTGTAAACCTAATAATAAAACTTCTATCTTTATTTTCTTTAATTTGAGAAACATTGGTATTAGCAATGTTTCTTGGAAGGCATATAATTCTTCAAATTTCCAACAATCTAGGATTGTAATCTGATCCCATTTTAAAAGTTTGGGAGTTATTGTGTTTGCATGAAAAGTGTTTGCTTCAAGTAATAGGGTTTCTCATTGTTTGGTTTGAAGTAGAGCTTTGGGATTAATCTTAGTTGTCAAGACTTTGTAGTAGACTTTAAATATCAAGATTAAGTTTTTGATTCCTGTTTTGACGTCTAATCCTTTTAATTAGATGTCTAAGGTTAGAGTATCAATTATATTAGGATCATGTAGGTCTATGGAGAAATTTGGGTAACAGTTGAAATAAACTGGTCCATTATGTAAATTTGATTGTATTAATGATAATAGAGAATTTGAAAAGTTAAGATGCCTAACATCTCTAAGCATCATCATAACAGGAGTATCGATACCTAATCGATATAAAGGTTTGATAGCTACTTGGACAAGTCCTAAGTGCACATATCTAAATCCTTCCTGTTTGTGTTTTTGGATTGATGCTAGTGAAAGTAATTTAATACTTTCATTCTCTTTTTTGATAGAATAGTTTTGCTCAGTTGTTTTAATTGAATAATTAGTTTTGAAATCAAATGTTCCTATTTGATATATTCTATTTATATTTTGTTTGGGTATATGCCAATTGAGGATCTTGCTCAATCTTAGAAATATTGACTTCTTGGTTGTTTATTGAACTATTAACATTTTGACTTATATGATCATCATATCTTGGAGGAGATGATGTGTTTGAACCGGACACGGATGAATCATCACCCTGCTGACGTCTTCTAAATAATCTATTCATAAACTAAGAATGTTACTATTAACTTAATATCAAAACGTTCAACTGAGAAGGTTTTCCACCTGGACCACCTTAAACCTGGGCTGACCAACGAAATTTCATGGGCTAACCAACGGCTTTACACAAAAACTAGACACCGTAAAATAGTAGATATGAAGTAACAATAAGCAGAGATAGAATATGAACAGGGAAATCTAAGAGAACAACAACATGGCTCTGATACCAAATGTATGCAGGATCAAAACTTAGAACAAATTGAAATATATTCTTTGAAAATATATGCTTTTAATATATATAAATTTTAAAATAGTAAGGAGCTTATAGTGTAAAAGAGCATAAATATGGATTTCGAACTCTCTCTCTCTTACAAATAAAGCTCGCTTAAATGTACTATGCCTATTACATTGATTATTTCACACATTTATAGAATTTCGATGGACTTCAATCTATTTGGAATCCGAGTGTGTGGACTTCAAGTGGTTTGGAATCCGTGTTTTGATTGCTTTGACGATAAGATGCTTTGTCGAATTTTTTTTTGCTTTTGCTTTTTTTGCTTTTGGACTTCTAAGATGCTTTGTTGAGCATCTTTGCTTTTTTCTTTTTACTTTTTCTAGTATGTCTTGTCTTCTTTTGATGATACATTATGAGAGATCCAACACATCATAATAGTCTTTAGCAAATTGTTCTGGAGATTTGTTCAGATCATCATCCAGAGTTTGGGTACTGTCATCACTGTCAGATAATTGAGATAGTTCTTCCAGTAACTTTTTCTTTTTCTCTTGCTTCAATAACTTCTTGATTCCAGAAGAACTTGATGGAATTTGAACATATTTGGAATACTGGGAATTGTCAAAGAACTAATTCTTAATGACTTGGATGCTGGCCAGGGAGCAGTCATATTTTGCCCACCATTTAACTTTGAAAATTCTTTTGATAGCCAGGATGTCAAATGGAGTTCCTGTCATAATATAATCTCAAGAAATAATCCATGGGATAGAGAAAACGGCATGAAAAAGTATTTCATGAAAATATGTTTTTTTTGCACTTATGTTTTGTTTGAAATGTATCAATGAGTCTTTGATGGGAGGAGGAAGTATGGATGGGTCACTTTCAAAGAAAATCCACCAATCAAAAATCCATATTGATAGATTTATTGGGCATGTTTTATCGAAAAATATAAACCACGAGTGTGATTTTGGTCGTATGAAAAACATGTTGTACCATGCCATCTGATAGTCATGGTAATTAAAAGTGGGTGGTATGAATAGTATAGAGAAGGCTTTTGGCTGGTAGTGGTCTTTGGTTTTTTCTGGGGGTGTTATCTTAAGTATTTTGCATTTTGAGTATGTAATAAAGTTGAGATCTGTTGGGTCTTTTGTGTGTGTTATTTCAACTGATTGAGTATCAATCAGTATTAGTTCATAGAATTTTTGGTTTTTCTTTGGATCTTCAGGAATAAAATGAAAACCTGCAGGGAAAACTTTGTTAGTATAAATATAATCATTTATAACATCAGGATCATTTGTGGGTCTATTAATGCTTGTGCATCTAATATATTCTTGATGGGGTTTTTGGATATATTGGCTAGGCTGTTGAGAGGATAATGTTTGGGCATAAGTTTGGGGAGAAAGATTTGGAAATTCTTCAATGGCGACAAATCTGTTTGGTCTTTGTGGGGTTTTTGGTTGTATGGGTTTTTGGTTTTGGCTCTTTGTGGCATAGTCTGCCAGACTTTGATGTTTGTTTGAAGGTGATGGCACTTTCTGCTTTCCTTTTTGTTTCGTACTCATGCTCTGTCACTCGTGTTTGGATTCTGCAAAATTCTCGTGTGAGGAAGTCAGGCAGGGAATTGTTCTCTACTTTGATGTACTCGATATCAAAATAAAAAACGGTTAAAATTGCTTGTCATCTGGCAAATATTTGTTTAGAAAAAATATTTTGAACGTCTTTTTATAAGATTTCTTTTGCTGATTTGTGATCCACGTGTAATAAAAAGGTTTTGTTATACAAATCATCTTGAAATTTGGAAATACATAAAACAATTGATAAAATTTCTTTTTTGGTTGTGGAATAATTTTTTTGTGCTCCAAGCCATATACCAGAATGGAATCGGACAATTTATTCATTAGAATTTTGAGGAAGGACCTGTTTGAGAATACCTCCATATCCTATGTCAGAGGCATTTGTTTCAACAATGATTTTTGCCTTGGGATTGAGGATCCATAAACAAGGAAGACTCATGACTTTAGTTTTGAGAAGTCTAACAACATCAGTATGCTGTTGTGACCATGGGATTGAATTCTTGCGAAGCCTTTTATATAAAGGTTCACAAATTTTCCTAAGCTGAGGAAAAAACTCAGATATATAGTTCAAACAGCCTAAAAACCTTTGTAACTAAGTTTTGTCTTTTATTTCATCTGGGAACTTATTTGCAAATTTGATAGATTTATCAATAGGTTTGATAGTTCCTTGATGAATGAGATGTCCTAGAAACCTGACTTTTGTTTGAAATAATGTCATTTTTGTCATTGATAAGACTAAGCCGTTAGTCTTGATGATTTGAAACAATGTCTTTAGATGCTTAAAATGTTGGTCTATTGATTTTGAGAATATTAATATATCATCAATGTATGTAATACTGAATTTAGAATAATCATTAAAATTATCATTAATAATATTTTAAAATTCAGAAGGTGCATTTTTTAGTCCAAAGGGCATTACATTCCATTCGTAATGACCAAATGAGACATTAAAAGCGGTTTTGTATTTATCATTTTCATTTATTTGGATTTGCCAAAATCCAGATTTCAAATCAAATTTGGAGAATATAGTTGCATCATGCAGTCTATTGAGAAGATCTCTTTTGTTAGGTATTGGATACCTAATCCATTATAAGACTTTATTCAATGGTTTGTAATTAATGACAAGTCTTGGAGCTCCTCTTTCGAGTTCAGCTTGCTTTTGAACATAAAAGGTAGAACAACTCTAGGGGGATTTGCTGGGCCTAATCAATCCTTTATTTAATAAAGTTTGGATTTCTTCTTGGTAGTATTTTAATAGTTCTTGATTCATTTGTATTGGTCTAGACTTAAATGAAATATTCTTCTCATCAAAGTTTGGTTCATATAGTAAAGAGACTATGTGCTTTTTTCGTTCCCAAAAGGCATTTGCGAAGATCAGCACAAATTTCTCTTTTAAATAAGTCTTCAAGTTCCTTGATTTGAGTTTGAATCTGGGATTGTTGAACTTGTTGTTCTATTTTTTGATAATTTATTTCTTCCTTAAGAAAGTTTATGTGAGCTTTTTTATCTTGTATTAAATTTATTTGTTTGCATAAAGTATTAGTCTGAAATAGATTTAATTCCCTGGTATCTATGGGTTGTAAAAATTGGAAGAATAAGTTTTGTCATAGAATATTAGTTTCTATTCCTCGGTGGTTGACATTGAAAGGATAAATTTGGGTTAGGAAGGGTGTTCCTAAAATAATGTTTTGGTGGATATTTTTTACAAGGATAAAATGAGCTTTTAAGCAGTATCCTTGATTACATATATAGGAGTTTGTAATTTTATATTATACATTTAACTTTGAGCCACTGTCAGTATGTAACCTTTTAGTAGTTTTTTCATAATATTTTGTGAGAATAAGACCTTCCTTGATACAATTCTGGTCAGAACCAGAATCAACAAGGGTAGTTGTATTAAGACGATATTCTTTGTTAATGAAAATAGAAATTTTTATATATCATTTATGGTAATGCATCATTTCTATTGAATTAACAAAATTATCTTTGGATTCATCATTAATATTGATTAAATTATGAGGAGTTTCTGGAACTTCATTTTTATTAATTTGTAAAGAAATTGACTCTTTTAAATTGTTAATTTCTAGATTGATCATTTTTTTATTTTAATTCTACTGTGCCTTTTTGAATTTCTTTGATTTGTTCTTTTATGAGGTTTACTTCTATTTGTAGATCTTGGGTTGTGGCTACTTTGGTTTTTTGAAATCGTTTCTCAAAAATTCTTACAAGGTTATATGGTTCAGGTGTTTTGGTTTTATTTTCTTCATGAATAAGATCTCTTAATTTTGTTAAATAATCTTTTTTTATTACTGGGTCATCTATTTTATCTATTATGTCTAGAATGAATTCTTTTTGGGAAGTGATCATATTAACAGATTTACAGAAACAAAGACCATCATCACAATCACATTGCGAGTCAATGGATTCTTCAGAATCTATATTATCTTGAATTGTATAAATGACTTCTTCATTGTCAGAAAAAGAAAATGAATTTTCATTTTCTGATTGAGAGTCATTTATCATGATTTTGGTTAATTGTTGTTTCATAGAATCATCGATATCTAATTCAATAATTTTTTGTTTAACTCTGCAATTTTTTTCCCAGTGTCCAAGTCTTCCACACTTGAAATAGGCTTTTGATTAATTTTGTGGTTTAGTTTTCTTAGGCTTTTTGCCATAGGTTTTTGGTGTAGAGAAAGTCTTTATAGCTTTTCTATAATTTTGTTTCTTGAAAATTTTTCTTTTCTTTTTGTTTAGAGCCGAAGGAGCTCTTAGGGTTTCATAACCATATTGGCTACAAAATGATCATAATTCTTTTCTGCTTTGATTTAGTTCTGATTTCATTTTTTATTTTAATTTGAGATCAGTGCATATTGATAATCCTTTGTTACATATAAAGTTGATTATATCACCAAAAGTGAGATAATCATATGGTATAGATCCATTATTTTGATCCCTTATTCTTTGTCTTACCTTTTCTGCAAATAATTTTGGAAGTTCGAATATAAATCTTTCTTTCCAGTATGAATTATTGCAGTCTTTTTTGGTGAAGACTTTGGCGAGGAATACATCTTTATACCATCTAAAGTCTTGTAATGTTGGACAGGTTAGATTTGAAAGTATTTTTGAGGTTCTTTCTTGAAATTTTTCTGTGTCTCTTATAAAATGTTTGGTGATAGCAAATATGAGGGTTTCAACAACATTTTCTTGGTATAGAGGTACAGTCCTAGAGGCTGTTTCTCCAGTTTCAGGATTTTAAACTGTTTGAGTTGTTAATGTTTGAATGGTAGCTTCAAAAACATTGAGACGGTCTTGTTCTGATAAGTAATTATCCCACCATCCTTTTAATGAACCGGTAAAACCAGTAGTAATAAGGAAAGCAATTTTCTTATCGGTATTCTCAAGTCTTGTTTTGTACGCAGTGGCTGCCATTGTCATTTCCTGGAGGATACTTAGAATTTGATGTTCACTTTGACCATCAATGTTCCATTCACAAATATAACTATTATCATATCTTGCTTGGAGCTTCTCAGAACCTTCTTCAAATTGAAGGTCAGGAGGTGTTGGCTTAGGATAATAATTTCTTGTTTGCGGTAAAGGTGTATTTTTAAAATCTCTTCTATAAATTTTATTAATATCATTGGGTGGGGGTGTACTAACAGACTCTTTTATTTCATTGATGATATCTTGTTCTATAGCATTAATATTATTTGAGGATTCTCCTACTTGGGTATTAATTGACGATCCTTTTAATTTGTCATTTATTACTCGTAATATATCCTCGTTATCATTATCAAGTCTTATTAAATTTTTTCTGTCAATATTTGTCAAATTTTAACTTAATATTATTTTTATTGGAAATTTATTATTGTATATATTGGGATTTATGTAATTAATATGTTTATTTTAGAGACTGACGTTAAATGATGATTTAGAATTTATGAACTATGTTTTTATTTGTCTTGTTCAATTAATTGTGTAATTATGTTTTTAATATGGTAATTTTTAATAGTTTTCATATTAACAAATGAATTTAAAATTTTTAAATGTGACATATTAAGTGGAATGTGTTAGGTTTTGATATTTTTAATCGTCTTAAAGGGTCGTGTTTTGTCATCTTAAATGTGGCTTGTTTATTAAACGTGTTATATGTAACGTATCATAATACTCATGTAGTAAATGGATCGTGTTCATATTTAAACTTTTGACATGATTAGTTAATAGTGTTGTTTTTTTGGCTTTGTTTGCACAACAGAATGCCAGAAAAATTCCTATTGGTACCTCTTGCTATATTTGTTCGGATACTCTCGAGACATGTTTGAATATTTTTTGAAACTGTTTATCTACCAAAATTTTTTGGGATCGTGTCTCTGTTCCTGCTCAACTCTTTCTCTCCTTTAAAAATAAATCACATTTGTTGATGCCGAAAATCTGCCAAGTACACGAACAGCGGGAATATGAAACATGTGAAATATGAGAGAAAAATCTAAAAGTCATCGGAGGATCGGAGGGGTTGTGCCTCCGGGGAACTCTTTGATACCTAATTTAGTATAAGACTTTTGATAATAAGTAAGCTAGAGAATTTAGAGAGAATTGTGAGTGAGTAGCTTTGACAATGAGAGCCCCATTATATAGTGTCTTGGAGCAGAGTCCAATTAGGAGAGTGAATGACACTAAGTGTCATGATAGGATCAGAATTCCTATAAGTTGGGATATTTTGATAAGACTAGGTTATCCATAAACTGGAGTATCGTAGTTAGATTAGTATTCTGGTATGAAATTATCGTCATGTAATTTTTTCGTGTGTAGCCATCTGATTGGTTGCTCTGTTATGTTTACGAAATTAATTTTTTTCCCTTGAAAGGTCCACATGTCATTATGTCATTGGAATGAGAATTTTTCCCTACATCAGATGTCCCCCACTTTCTTGAGTGCAGTTATGCAGTCGAGGAAGTCAAACTGAGACTGCATTCGGTTTCCTCTCAGATTAAACTGAGAGTTATGGACTCTTTTTGCAAGTTTTTGACACATGAGTGGTATAGTTCTTTTTTGTGTTGTGTAACTCAGATCATGTTTGAGGTTGTTAAGGTATCCAAGTTCTAGAAAGGTTGATAACAATGGCTCGAATTTTGAGCAAAATAAGGGATAGCTTAGGGCTATTCTCTCGGAGGTCTGAGTGATTTGAGTATGAGGAGGAGGATAAGTCGACGATGTCTCCTCAGTGCGAGATGTATAAAATCCGAAAAGGTAGATAGCTCGGTGTTGTCTCCTCAAAGCGAAAGTGTATGTTAAGTCTGAGAAGGATAAAAGCTTGGCCTTGTCTCCTTAGAGCGAGATGTATAAGGTCCAATGAGGTAGATTGCTCGGCGCTGTCTCCTCGGAGCGAGAGTGCATGTAATGTTTAAGGAGGGAAAAAGCTTGGCACTGTCTCCTCAGAGCGAGATAATGTCTAAGGTTCAATGAGGTAGATATCTCGGTGTTGTCTCCTTAGAGCGAGAGTTTATGTTAGGTTCAAGGAGGATAAAAGCTCAGTGTTGTCTTCTCGTAGCGAGACATATAAGGTCTGATGAGGTAAATAGCTAGGCACTGTCTCCTCGGAGTGAGAGTGTACATCAGGTCCAAAGAGGATAAAAGCTCGGAGTTGTCTCTTTGGAACAAGATGGATAAGGTCCGATGAGGTAAATAGCTCAGCATTGTCTCCTTGGAGCGAGAGTGTACGTTAGGTCCGAAGAGGATAAAAGCTCAACATTGTCTCCTCGTGCAAGATGATGTATAAGGTCCGAGGTTCCTAAAATTGAATGATTTTTGGAATCTAAGGAGTGAAATAGCTTAGTGTTGTTTCCTCGGAGCAAGAGTGTATGTTAGGTTCGAGGAGGATAAAAGTTCGACATTGTCTCTTTGATGCTAGATGATTTCTAAGCTCTGAGGAGGTAGATAACTCGACACTATCTCCTCAAAGGGAGAGTGTATGTTAGGTCTGAGGAGGATAAAAGCTCGGTGTTGTCTCCTTGGTGCAAGATGATGTATAAGGTCCAAGGTTCTTGAAGTTGAATTATTTTGTGGAATATATAGTTTTTCTTTTCAGCAGTTTGTAAAGGCAGTAACTTCGTTCTTTATTTTAGCTTGCTGCATTATTTTTTTCTTTTCCCTTTCTTTCGTTTTATATTATTTTTTTTTACTATTTTGTTACCTTGCGTACACAGATATGGAGATGCCTTGGGTAGATTTGCTTGTAAGCCTGTGATAGAGTTAGAATCAAACTTTTTAAATCCTTTACTTGGCAATCCATCTAGTTCTGAAGAAATGAGTGAACACGGAGATTAACCCATTAGGACCCTTTAGGATTACCTCTACCCTACACGCATAGCCACACCATCATGCATCATATTTCCAGCTAATACTCACTAACTGGATTTTAAAATAGGGATGATACAGTTACTCCCGACGTTCCTTGGCTTGGAAAATGAAAACCCATATGTGCACATTAGGGAGTTTGAGGAAGTAGTTATGACTTTTCATAATCAAAATGCAACTGATGACATTGTGAGACTTAAGTTCTTTCCTTTCTTTTTGAAGGATAAAGCTAAGAGTTGGCTATACTCACTAAGACCACGATCTATTGGGTCGTGGAATGAGATACTAAGGTTTTTTTTAATAAATACTCTCCCCAACATAAGACCAACGCTTTGAAAAGCCAAATCTCCACTTTTGCACAAAAGGACAGTGAGACTTTGTATCAGTCACGGGAGAGATTTAAGGAGTTGTTGAGTATGTATCCTCACCATGGGTATAAGAATTGGTGCTTAGTGAGCTATTTTTATGAGGTACTTACACCTAGAGAGCACCAATTTATGGAGATGATGTGTAATGGTGAGTTCTTACAGAAAGATCCTGATGAGGCCATAGAGTACCTCAATGAGCTTGCTGAAAAAGCTCACACTTGGACTGGACCTAGTGCTACTAAGAGCACAAATAGGTCACGCCCTGTAGTAAACCCAAATGGTGGTGGAATTTACCATCTCAATGAAGAGGATAACCTAAAGGCTAAGGTCGAGATGCTCACTAGGGAGCTAGATGTGTTAAAGACTAAAGATTTAAAGCCAACACACGTGGCTAATCATGCAGAATCTTTGAGACCATGTTTTGTGTGTGGCTGGGTAGATCATCTCGCTTAAGAGTGTCCCACATTTGCTGAGATGAAAGGGATGTATGAGGAACAATGTAATGCCTTAGGTATGTATAAGAAGCATTTTTCACCTTTCTCTGATACCTATAATCCGGGGTGGCGTAATCACCCCAATTTTAGCTGGAAGTCTGAAAACCAACCGCCTGCACAACCCCCTAGATCATATCCTGCACTAGGGGTGGCAATTCGGGTTGACGGGTCGTGTTCGTGTCGTGTTGAAGTTGAGGTATCACTAAATGGGTCGACACGAACACGACACGATTATTAATCGTGTCAAGAAAACTGAACACGAACATGACACGATTATTAAACGGGTAACACGACACGACACGCTTAACTCGTTTAATAAATGGGTCGTGTCGACACGACACGACACACATAACCTGTTTAATAAACGAGTCGTGTTTGACCCGACACGCCAACACGACACACCTAATTTTTCATAATACGACATGACACGACAACATGACACGATTATCCCACCATGACCTATTTACATAAGCATTAAGTTATCATCTAATCAATCATGATCCAAATTTCAACATATTCATGATCCAAATATACATAAAAAAAAATCCAATTAATAACATAAACATTATATTGTCAACTATTATCCATATTGGTTAAACCATAATAAACAAAAGAAACAATAACACCATAAGTCCATAACTCATAAGTCATCCAATTATAAGTACAAAATATTACAACATCAGCCAACCAAATTAGCAGCAGAACCCTCAGATGGAGGTGGAAATGATTCATTCTCATGCATATTCATATCCATTACATCAAAAGTAAGCTCCTCCATTGCTTTTGCGGCCATTTCTACAAAGAAAAAAAATAAAACAAATGTTAAAACAAGCAAGCCACTAGTCTTTGCAAATCTGAATATTATATAAGGCATAAGCAAAAAAACACTCAAAGAGAAATTAGAAATATAAATAAAGATGTTAGCATGGTCAGTTCAATAATATTATTTGTGATTACTTGTTACCTTGTTCTCCATACAACCAATCTCTTGTGCAAACCAAAGCCTCCACTGTGTCAGGCTTAAGCGCACTCCGATACTGATCAAGAACCCTCCCACCAACACTAAAAGCACTTTCTGATGCAACAGTTGAAATAGGTATGCTTAAGACATCACGAGCCATCGCAGCAACTTCAGGATATTGAAATTGATTCGCTTTCCAATATTGCAACACATCCAGTGAAACATTGCTATTTAAAATTGGCTCATCTAAACAAAGTTCAAGCTGTGATTTTTGTGGGGTAGCTTCTTGACTTCGATATGAAATAAATTCCTATAAAAAAGATACAAAACCAAATGGACAACAATTGAAAAACTACAATAATGAAACATTAAATCACATGGACAACATGTTCAAAACATTAATTAAAGCACATGGACAGCAATATAAATCTTACAATAATAATCTAAAATCAACATACCTTTAGCATATCTCGGGTACGTCCACAATAAGATTTTCCAAGGTTGTGAGAAGAAGAACAATGAGGATTATGAATTGGCTTGTTCCCTATCGAGCCCGATGAAGATTGACTTTGCAAAGGATTTTCAACATTGACATACTCATTAAAAAGTTGCATCAACTTTTCTTTCATACGCAAAGACTCATAAAACCCTTCATCACCATAGAGTTTTGAGTAGCACCACTCAACAAAACTTAATTTGTAACGAGGATCCAGAATAACTGCTATAGCTAATATCATACTAAAATCAGACCAATACTTCTCAAACTTTGCATACATATTAACTGCCATTTTTTTCAAATAGTCATCCTCACTCCCTATTATTTCCTTCAATTTCACATGTGTCGAAAACACCTCCGGAAAATACAAATTTGTAGTTGGATACTTAGAGCCAGAGAAGATACAAGTGATTTAATAAAATAGTGACAAGAACGTACAAATCTTTCCAACTTTATCCCATTCATTCCTAGTTGGACAATGCTTGTAATTTGAATCACTCAACTCTAGATGCATAAAAGCATGGCTATAGTAAAGAGCATTATCAAGCATAATGAAAGTAGAATTCCATCTAGTTGGGACATCTTGCCTTAAACCTCTTTTAGCATCAAGAGATCTATGAGCTACACATTCTAAAAATTTTTGTTTCCTAACTTGTGACCCTTTCACATACTTGACACTTTCACGAATCTTTTGGATAGACTCATCTATCTTTTTTAACCCATCTTGAACAACTAAGTTTAATATATGAGCACAACAACAAAGGAGAAGAAATTCTCCATCACACAACAAACCACCCCTCAATAACAACTGATCTTGTAAACGCTCAATAGATTTATCATTTGCAGATGCATTATCTAAAGTGATTGAAAACACTCTCTTATCTATCCCCCAATCAGTCAGAAAAGTATAGATATTTTTAGCCAAAGATATGCCATTATGAGGAGGTGGCATAAAGCTAAAATTTAGAATCCTTTTTTGTAGGTTCCAATATTTATCAATAAAACGAGCTGTCAAGCAAATATACCCATCTATGGTGATGGAAGACCAACAATAAGATGTTAAACTAACCCTTCCCGGTGTTGCCTCTAACATTGCTTGTATTCTACACTTCTCCCTCTTATACATCTTAAGACAATCAGCCTTACAAGTATTCCTACTTACAATATGCAAATCATCACGCAAATAGAGAAAAATAGCTCTAAGTCCCACCCATTCAGTGAATTGAAAAGGTAATTCATGCATGATAATAGCTACTGTTAGTAACTCCCTAAACTTCTCATGATCAAATGAATCATTAGATAAAGACATGGAACCGTTACTTTTTGATAAAAGTAATTAACCCACATCTCGTGTATCTAATCTAGCACATGTCTTCATATGACGTTTCATATTACTTGTTCCGAACCTACTATCACAAATGTATGTTATTCCACACCTCTTGCACTTGCATCTCTTTTTCTTATCATCTCCAAGAGGAAGCATGTCAAAAAACTTCCACACTGGTGAGGTAAGTTTTCTTTTACGCTTTTTCACATTTTTTTTAGAATCCATAGCAACAACTACTTCCTCTAACTCAACTACATCATCATCTTCTTCATCAAGCACATCCATGTTATCATAAGCCTCAACAATAATGTCATCTTTATCCCCTATCGATCTACATGTAAAGCAACACATTGGATATTTCAAAAACAAATACATATAGTCAAACATAAGTCATGCTTGTGAAAAAAAAGAGATTAGAATAAAAAAAGAGATTACATGTAAAGCCCCATCGATCTACATGTAAAGCAACACATTGGATATTTCAAAAACAAATACATAAGTCATGCTTGTCAAACATTGTCCATTTTTTTGGTTTCTCATGTACGACATCAACTTCATAATAAACATCAACTCATTTAAAGTGAAGGCTTTAACCTAAATCATTAAAACGGAAGCATATGTAAGTGAAGAGCCAACAACATGCTATGAAACAGAAAAAAGACCAAGCCACGAACTAGGATTTATAGGCCAACAACATGCTGTGAAAACAGAAAAAAGATGAATCTTCATGAACAGCATGAATCGCATGCTCACAAATAGTTAATAGTACAAATCTTGTTGTCTGATCCTAACAGCTCTCTCTCTCCACCAGCCTGCCACTATGTTAACAGAAAATATCAAAGTATGTTTCAAATAAAAGAAAACGAAAAAGAAATTTTGTCAAAACGCCATACTTTCCAGCTATTTGTTCATTTTTATTCAATAATTTTAAAGAAATTTATCACAACTAAATGAAAAGTAAAAGGGGAAATCCCTGTGGTTTTTTCTCTTTTCTTTTGGACGGGGAAAGGATCCAACAAGCAAATACCAGTGCCTATCTCTACAGACTCATCACCAAATCATATAGCCATTAGCCACCTGATAATTTTGAGAATGTATAAACTATGCTCGCTCTCGCAGCTGCCTTGAAAAATTCTCAAGGCCCATGAACAGTTAAACTTGAGAGCTATTTTTCCTCAATTTGGAGCTCTGTATACACATTTGTAAAGCCAGGCCAAATCAGGAAGTCAGTCCTAAACTCTATTATGCCAATATTGAGCCTTCTACTCAATTCATTAGCAGAAGCTACAAAATACCTACCTAACCAATCTCTGAAAAACAAACTGACCCAGGCCTTGATCTGCACCAAGCTTGAAAGATCCACCATAGAAACATTCTTGGAGAAAGATCCACCATAGCTCTAAGATGAAGTAGACTCATTCAATTTGCCTATATATACTTCTTCTCCTAAAGAGATGAAAAAGCTTGTAGAAAGACATGGGTGTTTCAGCATTGAGAGATTAAGTGTATATTTCCAGTGTATATTTCTTGGAAATAGATCAAAAATCAATAATTAAGTGTATGTTTCCAATTTAGATTCTAAACAATAGATATGAACAGAGAGAGCATACAGATTTCTAAGAGATGAGAGTTGAGGACTTGAAAGTGTTGAAGGCAAGAGATCGATCCGGTGCCAATGATGCTGTGATGCTGCCTATTGGGAGGAGAAAGTTGAGCTGTGATGGTGAGGTTTTGGGTTTGTAACAGAGGCGAGAGAGACCAGAGAAGTGCAAAAACAGAGGCTTTGGGTTTGTAATTTAATATATATTAAGTTTTTTTTTAATTTAATACATAAATTTTTTAAATGGATCATAAACAGGTCATGGTTCATAATCGTGTCAACAAGACCTATCAACCCGCAATTTATTAATCATGTCGTAATCATGTCAATTCGGGTTGGCGGGTCAACCTGCGACACAATACGATTATTTCGTGTCATAATCGTGTCGACACGATTACGACACGAACCCGATTATACTCAACCCTAACACGCTTTATTTCGTGTCGTGTCATGTCGGGTTCATGTGTCGTGTCCAAAATTGCCACCCCTATCCTGCACCATATCATGCACCTTCATCTTCTAGGAGTCCTTTAGAAGACACTTTGCATGCTTTTATTGAGGCACAGTGTAAGACTAACAAAAAATGTGAATATTTATTTACGCAGGTTGTTGAAGAAAACAAGGAGATGAAGAGCCAAGTGTCCAAATTGATGAGCTCATTGAGTGTGAATGAGATAGGTAAATTCCTTTCTCAAGCTCAGTCTACACCCCATAGTCAACACATGGTGCAAAATAATATGAAGGATGTGAATGCCATTGTGATATGAAGTGGTAAGTCATTACACATCCCAACAATGAACAAATTAGAGGATGTGGAAAAAGGTCAAGATAGTAGTGATGCCAAGATGCCCAAGGAACCTGAGGTGACAAAGAGTCCTGTTAAGGTACCATTCCTTCAAGCTTTAAAATCAAGCAAGCAAACTCTGGATCCAAACAATGAAATTCTAGAGAATCTAAGGCAAGTAAAAATCAATCTTCCTCTTTTGCATGTGATTAAACAAGTTCCTACTTACGTAAAAGTTCTCAAGGATTTGTGTACAGTTAAGAGGAAGCACCATGTGAAGAAGACAGTGTTCCTGGAAGAGCAAGTTAGTGCTCTAATTGAGCAGTGGATTCCTCCCAAGTACAAGGATCCTGGTTTTCCAACCATTGCATACATCATTGGAAATCATGAGGTTGGGCAAGTTTTGCTAGATTTGGGAGCTAGTGTGAATCTAATGCCATATTTTATTTATTTGTAGTTGGGGTTTGGAGAAATCAAACCAACCACTGTGGTATTGCAATTGGCTGACCGTTCAGTCAAAGTACCCTGGGGTGTGATAGAGGATGTTCTAATTCAAATTGACAAATTTTATTATCCTGTTGATTTCCTAATCCTTGACACTAGCTCTGTTGTTGATACTACTTCTAAAATTCCTTTGATTTTAGGTAGGCCTTTCCTTGCCACTACTAAAGCTCTTATTAATTGGAGGAATGGGCTCATGAAGCTGTCTTTTGGAAATATGACCCTCGAGGTGAATATCTTCCATATTGCAAAACAGTCAGAAGATGATGACGAGAGCCACCAGACATACATGATTGACTCATTCATGGATAAAGGAGTTTCTATAACTCATGATCTTGATCCCCTTGAGTATTTTCTTGTTAATTCTGAGTTTGATTCTATCAGTGATCTATCTGATGTAGTTAAAATTTATACTATTTTTTATAGAACTCAGGATTATGGAACTAGGGCATGGCAACCGAAGTTTAAAGAGTTACCTGAGAGAAGTGAAAAAAAAATTCCTTCAAGTGTGGAAGCACCCAAAGTTGAATTAAAGCCTCTGTCTAAGGGTTTAAAGCATGTTTTTCTTGGTCCAGGTGATATTTTTCCTGTTATTATCTCATCTGAATTGTCTGAGTCTCAAGGTGAGAAATTAATTCGGACCCTAAGTGAGCATAAATCAGCCTTAGGTTGGAGCATGGCTGATATAAAAGGTGTTAGTCCCCTTGTAGAGACCCCCAACGTAGGCTTAATCCCACTATGAAAGAAGTGGTGAAGAATGAAGTGTTGAAACTATTAGATATGGGAATCATATATCCTATTGCTGATAGTAAATGGGTAAGTCCTACACAGGTTGTTCCTAAAAAGTTAGGTGTTACTGTGGTGAAGAATGACCTGGGAGAGTTACTCCCTACAAAACTTATGACTGGGTGGCAGATGTGCAATGATTACAGAAAATTGAATGCTGCCACCCGGAAAAACCATTTTTCCTTCCCTTTTATTGATCAAATCCTTGAGCATGTTGCCGGTCATCCTTTCTATTATTTCTTGGATGGTTATTCTGGTTATTATCAAATTGAAATTGCATTAGAAGACCAAGATAAAACCACTTTCACTTGTCCTTTTGGTACTTATGCTTTTCGTAGAATGCCATTTGGATTATGTAATGCACCTGCTACTTTTCAACGTTGCATGATGAGCATTTTTAGTGACATGGTTGAAAACTGCATGGAAGTTTTTATGGATGACTTGACTGTTTTTGGATATTCTTTTGATGCATACTTATTGAAGTTAGAGAGAGTATTGACTCGTTGTAAGGAGAAGGAATTAGTTTTGAATTGGGAAAAATTCCACTTTATGGTACCTTTAGGTATTGTCTTAGGGCGTATTATTTTTTCTAAGGGGAAAGAGATTGATCAATCTAAGATTGAATTAATCTCTAAGTTGCTTACACCTAAGACAGTAAAGGATGTGAGATCCTTTCTTGGTCATGCGGGCTTTTATAGGAGGTTCATACAGAATTTTTCTACCTTATCTAGACCACTATGTAACCTCCTAGCTAAAGATGCCCCATTTGAGTGGACACAAGCTTGTCAATAGGCCTTTAAAATGCTAATTGGCAAGCTTACCTCAGCACCTATAATGCAGTCACCTGATTGGACTTTACCTTTTGAGATCATGTGTGATGTTAGTGACTTTGTTGTAGGTGCTATTCTTGGACTGTGAAGGGAAGGGAAGCCTTTTGTCATTTATTATGCTAGTAGAACTTTAAATAGTGCAGCCCTTAAAGTTCTATTCATCTTAGCACTATTATTATTTTCACAGATCATGCAGCCCTTAAGTACCTTCTTACAAAGAAGGATGCTAAGGCGCGACTAATACAGTGGATTTTACTTTTGTAGGAATTTGACATCGTCATCAAAGATAAGAAAGGAGTAGAGAATGTAGTGGCTGACCATCTATCGAGGCTCACATTTGAGGACACCTCTGACCACCTTCCAATCAGGGATGATTTTCCCGATAAGCATTTACTTTCTATTACCTCTCTACCATGGTTTGCTCACATTGTGAATTATTTGGCTGTAGGTGAGATATCGGTGGATTGGAGCGCTCAAGACAAGAGGAAGTTCATGATTGAGGTACATAATTTCTATTGGGATGACCCTTTTCTTTTCAAATACTGCCCTGACCAAATTTTAAGGTGTTGCATCCCTGATGAAGAGATTGCTAGTGTCTTGGAATTTTGTCACTCCCAAGCTTGTGGGAGCCACTTTTCAATGAAGAAAACTGCTGCAAAAATTTTGCAGTGTGAATTTTATTGGCCCACCTTATTTAAGGATGCAAACATCTATTGTCACTCATGTGAAAAGTGTCAAAAGTTAGGATTTATGTCCCATCGTCATATGATGCCCTTAAACCCAATTTTAGTGATTGAAATTTTTGATTGTTGGGGCATTGATTTTATGGGACCATTCCCTCATTCTTTTGGATATCAATATATTATTGTGGTAGTAGATTATGTGTCAAAATGGGTAGAGGCAGCAGCTTGCAGGAGCAATGATAATATGACAGTAATTAAATTTCTCAAAGAAAATGTGTTATCTCGATTTGGTACACCACGTGTTATCATTAGTGACCGGGGTACGCATTTTTGCAACCATTCTTTTGAAGGTTTGATGAAAAAATATGGGGTGGTACATAAGACCTCTACTGCCTACCACCCCCAGAAAAGTGGACAGGTAGAACTTGCAAACAGGGAAATTAAGCAAATTTTAGAAAAAAAATGATCAACCTGGATCGTAAAGATTAGTCTTTGAGACTAGTTGATGCGCTTTGGGCCTATCGTATAGCTTTCAAAACTCCCTTAGGTATGTCACCTTATAGTTTGGAAAGTCTTGCCACTTACCTATGGAGCTCGAGCATCGAGATTATTGGGCCATCAAGCAATTCAATTTTAACATGGGAGAAGCAGGTAAGCTTAGAAAATTTCAGTTGATCGAGTTAGAAGAGTTGAGAAATGATGCTTATGAGAACTCTAGAATCTATAAAGCTAAAATGGAAGCGTTTCATGATAAAAGTATTTTGAGAAAAATGTTTAAGCCTAATGATCGAGTGTTCTTATATGATTCTAGACTCCATAACCACCCAGGAAAACTTCAGTCTAGGTGGACCGACCCTTTTGTAGTTAACAATGTTTTTGCAAATGGGGTGGTAGAAATAGAGGACCCTAAGGATGGTCAGATCTTTAAAGTAAATGGTCAACACTTTAAAGTATTAATTGATAGGCAAGGCCCGAAAGTAGAATACATTCCACTTATGGATCCGGTGTATCAACCTTGACCACACCACACAGGGACAATGTGTGCATCACTTCAAGTTTGGGGGTTTGCTATGAGCCATGCCAGTCCAGCTAGTTCTCCATCTCCTAGGTCAGCTCTTTCCATGTTATTCACATATTGAGGACACTGTTTAGTTTAAGTTTGGGGGTATGGGAGACATATTCACACATACTTTGTCCCAGTTTTTTTTATATATATTATTGAAAAGATAAATGCATGTTCATGATTGTTTTGAAATTTTGGTTGATCTAAACAATATTGTGGTGTGATTTCATTGGAAAGCTTAAAATCGTGAACACATGATCTGATGATAGAATTTTAAAGTTTAGTTACTTACTTTAGGCATGTGAGAATTTCCATGTTTGATCTAATCTGACACGAGCACATTAGCACATAATCGTGTGAGGTATGACATGTGATTTTAATGTTTATGTTTCCATGGTTTAGCTGATTCCGGATGACTTGTTGGATGGACACTTTGGCATAGAGAAGTAAAAAAAATGCTCATAATGATCATTGACAAACTTTTCACTGAGTAACTAGACCTCTTACCTCAGTAAGCAGTGAGTATTCACGTCAAAAGGTAGAAATTTTGCTCATGATGATCATTGACAAACTTTCCACTGAGTAACTGGACCTCTTGCCTCAATAAGTAGTGAGTGTTCACGTCAAAAGGTGGAAATTTTGCTTAGTTTCGTAGCCTTTTTTACTCGAGTTAGTAAGTCCTTAGGGGTGTCTTTACACCTATTGCCTTAAAACCAGCTGGTTTGGGAGCATTGACTCAACAATCGCTACATGGGTCAATTAGAAAGTTTAAGGGAACTAAACATGGCGAGCCTCATAATAAAAGAAAGAAGGAAATAAAACTATACCATTGTTGTTCATTTTGATGGGAAATTAGGTGAATCTTGCGACAAGAAGACATTACACATTGGACTTATTTGGAAGCTTCATTTTTATGTGCTAGTTCACTTTACACGGATTCGAGCTTGTGATGCCTTAGTCAGCCTCTTGTAAGTAATTAGATTTTAAAATTCCTATTCATTGATGAATGAATATCATGGTGTTGTGTGCTACTTAAATTTTTGGACACCATAAATGATGGATTTATCTTTCTGTTATTTGTTTTTCATTTAGTTTTTTTTTTATTTTGATTTGCTAAGGGACTAACAAAATGTAAGTTTTGGGGTATTTGATGAGTGCTAAATATTACATATTTTGTCCCCTTAATTTACATTTGTTAATTCTTTAGTTCTGTCTTAATCTGATATTTTGTGTTAGTTCTATGATTTTCAATGTTTTATAGGATTGTAAAGGAAATTGGGGATTTAATGTGAAAAAAATGCAAAAGCTGGAATCTGCTGTTGCGATCGAGCATAGGAGACCTGTGATCGAGCGCAACAGCGCTCAAGTATTTATTTATATGTTTAGCTTAGGAATTTGTTACTTTGAATTGTTTTTTTTCGTTGTTTTACAGGTTTACAAGCACTTGGAAAGGAGTTTCACTAAATTGCCAGAATTATCCGTACAGATCAGTCATTTTTACGGATTAAACTGTATTGATTCAGGAAGAACTAGGAAATGAGCCATATATGCTTGGAAATATCCAGATGTCCATTTTCTAAAGAATTTTATGGTTCGTAAATATGATTTTTCTAGAGAAAGTTATGGCAGTTTTAGTAGACAAAGGTCAGGCTGTGCGTGATTTCAGCGTGGGAGAAGTGATTTTTGCGGATTAAACTGTAATGATTCAGGAAGAAATAGGAGATGAACCATATATGCTTGGAAAGATCCGGATGTGTATTTTCTGGAGAATTTTACGGCTCATAAATATGATTTTTCTAGAAAACGTTATGTCAGTTTTAGTAGAAAAAGGTAAGGCTGTGCATGATTTCAGTGTGGGTAGAAGTTTTGAAGGGCATGTGAATGCTTAAATCTCACATCCCACGTCGGATTGAAAACATATTGCACTCATGGAGTTCCCCTATAAAAGCCCCATTTCACTTCATCAAAGGGGTGTGCAATCTCGGAGGCTTTGCTACCAAGGGGTGCAATCTGGAGGATTTTGCTACCAATCAGGGGAAGCACCGCATAGCACCTGTGGGTGAAATTTATCTCTCCATGTATTGGTAGTTTTAATTTATTTCTTTTAAGTTTTAAAGTTTAATGTTTAGCACTTTAATGTTTGCTCTAATTTTTCCCTTGAGATTTTTATTGTCCATTATATTTATGGGTAACTAAATTCTCAAGTGGGGCTAAGGATGAACTTGCACAGTAGATGGTATTTTTGTTTATTTTTTAATTTATATATTTGATTTTCAATTACTAAAACTCTTTTGTTTTATAATTCTCAATTCATTGGTGATGTTTTCTTCTCCGAATAATTGTAGAATTTATTCTGTTTATGGATTCAGTCATGCTTTCTCTATTGAATGGATTAGCTCTTTGATTATGTTTGGATAAATTATTTATCTATATTGATTTAATTCTTTGCTGTAATATCGCTTCCTAAGTATATTGTCATCGTTAGATTTTCTCAATAGTGATAATAATTTACGTATTTTAAAAGTGTTAATGATTTTTCAAAGGGTTACATTTGGTTTAATTTTGGTTTATAAATCTATACCTTCCGATTGGGAATTTTAGGAATTGAGTTCCCAATTGATTTATTCAATGAATTAAGAATAATTAAAAAAAACTAGATTTGTGCAAGGGATTCCCGACGCTTTACTTTTTGTCAAATTTGAGTAATTTCTCCGTTAGTCACTTTGCTTCACTTTAATTTGCATTTAAAATTAATCTTTCTTCTCCATTAATCATTTAATATTTTTATTTAGTTTCTTTGTTCCTTCTACTATTCTTTAAATTTGTCGCTCTGTGGAATCGACACCCTAAAGCTGTTCTACAACTACAGCGTTATTCTTTGAGTGTAATCAAATTTTGGCGTCGTTGCCAGGGAGACGATAGAAGAATTGCAAGATAGTTTTTCTTTTCAGCAGTTTATAAAGGCGGTAACTTCGTTCCTTCTTTTAGCTTGCTGTATTATTTTTTTTCTTTTTCTCTTCTTTCTTTTTATAGTATTTTTTTTTACTATTTTGTTACCTTGCATGCACAAATATGGAGACACCTTGGGTAGATTTGCTTGTAAGCCTGTACTAGAGTCAGAATCAAACTTTTTAAATCCTTTACTTGACAATCCATCTAGTCCTGAAGAAATAAGTGAACACGGAGATCAACCCACTAGGACCCTTCAGGATTACCTCCACCCTACATGCATAGCCACATCATCATGCATCATGTTTCCAGCTAATATTCGCTAACTGGATTTTAAAACAAGGATGATATAGTTACTACCTATGTTTCATGGCTTGGAAAATGAAAACCTATATGTGCACATTAGGGAGTTTGAGGAAGTAGTTGCGACTTTTCATAGTCAAAATACAACTGATGACATTGTGAGACTTAAGTTCTTTCCTTTCTCTTTGAAGGATAGAGCTAAGAGTTGGCTATACTCACTGAAATCACTATCTGTTGGGTCGTGGAATGAGATGACTAAGGTTTTCTTTAATAAATACTTTCCCCAACATAAGATCAACGCTTTAAAAAAGCAAATCTCCACCTTTACACAAAAGGACAGTGAGACTTTGTATCAGTCGTGGGAGAGATTTAAGGAGTTATTGAGTAATCTCAAACAGGCATAAAAGCTTTCTTCCCACCTGCTGCCACGTTTGTTTTGTGATTTTTTTTATATAAAAAAAAAAAAAAATTTCTTTTCTCCTTCACACTGGACGTGTTCAATTTTTTTTCTTTTTCCTTGTAACTACACCCCCACACGTCCAGTTTTTTTTTTCAAAAGAATTATTTCATTCAATACTAAATCTTTCGTATAAAAATATTATTTTTAATTTCATGTCATATTTATTAAATTACTTATCTACCCTTAATTTACGATTATGGGTATTATAAATCTACCCACCTTATAAAAATCTCATTCCCGAAATTTCCTTACCTAACTCCAAAAACAAACGTGAATAATATTTCTTCATAATTGTTTCACGCTTTCACATAAACTCTTCAACATCCTTATTCCGCCACAGAACTTAAACTAATGAAATTATTTTATTACACAAGATTGGTTTTTTTTGTCTAAAATCCTCACATGTACTTGTATAAAAGTCGAATCGCTCTGAATTTCTATAGCTTGGCTCGAAATATTATGAGGTTTATCAAGTAAGTACTTTCGTTAAAGTGAAACGTGGAATATGTTATGTCCCTGCTTCAACTCTAGAGGCAATTCCATGTTATTCACAACTAGCCCAACATTTTCAACAACCTCATAGGGTCCCATATACCTTGGATTCAGCTTTCCTTTCCTATTTAAATCTCAATACACCTATTCATTGAGATATTTTTCAATACACTAAATCACCTACTTGAAACTCAAGAGGTCTTCTTTTATTATCAGCATAGCTATTCGATCTACTTTGTGTTGCTTTACGGTTCTCTCTAACCAATTTGATCATCTCAGTTGTTAACTCAATAATTTGATAAACCATATATATTTCTCTCTCCCATTTCTTCCCAAAATATAGGAGTTCTACACCTCCTACCCTACAATGTCTCAATCGGTGTCAGCATAATACTAGTTTGATACTGATTATTATAAGCAATTTCAATCGATGGCATGCAAGCGTCCTAACTTACTGAAAAACTCATCACATTTGTCCTTAACATATCTTCCAGTACTCTAATAATCCTTTCTGTCTGAGCTTGAAAAATTATATTAAATTACAATTGTGTACCTGTGGCTTTCTGAAAGCCTCTTTAAAACCAAGATGTAAATCTAGCATCTCTATTTAACACTATTCTTAATGGTGCTCCATACAACCTCACAATCTCAGCTATATCCTTCTTCAATCCTGACCACCAAAAATCCTGTCTCCATCCCCTATACATCTTATTGTTACTTGGTTGCATCGAATCTACATCATCATGTGTCTTTCTTATTATCTTCTTTCTCAACTTCACACCACTGGGAACACAAATCCATGTTCCAATATCAAAATACCATCATTTCAAATTTTTGAACTCATATTGCTTCCTAGTAAGCATTCAATGCTTAATTTTTTTTCTATCTCTTCATCTCTACCTTGTATCTCTAAAGTATTTTACTATGGATGACTGTACAACCATAATCGTTAACTATAATCCTCTATCATTGATATTTAACTTCATTATTATCTCTCTTAAATCTATTATCAATTTCACATTCGGACTCCCAATAGCAGTTAACCTTCTTGTAGACTTTCTACTCAATGCATCAGCTATCACTTTCGCATTTCCTAGATGATAGTGAATTGTACAATCATAGTTACAAATCAACTCCATCCACCATCTTTTCTTGAAATTTCACTCTCTTTGGGCAGGTAAGTATGCCAGACTCTTATAGCCCATGAATATCTCACAAGTGGCTCCATACAAATGATGTCTCCAATCTTTAAAGTAAACACTATAGCAGCTAACTCTAATTCATGAGTATGGTAATTTTTATCATGAATCTTCAATTGCCTAGAAGTATGGGCCATAGCTTTTCTATGTTACATGTATTCCAATCATTGATGTGACGTATCACTATAAACCACAAATCCTTAATCACTGTAAGGAAACACAAATACTGCAGTTGTAGTCAATTTTTCCTTTAGTAATTGGAACACTTCCCCCACCTTACAAATCTCACCTCTTTCCTGGTCAGTCTATTCAACAGTATTATAATAACAGAAAAATTCTGAAAGAATCTTCTATAATAACTAGTTAACCCCAAGAAGATTCTAATCTCAGTCACATTAGTTGGTCTCTCACAATCTTAACATTGCCTCTATCTTTTTTTTTGGATCAACTGTTATGCCATTTCTCGATATTACATATTCCAAGAAAGTTATTTCATTCAGCCAACACTTACACTTAGAGAACTTTGCATAAAATTTCTCTCTCATCAGAATCTCCAACACACTGTCTAATGTTTCACATGTTGTTCTTCCTTCTTAGATTATATCAGAAAGTCAAATACAACCATAAACTTGTTAAGATATAGTTTAAACACTCTATTCATCAAGTCCATGAATGTTTCTTGAACATTAGTCAATCTAAATGACATCACAATAAGCTTATGACCATAACATGTCCTAAAAGCAGTCTTAGGCACGTCTCCTTTCTTTATCCTTAACTGGTGATAACCTGATCTTAGGTTTATCTTGGAAAAAACTCTCACTCCTTGCAACTGCTTAAACAATTCATTTATCCTGGGTAAAAGATATTTGTTCTTATTCAACTATTTGTATTCTATACACAATCTCATCATTCCATTTTCCTCATTCACGAACAACATAGGGGTTCCCCAAATACATTAGGTCCGATAAATTGTTTATCTAAAAATTCTTGAACTTTTAACTTTCTTAACTCAATGGGTGTCACTCTTGTAGGGTGCTATTAAATATATGTGATGATCCTGGTATCACATCAATAGAGAATTTAATCTCTCTACTTGGAAGCAACCTAGCCAACTCATCAAGAATTACATTAGAATAATCTTTCACCACTAAAATTTATTCTAACTTCCTATTTTCTTTTCTTTAGAATCCATTATGTATGCCAAATACTCCTCACAACCCTTCTTCAACCATCTCCTAGTGGTCAGAGCAAAATGAGATAGTTCGAGAGTATCTTATGTTCTCCTTGAAAGTTAAACTCCTTATGTCCATATCTTGAACACTACCTTCTTTTTGGAGCAATCAACCCAAGCATAATACGTCAACAACCAATCCATTCTCAAAATTATATGAAATTATATCCTATTCAAAGATAATAAATCAGCTTCAAATTTTCTATCACTAATACGAATCACACAACCCTTGTAAACATTTATGATTATCACTCTATCTCTAGTGAGAACTTCAACAAAAATATTTTGCATCAAAGGACTAATATATACTTCAATAGACTTCATATGAATCCTGGATGCAAAAGAATGGGTTGCACCAAGATAAACCAATATTGATATGTCCACCTTTTCTATATACAAAGCACCTCAAATTATAAATATCTTATCTGAATATGTCTATAACAAACTTTTGTCTCTCAATCATACATCAGATTACCACTTCCCCTTAGTGGCATACTTACTTCCTCTGCCATGACTCCCAGTTTTCATAACCTGTCTCCAAATTCTAAAAGTCCCACCAATAGTATTCTGAGCTATAGAAGTAATAGATCCTGCTTACCTCTGACTCTGTACATCAGTTGTGACAAGGAATGCCTCCTCTGGGTGGTCTCCCACCTTACACACTTATACTGGTACCACCTCTGGGTTTCGCAAATCTAGACATCTTCTGCTAATTCCTCCTAGCTCTAATTTCCATCACATCTTTCTCAATCTGGAGTGTTATATCTACCAATATGACATAATTCGTATGCCTCATGTAAGATAGTTTGAATTAAATCTTAAAACATAGTTCATCTATGAACTTCTTACACTTCTTCTCCTCTAGGTCTACCATTTCCGGTATAAACCTCGACAAAGCAACAAATCTACTGAGTCATAGTCAATACATTTGCCTCCAATGAAATCTCTATCTTGTTGGGCTCTAAAGGTCTAAGGAAAATATTTATCAAGGAAAACCTCCTTAAACCTATTCCAGGTTAAGAGTCTATCAACATCTACACTTATCCTGGGAAGAATATCCTCCGACCATTCTATGGCCTCTCTTTTTAACTCGAACGTAGCAAAGACGACCCTCTGCCTGACAGTCATTGGTAAAATACCAAATAAATCTCTCTACATGTTTCTCCCAAATCACAGGCTTAAAAAGATTCATAGATCGTTTAAATAACAAGGCATTCAGCTTAATATATCTCCCTACATCTCATGCATAAACTCACTTTTCCCCCTTTTTAAATGTCTATCATTACTGGATTTACAACAACCTCAGGCACTGTTCTAGCTTGTTCATCAAGTTTATGCTATAGACTATCAACTTTATCATTTGTTGCTTTCATTTTCTCAAGAGCATGTGTAAGAGCTTATCTTAGCTAATCTCTTTCAACTTCGGATCCTCTCATACCTTTACTAATATCAATCATACTATCAACGTGTTCCCTTCTAGGAACCACAGATTAAGACTCAACCTCGACTTGTCAAAAATATTGGGGCCTACCACGCCCTCCCAAATCAACAACTCTAACTCTAGCTCTAGCACTTTCACGTGTCATCCTCAGACTGTTCATTAAAATATAATTTATTTTAATCTTTCACTTTCTTTCTTTTTATGCAATCTACAAAATCATAAAACCTAATGCTCTGATACCAAAATTGTAATGACCCATCCTGGGTTGGCCACCCCCGAGATGGTGTCATCTTCCCTTGGCAGCTGGTGTACCTGCTGCCACGTTTTTTTTGTGATTTTTTATTTTTGAGAAAACAAAACTTTCTAAAAAAAAACTTTTTTTTTTTAATTTTCTTCCTCACGCTAGACCTATTCAATTTTTTTTTCTTTTTCCTTGTAACTACGCCCCTACGTGTCCAGTTTTTTTTTCAAAAGAATTATTTTATTTAATACTAAATCTTTCGCATAAAAATGTTATTTTTAATTTCATGTCATATTTATTTAATTACTTCTTTACCCTTACTTTACGATTACAAGTATTACATTTAGCCCAAGAGATTATGGGGGCAATTTGGCGGGTATAAGTCCTATTAGTTGGGCTGAGACTTATGAACTTGGGGCTTGTTGGCTTGGCTAAGACTTGTGGTCCATTGGCTGGGCTAAGGCTTGTTTTGAGGCCCATCAATAACTTCTAGAATCTTTAGTAAGTGTGTCAAATCGTTGTATCTCCTTAGTATCTGAAACATCACGATCTGAACTGTCCACTTAGATTGATCTAATTTGTTCATTTCTCTTTATAAGGAAGGTGGTCTTCAAGGAGTCCTCACTTCACTTGCAAATTATCCTTCAAATAGTTCTAGACCACCCTTAGAGCAGTAGAGAGCCTTTAGAGTCTTCAGAGCATCATTTCTTTAGCCTCTCAGCTTTTAAGTCTTCTTTCCCTCTTTCTTTAGATGATTTATTTGTCCCCTTCTTTCAGTTCCATCTTTTTAAAGTATTAATAGTACATCTAGTTCTTCGGAGGTTGAGGTGAATAGCTCCTCGCCCTAGTCCTACGTAGATATAGTTATTTCGAGCCTTGAGGTGGTGGTTAAGGAAGAAGTCGCCACTCTATCCTCAGAGGATGAATGTACGTTGAATGATGTATAAGAGAACCTTTCTCTAGATGCAAGGGACATTGTTTTTAGTGTTGAGGTTGAGCTGAACAAATTAGGAGAGGAAGAGTTTGCAGGCCTTAAGGAAAAATATAGGATCCCAACCAAATATTCTCTTAGGATGGCTGGGGTAGGTGAGAGAACCTATGATGACCCTAAGAAGGTCGTCCTTTAATACCCGTGTTCTTAAAGTAAGGGTAAAGAAGTAATTTGATAAATATTACATGGAATTAAAATAGTATATATACACACACATGAAAGATTTATTATTGAATGAAATAATTCTTTTGATAAAAAAAAGAGAAGACACCTAGATGTTTGCGTCCAGCTGTAGCACGGTTACAAAGAAGAAAAAGAAGGGGAAAGGACCAACATCTGGACGTCCAAGTGTAGGTTGCCTAACATGCATACTTGCATGTTAGACAACTAAGGGAGAAAATATGAAGAATGGTGCAGATAGTTTAGCATAAAATTTTAGTTTTTTGTTTAAGTTTTGTTAAAAAATTAGTTTACAACAAATTTCATTTTTACTTAAAAATTTTATTCTCTCTCAAATTACTCTATTTCTTTAAACACCTGGGGATTAAAAGAAAGCTTGAAAATTGAAAATTTTAAGGAGTTTACGGAAGAATTTTAAAGAGATTCGAGGGAAGCTTTAAGAAAAAAGAAGAAGGTAATAATGTAAATTTTAATTTTTTGAAATTATGCATACATGAAAATACCCAGAATTTGATGTAGAAATTTAAAGGTATGATTACAGAAGAATTGAAGAATAAATTAGAAATTTTAATATAAATTTTATGTCAGGTGTTGACGATTAGCAATCCAGTAAAATTGCTAAAAAAAAAGCAGGAAATGCAAGGATGTGATCCACGAGTAACTTTAAGTGCTACGTGATGAGTAAGATTTAATTTTAGTAATCAAGACCAATAAAAATATGAAATTATGATATTTGAATAAATGGTTGAATTATAATGATTTAATGATGTATTTTCCGTTAAGTATGATAATAGATTGATTTATTGATTAGGGACTTAATATTATGTTAAATATTAATTATATAAGAATTTATAATTTAGAAATGATGGATTAATGAAAAATATGCTGAGAAGTTATATGGAATTTCTGAAAAATATGACTGAAAAATTGATATGATATATGAGGAGACAATTTAATAAATATGATAAAGATAATAATTTTGAGAAAGAGCTAAATAGTTGAATTGAATGCTTGGATGTATGCTTGCTTGCATATTATTGCTCATATGCATAAAAGAAAAGACAAGAAGACAGCTAGTTTGGCTGAGAAAACCAGGAAAGCAGCTGGTCTGGTTGAAAAGACCAGGAAGGCAGTTGGTTTGGCTGAAACATGTCGACATGTTGGAAGACGTTCCCATATGATAATATAAAATAATAAGATGATGTGATGAAAAAGAAAGAAAGATGATTTAAACACATGCATTTATTTATTTGGTTATTTTATTATTATTGATTGAGATGCTAAAGTAGCAGTCATGATTGTGAAATTATTAATGGACAAATGAGTCTCACGGAGAAACATATATGATGAGAAAGAAATATAAAAGTATGATATGATAAAAATTATTTGATTGATTGATTATATGATGTGAACCTCATAATGAGGTAAATAATTACGTTGAATTGATAATCTCAAGATGATTAAATATATGAGAAGAAAAATTGATATGTTTGATGATTAATTTAAGAAGAGATTGATAAATGATTGTAATTATGACATGAGTAGTGATAATAGAATGTTATTATTGAATTATATAAGATAATAGATGAATGAATATTGAAAGATTATTTGAAAGATTGAATTATTATATGTGAAGAAATAGATGATTAATATTGGTAAATTAGAAATGATTGAATTATAAGATGTGACTGGAAGTATATAATCGAGTACTTCTACTAAATTTAATTCACTGAGCTTATGAAACTCACTTCTTTTTGTTGAAAATTTTCAGGCAGCGGGCTGTGCAGATAGAGTTTAGAGCTGATATCAGAGTAATTACCTTAAGAAAGTCACATGGTCAAGTCCTCAGACATTATAAGGTAGAAGAAAGAAAATTTGTAATAAAATCTTTTCATGCATTTTGTTATATTTATATATTGTTTTTTTATAAGAGAATGATGATGTATCTCATCTGAAAAGAGTTGAGGATTGGATAATTTTTTTTAATTTCAATTAATGTATTTTTATATTGTTGCATATATGTGTTGTGCCGGGATTTCAAAACGTGACGACATCGTCTCGGGGTTGGCCAACCCGGGATGGGTCGTTACAATTTTGGTATCAGAGCATTAGGTTTTATGATTCTGTAGACTGCATAAAAATTTAAAAAAGTGGAAGATTTAAACAAACTACATTTTAATATAGAGTCTGAGGATGACACATGGGCGTGCTAGAGTTAGAGGTAGAGTTATGAATCAGAGAGGACGTGGTAGACCCCCAATATTTAGAAGAGTTGAAGCAGATGGGGAGGTCAAGTCTCTGGTTCATGCAAGGGAACAGGTTGCTAGTGCAGCTGGTACTAGTAAAGGTGGGAAAGAATCTGATATTAGGAGGGATAAGTTGAGAAAAGTTTTTGATTGTGCTATGGAGAGAATGAATGCAACAAAAGAAATGGCTGATAATTTACATAGGAGATTAAAGGAAAAAGGGTATAATTAAACCTGATGTGGTGAGACAAGAAGCTTATGAGAGAGGGTGTGTTTACACATGAGATACAAAGAGATTGTTTTGTGAGATTTATTAAATTTAAACCACAGTCTTTTAGAGGATATGTAAATCCTATTAAAGTTGAGCAGTGGATTAAACATGTTGAGAACTATTTTGAAGTCTTACCAGTGATAGATAAGCAGAAGGTTGCTTTTGCTTCATTTAAGCTAGAAGGTAAGGCTTCTCAATAGTGGGAGGATGTTCTGCCTAGATTGAATACACATGTAGATCAACCTTTAACTTGGCGTAAGTTTAAGGATGTGTTCTTTGCGAAGTATTTTCCAGATACGTTTTGAGCACATCAGGAGAGAGATTTTATTCATTTAAGGTAGAATACTTTATCTGTGGTTGAGTATGATAGTAGATTTATAGCTCTGTCGAGGTTTTTACCTAAGTTAGTAAATACAGATGAGAGGAAATATAAGAGATTTTTAGATGGGTTACACTATGAAATTCGAACTAAACTCTCTTATATGGGTATTGGGAATTATGCTATAATGGTAGTTAAAGCAATACAGATTGAGAAAGATGTGATGGAATTTGAAGTTAGGATGGATTAGCTGAAGAGGCCTAGATTTAAGGGACCCAGAGGTGGTAGTAGTATGAGTGTGCAGGGTGGGAGACCACCCCAGAGGGGGCGTTCTGTAATACCCGTATTCGTAAAGTAAGGATAAAGAAGTAATTTAATAAATATGACATGGAATTAAAATATATGTGAAAGATTTATTATTGAATAAAATAATTCTTTTGAAAAAAAATCGGACACGTGGTGGTATAAAGAAAAATAAAAAGGAAAAAAAATTGAACCATCTAGAAGGACAAAGAAAGAAAGAAAAGAAAAAAAAAGAAAAAACATGGCAACACCTGGAATCCAGGTGTTGCCAAAAGAGGGAGTGTGGTGTGTCGTGTATCATGCATGATACATAGCACAAAAGTGAACAACTGAGGGGGGCAAAAATATATATATATATATATATACTTTGTTTTTTTACTTATCAAATCCTGTTTGGTTTCTCATTTCTTCAATTCAAACTATTCTATTTCTTTAAACACTTGGGGACAGAAAGAGTAAAATTTTGAAGGGGTTTACGGGAGAATTTTATAGAGAGGCACGAGAAGCTCTAAGAAAAACAAAACGTAATAACGTAAGTTTTATTTTTGAAATCTATCATACATGAAATTTCCTGGAATTCAAAGTGAGAATTTTCAAAAGATGTGAATTATGGAAGAATTGAAGAAAAAATTAGAAATTGTAATGCAAATATTATGTCAGGTGTTGACGATCAGCAATCGGGGGAAATTGCTGAGAGGAGCAGGAAAGGCAAGGAGGTGATCCATGGGTAGCTCTAAGTGTTACGTGGTGAGTTAGATTTACTTTAACTAATCAAGATAAATATGAAATATATAGTGATGATATTAGAATAAATCATAACTTATGATTTGGTGATAGATGAAAGTTGGTTGATAGGTATGATAGAAATAATGGATGTGTAGAGAATTATTTTATGAGAAATAATATTATTGGAATAACGAGTCGATTTAATAATAAAGATGATAAGTGAAATTTTTGATGAGCTATGGTTGATGATTTGTTATGATTTATGAGGAGAGAAAATTTAGTGGATCTTGACGAGCCATGGTTGATGATTTGATTTGATTTATGAGGAGAGGAATTTAGTAGAATTTTTCAAATAATAATTTGAGAATAATCGTGATAACTAGTTTAAATATCTGAATACATGCTTGTATTTATTTTATTATTCATATGCATATTCATATGCATAAAATAAAATAAAATAACTAGGAGGACAGCTGATCTAAATAAAAATAAAAGAACTGGGAGGGTAACCAGTCTAAATGAAAACCGTGATAGCCAGTATGTGCTGGAAATAAAAGAACTGGGAGGGCAACCAATCTAAATGAAAACTTTGACAGCTGATATGTGTTGGAAATAAAAGAACTGGGAGGGTAGTCGATCTAAATGAGAATGAAAGAACTGGGAAGGCAGACGATCTAAGATAAAAATATGTCGACATGTAGGAAGATGTTCCCAATAATAATAACATTTAACTTCACGCATTGCATTTGCTTTAATTATTTATTGGCTTGATATGTTAAAGTGCTATTTATGATTGTAAATCTATTGATAGAGGGATGAGTCTCACAGAGAGACAAATATGCTAAGGAAGAAATATGGAAATATGCCTGATGAGTAACTTAAGAAGAGATTGTGTAATAGGGGAATTTTGGAATTGAGTAATGATTACCAAATATTGTTATTGAATTATTTGAGGAAAAAGATAAATAAATATCGGAAGAATTTTTAGAAATAATTAAATTATAAGATGTGACTAGGAGTATAAAATTAAATATTTCTAGTAAATTTAATTCACTGAGCTTGTGAAGCTCACTCCTCATTGTACAATGATTTCAGGTAGTAGGCAGGACAGTTAGTTTGGTGAGTTGAGGTTTAGACGAAATCGTTTTCTGTAAGCCACGTAAGTGTCCACATCTTCAGACTAATGAGAAAATAAAATAAAAATTTATTTGTAAATATTCATGCATATTACGTTGTATATAATGTTTAAGTCAAGATCAAAATAATGTATCTCCTCTATTGAGGGTTAAGGATTGATGTAAAAATTTCTGTTGGTGTTATTTTTTCTTGTTGCATATATGTGTCGTGTTGGGATTTTCAAAATGTGACAACACCATCTCGGGGGTGGCCAACCCAAGATGGGTCGTTACAATTTTGGTATCATAGCATTAGGTTTTATGATTCTGTAGACTGCATACAAAGTAAGAAAGTAGTAGATTAAAATAAATTATAATTTAATGAATAGTCTGAGGATGACACGTGGACGTGCTAGAGCTAGAGTTGTTGATTTGAGAGGGTGTGGTAGGCTCCCAATATTTTGACAAGTCGAGGTTGAGTCTGAATCTCTGGTTCCTAGAAGGGAACGTGTTGACAGCATAATTGATATTAGTAGAGGTGTGAGAGAATTTGAAGTTGAAAGAGATGAGCTAAGATAAGCTCTTACACATGCTGTTGAGAAAATGAATGTAACAGATGATAGAATTGATAGCCTATAGCAAAGACTTGATGAACAGGCTAAAGCAGAGCCTGAGGTTGTTGTAAATCCAATAATGGTAGACGTTTAAAAAGGGGGAAAGGTGAGTTTATGTATTAGATGCAGGGAGATTATTTTGTTAAATATATTAAGTTGAATGCTTTGTTGTTTAAAGGATTTATAAATCATTTTAAGCCTGAGTTATGGGTGAAACATGTAGAGAGATTATTTGATATTTTACAAATGACTGACAGGTAGAGGGTCGCTTTTGCTACGTTTAAGCTAGAGAGAGAAGCTTTAGAATGGTGGGAGGATACTCTTCCTAGGGTAAGTGTATATGTTGATAGACCCTTAACTTGGTATAATTTTAAGGAGGCTTGTTCTTTTATAAATATTGCTCATATACTTTCAGAGCCCAACATAAGAGAGATTTCATTTATTTAAAGCAAATATATTGACTATGACTCAGTATGATAGCAGATTTGTCGTCTTGTCAATGGTTGTACTGGAAATGGTACTGGAAATAGTAGACCTAGAGGAGAAGAAGTGTAAGACGTTCTTAGGTGAATTGCATTTTGAGATTAAATCGAAACTAATTTACATGAGGCATATGAATTATATTATGTTTGCGAATATAACAGTTAAGATTGAGCAGGATGTGATGGAATTTAGAGGTAGGAAGAATTGGCGGAAGAGGTCTAGATTTGAGGAACCCAAAGGTGGTACCAATATGAGTGTGCAGGGTGGGGACCACCCAGAGGAGGCGTTTCTTGTCATAGGGAACTTTAGTACAAAGTCATAGGCAAGCAGAATCTGTTGCTTCTGTAGCTCAGGGTAATTTCGGGGGGAGCCCTAGATTTGAGAGATAGGTTATGGGAACTGGAAGTTATGGTAAATGTGGGAGTGTACTACCTAGAGGATGTGATAACGTGATAAAAATACTAAAACGTGTTATAGATGTAATCTGATAAGATATTTATCCCATAATTGTTCTAATTTGAGGTGTTTTGTAGGTAGAAAATGTGGACATATCAATGTTGGTTGATCTTGGTGCAACCCGTTCTTTTGCATCTAATGTATTTATGAAGTCTATTGATGCATGTATTAATCTTTTTATACATAATATTTTTTTTGAAGTTACCACTAGAGATAGAGTGATAATCATTAATGTTTACAAGGGTTGTGTGATTCGTATCAGTGATAGAGAATCTAAAGCTGATTCATTATCTTTGAATAAGGTTGATTGTTTTAGAAAGAATGTAGTATTCAAGATATGGACATGAAGAGTTTAACTTTCAAGGAGAACATAAGATACTATCGAACTATCTTATTTTTCTTTGACTACTAGTAGACGATTAAAGAAGGATTGTGAGGAGTATTTGACATACATAATGGATTTTAAAAAGGAAAATAGGAAGTTAGAAAAAATCTTAGTGGTGAAATATTATTCTAATGTATTTCTTGATGAGTTATCTAATTTACTTCATAGTAGAGAGATTGATTTTTTCTTGGATGTGATTCTGGTTTCTGAACCTATTTCAATAGCACTCTATAGAATAAGACCTATTGAATTGAGAGAACTGAAGGTTCAACTTTAAGAATTGTTAGAAAAATAATTTATTCGACCAAGTGTGTCACTGATTACGCCCAAAGTGTAACGCGGTAGTTGTAGCACAGCTTTGGGGTGTCGATTCCACAGGGAAACAAGTTAACTATAAAAGAAGGTGTGAACTTTAACACAAACGATAAAAGATTAATTGAAAGAATCTGAATTGTGTGAAAATAGTGTGAAGGAAATTGTGTAAATAGATTTATGATGGGGAAACAACAAGGTTCTGGGAATCCTTCCTAGGTTCGTTGCCCAAATCCTAACTTGATTCAATTGTTTTTATCTCGATTGCAAGTTTCACGTCCCAAACAAGCAATCAGCAAATATTCAATTAAAGCACATATATAAGCCCTAATGTAACTGATATGAATTACTCTTTACTTTCAAGTACATATGACCTAACTTATAAATTATCAAGAGACGACGATATATCTACATGACAATATCACAGCAATGGACAAATCTATAAAAGAGATCTACCGGACTCAGTCACACCCAAATAAATACACATAAGAAGAGCATGACTAGACTTATATGGAGGAGAAGCATGCAATCATCGGATTAATAAGAAATCTTCTAATTAAATCAAGACTAAATCATAACAATGTTTAATGAAAATAATTCCAAACTACAACTGAATCAAATAAAGGAAGATAAGAACAACTACACCTAGGGATTCATCACTTTGCCTTGCTTGGAGACTAGTCGGCCATAGGGCTCATGCTTCCTCGAGCTGCCTCGAGCCTCCCACTGATCATCTCCGGCCTCTAATTTTCCTCTTAAGGGCCCTCTGGATTGCTCCTAAAGACCCTCTGGATTCACTTTCTGATGATCTCAGATGATCCCAGATGATTCCCAAAGCTGAAGTGGAGTAGGCCTTTTATAGGGAAATACCACGAGTGCAATATGTTTCCAATCCGATGTGGGATGTGGGATATAGAAATGTATTTCCAACCGATGTGGGATGTGAGATTTAAGCCCAAAAACTTCTGCTCACGCTGAAATCCCGCACAGCCCGCACAGCCTGACCTTTGTCTACTTAAACTGCCATAACTTTCTCTAGAAAAATCATTTTTACAAACTGTAAAATTCTCCAGAAAATAGACTTCCGGATCTTTCTAAGCATATATGGCTCATCTCCTGGTTCTTCCTGCATCAATACAGTTTAATTTTCAAAAATGACTGATCGGTATGGGCAATTCTGGCAATTTAGTGAAACTCCTTTCTTGGTTTCTCTTCATCTTGGCTCTTCCGCGACCATTATCTCACTCGATTATTCATTGAAGCTTTGTGTTTAAAATGACGATAGCTTTTTTATCTCCTTTTTAACCTCAAAGTACCTGAAAATGCACTGAAATAAGTCAACGATTCAAGAATAACACGTTAGAGTTATTAAGGTATAAAACTGTAATTCCAACCTCGATCAACCCTAAAATGCTAACAATTAAGTATTGTTTAGATGCATTTTATGACTCTCATCACAACCCCAAACTAGCTTATTGCTAGTCCCTAGCAATTCAAGTGAAAACAAGAGATGAATTCTATGGTAGGAGTTAAAAACAAAGTAAGCAATGTTAGCGTTGAACCAAGAGTAATTCATTTTTTGTCTCAAAATCACACATAACATACGGCACATAGAATTATTAAATTTCACCTAAGTCAAAAAGTAATCCAAACATCAATCTTAAAATCGTTATTGACTCTTAACATCCATCTTACCACAAACCATTAATCCGAACACCCGGATGATTTTATGCATAACATTCATGAATACAAGTCTTAGCCTCTAAAACATGATAAATTTCGTGACGTCAATCACAAAAACAAGCTCCACATGCTTACATTTCAAACCACTCTCCACTATTGTAGAAAAATCACATTACATTGGATCGATAGGTATTTAATAAGCTTGTAGCGTTAGGCTAAAGTAAATGTTAAGAAAAAATGGGAAGGATTCACGAGAAAAAGAACTCAATCTCTTAGCTTTTAAACACAATCACTTTTAAGCACTAGATAATTTTACTTTAACACCCAACTTTTTCAACCATTTTTCTTTTTTTTTTTCAAAATCACCACTTTTCTTTTCTTTTCTTCTTTCTTTGTCGTAATTCACTTTTCTTTTGTATTTTGGCATAAGACCATTCACCTCATTTTTCATTTTTCTTTTCTTTTACATAATCCCCAACTAATCTCCTTTAATGTACTTGGGGGTAGTGATATTTTCTCATATTTCCATCCTTACTCCTTTTAAGTGCTTCTCAACAAATGTGTATAGCTAAGTTCTTTTAAGAGAAAGGTAAGGATAAAATATTATCTTTAGGCTCATAAAGGTGAGTAAATGGGCTATTGAAAGAAACAAGGCTCACTTATTTTTCAAGAAAATGCTCAAATAGGTGACTAGTGGTAAATATAGCAATGGTAGGTTTAACAGGCTCAAACGGTCCAAAAATGGCCTATATCATATCCTAAGTAATGTGCATTCTAGGAATTCGCCTCAAGTGATTATCAAATAAGTTCTAGAGCTTGTCGAGACCACAAAAGTATTCACAAAGTAATCACACATAAAACTTATCTAAATGTTTTAGACTAATCATACAATCTTACCGCAAACTAGAGTCTCAAACCAAATGAAGATTGACACTTAAATTATTCTCAAACTGAAGTAAGATTTAACTTCTTCTAAATGCTATATGCTATCTCAATTAAGCTCATATCATTGACATGTGAATTAACTTAAAGGCTAACACCAAGCATACTAAAAACACACAAAAGGGAAAATGACACCCAACAATTCGATGAAATGCAATAAGAATTGTGTATCCTCCACCCCCAACTTAAGATAAGCATTATCCTCAATGTAAAAGCAAAAGTTAAGGAAACTCCCTTTTTTAACCAAAGGTGCATGGATCTGAAAGTTGTGCACGACCAATTGAACTGATGAGCATATTTGTCCCTGAAAAAGAAATACGAAAGTAAAACTGAAAAATAACAAAATAATGATAATAAACAAGAAAAAAGAAATATAAAAAATAGTAAAAAAATAAAAGGATATGTTGTGGGTTGCCTCCCATGAGCGCTAAGTTTTACATCTTCAGCCAGACACTCTTATTCCCTCCTAGAAAAACATAAGTTGAATGCACCAGCCACTGCTTCACTGCCAAATTCGGTGCTTGTATGCTTTGGCGATGGCAAGAAATACTTAAAGTCCACCAAATGTGGCTCAAGTGTTTTTGGTGATGCCCATTTACTATCAGCAGTAGGGTATTTGATTCCTGCATCCATGTAACTTCTCTCAAGCAACTTCTCAAAGCATGGTTGGCAAGATGTCTTAATTAATTCATGTGGCCTATCAAAAACATCAACAACATTAACGGTATAGGGATAATTTGAAGAATCTTTGAACTCAAGATTATTAGGAATGACTTTCGAAGAGTTAGAATTATCTTTGATGTACTTATCCTCTTCATGTGGCTGCTATAGGACTCGAAAAACATTTACCTCTAGAGTTCTATTTCCAAATGATAATGTCATTAGGCCATTCCTACAATTAATGAAGGCATTAGTAGTGGCAAGGAATGGTCTTCCAAGTATCAAAGGAATTTTGGACTCCGTATTTATAGTAGAAACAGTATCTAAAACCAAAATATCAACAGGATAGTATAAATTATCAATTTGTAACAAAACATCTTCTACAATACCTCTTGGTTTTCTTACCGATCTATCCGCTAATTGAAGCACCATGAAGGTTGGTTTGATCTTACCTAGACCGAGCTGCAAGTACATGGTGTATGACATGAGGTTTACACTAGCACCCAAATCTAGCACTGCTTGGCCACAAGGTTTATTTCCAATTTGGCAAGCCACCGTTGGATAGCCCGGATCTTTATATTTAGGTGGTGTCTTGTTGTTAATTATAGCACTTGCTTGCTCCATTAAGAATGTTGTCTTCTTCACATTATGCTTCCTCTTGAATGTGCATAGATCCTTGATGACTTTAGCATAGTTGGGAATCTGTTTTATGACATGAAGAAGAGGAAGATTAATTTTAACATGCTGAAGTTGTTCAAGAATCTCACCTTTTAATGTTGTATTTATCTCCTTAGGTTTAAGGAGTGCTTGAGGGAAAGGCACCAGTGGGCGATAAACATCACAGGCCTCTTGTTCCTTGGGGGCTTTATCCTTGTTGCTCACGGTATTAGGAATCCAGTGTGATAGTAGAGTGGGACCATCAATTGTCTTACCACTGCGAGCAATTATGGCATTAACCTCTCTATTGTTTTGATTTTCAGGATTGGAGGTTTGTGCCATATGTTGTCCCCTTGGATTAGGTTGTGGCTGTGAAGGAAACCAACCTTGTTCTTGAATTGTCAAGAAACTAGTCAACTTGGTGAGTTGACTCTTTATTACCTTTTATTCCTCTTTGATCGCTTGTTGTTCCTCTAACAACTGTTTATTTATTTTCCTTGATCTTCCACACTCTTGGCATGTACCTGCATAAATGACTTAAACAAATCTTCCAAAGGTAAAGATTGTTGAGGTACATTAAATGAGGTTGCTTCCGGTTGCCATTGGGTACTAGAGTGGGCAGGGGGTTGTATGTCGGATTTCCAACTGAAATTAGGGTGATTCTTCTAACCGGGATTGTAGGTGTTAGAGTAGGGTGAGTGTGGTTTCCTAAAGGGTATACCTATAGCGTTACACTCATCCTTCATCTCAAAATAAACTGGATAATCCTTAGGTAAATGATCTACCACATTACACATGAAACAAGGCTCATAGAACTCTACCCTAGCAACCGGTTTAGGGGTTATAGTATCCTTGGTTTTTAAGACTCCAATTTCTTTAGTTAGGACCTCTAAACGGGCTTTAAGGCTGTCCTATTCCTTAAGTTGGTAAATCCTAGCGGGTTGATTTCTCCTAGTGCCTTCCATGGCATTTGGTTCAGTCCAAGTGTGGGCTTTTTCTGATAAGTCATCTAGAAAATCTATGGTTTGGTCGGGATCTTTTTGAAGAAAATTCTCATTGCACATCATTTCTATGAACTGCCTTTCCCTATTTAGGAGTCCATCATAGAAATAGCTAACTACCCGCCAACTCCAATACCCATGGTGTGGACAAGAATTCAAAAGGTCCTTGAAACGTTCCCAAACTTGATATAAGGTTTCACTCTCCTTTTGTTCAAAGTTTGAGATTTGTCTCTTGAGGTTGTTGGTCTTATGGGTTGGGAAGTGTTTTTGGAAGAAAACTCGGGTCATCTCATCCCAACTACCTAGGGACCTAGGCCTTAACGAGTACAGCCAAGTCTTGGCTTTTTCCTTAAGTGAAAAAGGGAAAAACCGAAGTTTGACGGTGTCTATCATATCAGCCCTACTGTGAAAAGCAGCTACTACTTCCTCAAATTCCCTAATATGGATATAGGGGTTTTCATTCTCAAACTCATGGAAAGTTGGTAGCAATTGGATCATGCTCGGCTTAAAATCAGGTTGTTGAACATTAGGAGGGAACATGATACACGATGGTGTGGCCAGACGGTTAGGGTGCAAGTAATCCTTAAGTGTCCTAGGGGGTTGATCTTCGTGTTCACTCATTTCTTCGGGACTTGATGGATTATCAAATAAAGGATTTGAAAAAGAATTAAATTCTGACTCTAACACAGGCCTACAACCAAATCTACCCACAGCGTCTCTATGTCTGTGCATGTGAGGTAACAAAATAATAAAAATACTATATAAAAAAAAGAAAAAGTCAAATAAAATAAAAAATAAAAAATTAATGCAGCAAGCTAAAAGAAGGAACGAGGTTACTGCCTTTACAGCCGCTGAAAAGAAACTATTTTCAACTCTTCTATCATCATGTCAAAAGTTGACAATCTTCTTTATACTTAAGTGTGTTTCCCCAGCAACGGCGCCAAAATTTGATTATGCCCAAAGTGTAACGCGGTAATTGTGGCACAGCTTTGGGGTGTCGATTCCACAGGGAAACAAGTTAACTATAAAAGAAGGTGTGAACTTTAACATAAACGATAAAAGATTGATTGAAAGAATCTGAATTGTGTGAAAATAGTGTGAAGGAAATTGTGTAAATAGATTTATGATGGAGAAACAACAAGGCTCCGGAAATCCTCCCTAGGTTCGTTACCCTAATCCTAACTTGATTTAGTTGTTTTTATCTCGATTGCAAGTTTCACATCCCAAACAGACAATCGGCAAATATTCAATTAAAGCGTATGTATAAACCTTAATGTAATTGATATGAATTATTCTTTACTTTCAAGCACATATGACCTAACTTATAAATTATCAAGAGACGACGATATATCTACGTGACAATATCGCAGCAATGGACAAATCTATAAAAGAGATCTACCGGACTCAATCACACCCAAACAAATACACATAAGAAGAGCATGACTAGACTTATATGGAGGAGAAGCATGCAATCATCAGATTAATAGGAAATCTTCTAATTAAATCAAGACTAAATCATAACAATGTTTAATGGAAATAATTCCAAACTCTAACTGAATCAAATAAAGGAAGATAAGAACAACTACACCTAGGGATTCATCCCTTTGCCTTGCTTGGAGACTAGTCGGCCATGGGGCTCATGCTTCCTCGAGCTACCCCGGGCCTCCCAATGATCATCTCCGGCCTCTAATTTTCCTCCTAATGGCCCTCTGGATTCACTTTCTCATGATCTCAGATGATCCTAGATGATTCCCAAAGCTGAAGTGGAGTAGGCCTTTTATAGGGAAATACCACGAGTGTAATGTGTTTCCAATCCGATGTGGGATGTGGGATGTGGGATATAGAAATGTGTTTCCAACCGATGTGGGATGTGGGATTTAAGCCCAAAAACTTCTGCTCACACTGAAATCCCGCACAACCCACACAGCCTGACCTTTGTCTACTTAAACTGCCATAACTTTCTCTAGAAAAATCATTTTTATGAACTGTAAAATTCTCCAGAAAATAGACTTTCGGATCTTTCTAAGAATATATGGCTCATCTCCTGGTTCTTCCTGCATCAATACAGTTTAATTTTCAAAAATGACTGATCGGTATAGACAATTCTGGCAATTTAGTGAAACTCCTTTCTTGGTTTCTCTTCATCTTGGCTCTTCCGCGACCATTATCTCACTCGAGTATTCATTAAAGCTTCGTGTTTAAAATGATAATAGCTTTTCTATCTCCTTTTTAACCTTAAAGTACCTAAAAATGCACTGAAATAAGTCAACGATTCAAGAATAACACTTTAGAGTTATTAAGGTATAAAAGTGTAATTCCAACCTCGATCAACCCTAAAATTCTAACAATTAAGTATTTTTTAGATGCATTTTATGACTCTCATCAGTCACCATGGAGAGCCTTTGTATTGTTTGTGACGAAGAAATATGGAACGATAATGTTATTTATAGATTACAGATAGCTGAATTTTCCAAGGATGGAGGATTTGTTTGAATTGTTGCAGGGACTGAGAGTGTTTTCTAAATATAAACCTGAGATCAGGTTATAACCAGTTAAAGATAAAGGAGGGAGACGTGCTTAAGACTGCTTTAGGACACGTTATGGTCATAAGTTTCTTGTGATGCCATTTGGGTTGACTAATGCTCCAGCAATGTTCATAGACTTGATGAATAAAATGCTTAAATTATTTCTTGATAGTTTTGTGGTTTTGTTCATTAATGACATCTTGGTGTATTCTAAGACTAAGGAAGAGCATGTAAAATATTTAGAAATTGTATTGGAGATTTTGAGGAGAGAGATTTTATACTATAATTCCCTAAATTTAGATTTTGGCTTAATGAAATAACTTTCTTGGGGCATGTAATAGTTGAAGATGGTATAACAGTTGATCCACAAAAGGTAGAGGCAATGTTGAGTTGGGAGACCAACTAATGTGACTGAAATTAGAATCTTCTTTGGGTTAGCTGCTTATTATAGAAGATTCATTTAAAATTTTCTATTATCGTAGTACTGTTGACTAGATTTACCAGGAAAGATGTGGGATTTGTACGGTTTGGGGAGTGTGAGAAAAGTTTCCAATTACTAAAGGAGAAATTAACTACAACTCCAGTATTGGTGCTTCCTTCTAGCGATGAAAATTTTGTGGTGCATAGTGATGCATCCCATCAAGAGTTGGGATGTGTGCTAATGCAACATGAAAAGCTAATGGCATGTGCTTCTAAGCAATTGAGGAATCATGAGAGAAATTACCCTACCCATGACTTAGAATTGGCTGCCATAGTGTTACTTTAAAGATTGAAGACATCATCTATATGGAGCCACTTATGAGATATTCATTGATTATAAGAGTTTGACATACTTACCTACCTAGAGAGAGTTGAATTTGAGGTAAAGATGGTGGATGGAGTTGATTAGTGACTATGATTGTACAATACCCTATCATCTAGAAAAGGTGAAGGTGGTAGCTGATGCATTGAGTAGAAAATCTACAAGAAGATTGTTTGCTATTAAAAGTCATAATGTGCAATTGATGATAGATTAAGAGAGATAAGAATGAAGTTGAATATCAGTGATAGTGGATCTTGTTAACAAATATGGTTGTACAGTCATCCATAGTAAAATGCTTATTAGAGATACAAGGTAGAGATGAAGAGATAGAAAAGATTAAGCATTGAGTGCTTGCTAGAAAGCAGTATGAGTTCAAAATTTGAAATGAGGGTATTTTGATTTTGCAACATGGATTTGTGTTTCCAATGATGCAGAGTTGAGAAAGAAAATATTGAGAGAGGTACATGATAATGTATATTCGATACACCCAAGTAACAATAAGATGTATATAGAGGGTTAAAACAAAATTTCTGGCGGTCAAGATTGATGAGGGGTGTAGCTGAATATATTTCTAGATGTTTGGTTTGTCTGTAAGTGAAATTAGAGAATAAACATCCGAGAGGCTTACTACAACCTCTTCCTGTGCTCGAATGACCATAGAAAAATATGAGCATAGATTTTATTTCTGGATTTTTTCCATACCCAGAGAGGTCACGATACAGTGTAAGTTATAGTAGATAGACTTTCTAAGTCATCTCAATTTCTTCCAACTAAAACAAATTAGAGTCCTAAAAAGTTGGCTAAACTGTATGTAGCTAAGATTGTGAGGTTGTATGGAATACTATTAAGCATAGCGTCAAATAGAGATGTTAGAGTTACTTCTTGGTTTTGGAGATGCTTTCAGAAAGCCACGGGTATGCAGTTACAATTTAATATAGCTTTTCATCCTCAACAGATGGGTAGAAGGTGAAGAACTCCAGTATGTTAGGAAAAAATGGGAGAGAGAAATATATTTGGTTAAAAAATTATGAAGTTAACAACTAAGATGATCAAACTGGTTAGAGAAAATCTTAAAGCAACACAGAGTTAACCGAATAGCTACGCTAATAATAGAAAAATACCTTTTGAGTTTCAAGTATGTGATTAGGTGTATTTGAAAATATCTCAATGAAAAGGTGTGTTGAGGATCAAAAAGAAAGGAAAGTTGAGTCTAAGTTAAGTGGGACCCTATGAGGTTATTGAGAAAGTTGGGCTAATTGTGAATAGCCTAGATTTGCCTCCAGAGTTGAACCAGTGACATAACGTATTCCAAGTTTCACTTTTGCGAGAGCACTTACTTGATAAATCTCATAATATTTCGAGCCAAGCTGTAGAAATTCATAAAGATTCGACTTTTATACAAGTACCAGTGAGAATTTTAAACAAAAAATTGTATAATAAAATAATTTCATCAGTTCAAGTTCTGTGACGGAATAAGGATATTGAAGAGATTACATGAAAGCGTGAGACAATTATGAAGAAATATTATTCACAATTGTTTCTTGAGTTAGGTAAGAAAATTTTGAGGATGAAATTTTTATAAGGTGGGTAGAATTGTAATACCCATATTTGTAAAGTAAGGATAAAAAAATAATTTAATAAATATGACATGGAATTAAAATAATATATATGTGAAATATTTATTATTGAATAAAATAATTCTTTTGAAAGAAAAAAACGGACGCATTGTGGTATAAAGAAAAATAAAAAGGAAAAATAAATGATCCGTCCAGAAGGACAAAGAAAGAAAGAAAAGAAATGAAAAAAAAAACATGGCAACACCTAGATTCGAGGGAATGTGGTGTGCTTGATACACAGCAAAAAAATGAACAGTTGGGGGGAGGGGCAAAAATCTGCATATATATATATACTCTGTTTCTTTATTTTTTTTGCTTACTAAATCATGTTTGGTTTCTCCTTTCCTCAATTCAAACTACTGTATTTTTTTAAATACTCGGGGACTAAAAGAAAGGTTGAAAGAGTAAAATTTTGAAAGAGGTTTACTGGAGAATTTTATAGAGAGGTATAGGAAGCTCTAAGAAAAACAGAAGGTAATAACATAAGTTTTATTTTTGAAATCTAGCATACATGAAATTTCTCATAATTCAAAGTGGGAATTTTCAAAGAATGTGAATTATGGAAGAATTGAGGAATAAATTCGAAATTTTAATATAAATATTATATCAGGTGTTAACGATCAGCAACTGGGAAAAATTGTTGAGAGGGGTAGGAAAGGCAAGGAGGTGATCCACGGGTAGCTTTAAGTATTACGTGGTGAGTTAGATTTACTTTAAGTATTCAAGATAAATATGAAATATATAGTGATAATATTAAAATAAATCATTAACTTATGATTTGCTGATAGCTGATAGATGAAAGTTGGTTGATAGATATGATAGAAATAGTGGATGTGTAGAGAATTATTTTATGAGAAATAATATTATTGGAATAATGAGTCGATTTAATAATAAATACGATAAGTGAAATTCTTGATGAGCTATGATTGATGATTTGTTATGATTTATAAGGAGATGAAATTTAGTGGATCTTGACGAGCTATAGTTGATGATTTGATATGATTTATGAGGAGAGAAATTTAGTGGAATTTTTCAAATAATAATTTGAGAATAATCAGGATAGCTAGTTTAAATATCTGAATACATGCTTGTTTTTATTTTATTATTCATATGCATATTCATATCATTATTCATATGCATATGCATGAAATAAAAGAGTCGGGAGGGCAGCTGATCTAAATAAAAATAAAAGAATCGGGAGGGCAGCTGGTCTAAATGAAAACCGTGACAGCCTATGTGCTGGAAATAAAAGAACCGGGAAGGTAGCTGGTCTAAATGAGAATAAAAGAACTAGGAAGGCAACCGGTCTAAATGAGAATGAAAAAACCAGGAAGGCAGTCGGTCTAAGATAAAAACATGTCAACATATAGGAAGACGTTTGATGAGAGTCAGAAAACGCATCTTAATAGTGTTTATTTGTTAGCATTTAGGGTTGATTTAGGACTGGATTACATATTTATGCCTCAATAATTCTTAAGTGTCATCTTGATATATTGATTTATTTCGATGCATCTTTAGGTATTTTGGGTTTAAAAGAGATGGAAAAGCTAACGTTGATTAAAGCACGAAGATTCTCTGCAAGTTCACAAGCATTTGGAAAAGAGTTTCACTAAATTGCCAGAATTGCCCATACAGATCAGTCATTTTTGCGGATTAAACTGTATTGATTCAGGAAGAACAGGAGATGAGCCATATATTCTTGGAAATATCTAGATGTCTATTTTCTACAGAATTTTACGACTCATAAATACGATTTTTCTAGAGAAAGTTATGGCAGTTTTAGTAGACAAAGGTCAGGCTATTCATGATTTCAGTGGGACAGATCAGTCATTTTTGCATATTAAACTATATTGATTCAGGAAGAACTGAGAGATGAGCTATATATTCTTGAAAAGATCTGGATGTCTATTTTTTGGAGAATTTTACGGCTCGTAAACATGATTTTTATAGAGAAAGTTATGACAGTTTTAGTAGACAAAGGTCAGGTAGAACCGAGCTTGGACAGCAGTAGCATCGGGCCTGAACAACAGCAGAACCGGGCCTGGACAATAGCAGAAGCACATGGCTTGAACAGAAACCCTAAGACAACTTTTCAGTCTACAAAGCAGTCTCTATGCAATTATATAAAGGAATTTAGACTCAGAGAACAGGGGGAGATGAGAGTTTCTGAAGAGAGCTTCCATCTTCTTCTTCCTCAAGGTGATCAAGGATGAACTCCATGTCCAACTAAACTCCAAGTAAGGCGAAAGGATGAGTTTCTAGGTGTAGTTTTTCTTATTTCTATCTTTGATTCAGTTGTATGGATTGATTGTTAAACATTGTTTATGATTTATTCTATGATTAAATTAGAATGATTTGAATTCATGTGACAACTACAATTTATGTTCTTTTTCTCTTAGATTTTCATAATTTGGTGATCACATTCTTCTTCTCCATATAAGTCTAGTCAAGCTTTTCTTATCTCAAAGTTGTTAGATGCAATTGATTTCTGTACATCTATCTTATAGGTTTGTCCATTACTGCAATATTATTATTGAAATATATTGTCGCCTCTTGATAATTTATAAGATAGATCTTGTGTGTTTGAATTAGAATTAAGGAGTAATTTATGGCAATTACATTAGGGTATTTATGTGCTTTGATTGAATATTTACCAATTGCTTGCTTGTTTGGGATGTGAAACTAGTAATTGAGATAAAACATTTGAGTCAAGATAGAAATAAGGCAACGAACTTAGGAAGGATTCCTGGAACCTTGTTATTTCTTTATTGAATTCTTCATCATATTTTCACAACTCTCTTATATAATTTCATTCGTAAAACTCATATTTTCTTATTCGAACTTTATCGTTTAGTGTTAATGATATGATCCACGCCACGAACTAAGAAATTTATGGATCAAGAAGACCTCCAAGATCGTCTAGAAGCAGATTTATGTGAGACCGTGACCCGTTGCTTATATTGAAGCAAGAACCTTGGTATAATGAAGACTGGGACCGCGACCTGTTGCTTATATCGAAGCAAGAACCTTGGTATAATGAAGACACCACAATCAATTATGGAAGGATTGATTGATAAGTCAAAGATGAACGCCACAGAAACTCCGATAAGTTCAGAAGTTCTAAAAGAACCAAAGAGAAATTTCTCTCCGAAAGTATGAATCAAATCTGAATTGTGTTATTCCAAAAGCCAATGGCTATTTAGATACATGAGAATTCGTAACAAAATAGAAAAAGGAAAACTGAAAAATAGGAAATAGGAAATAAACCTAAACAGAATTCTGGTAGGAATAGGAAACTACGAAATAGGAAATAAATCTAAATAGAATTTTGGTAATCTAAAATTCAAATAAGAAAAGTGCCTAACTTGGCATGCAAGCCTTATAATGCAACAATTAAATTCAGAAGGAAACAATTAAGAAAATGTGCAAGCCCAACGTAGATTTGGATGCAACAGCCTACTGGATTTCGGCCCATCATACCAGGCCCAAACGATATCCTTTTTGAAACTTTCTTAGGTCAAAATTGAAGTTCAAGACATCGTCTTTCCATCCTAATAAGTTTCAGCCCATTTGGAGTTGTGGGCAAGAAGATATAACCATTTTAATTCTGTTCATTGGGTCCTCCCGAAATTCCAAAGTGGAAGTTCCCTTGGATCATGGAAACTCATCCTTGTGGATCATGTATAGCATCATCCTTGGGCCCCTAAAGATGGTTCTTAGCCCAAATGTGTTGAATAAGCCCATTGAGAGTTTCTTTGAACCTTTTAGCTCGAGCCCTTGTAACTGGACCAATTGGAACTTGAAAAGGCTTCGCATCCCATTTGTTAGCCGTGTCCTCATCATTTCCCTCCTCTTGAAAAGGATTTGTCCTCAAATCATCACCTACATCAAAAGGACTTAAATCAGAAACATTGAAAGTGGCACTGACATTGTACTCACCGGGCAAATCCAATTTGTATGCATTATCATTGATGCGCTCAAGGACTTGAAAAGGCCCATCTTCTCTAGGAAGTAACTTTGAACGCTTTTGTGTCGGAAATCTTTCTTTCCTCATGTGTAACCAAACCCAATCTCCGGGTTGAAAAATTAGCTGCCGACGACCTTTGTTAGCTTGTTTTGCATATTGTTCCGTTTGCTTCTCAATGTTTAGTCTTGCCTTCTCATGTATCTGCTTAACAAATTCAGCCCTTCGAGAAAGTGCATCTGCAACGATGTTTTCCTTACCTTGCTTATATCTAATGACATATGGAAATGTCTCGATGAATTCTACCCATCGTGCATGTCTCCTACTCAACTTGTGTTGTCCTTTTATATGCTTCAAGGACTCATGATTGGTGTGAATCATGAACTCCTTAGGCCAAAGATAGTGTTGCCATGTTTCCAATGCTCGAACTAACGCATAAAATTCTTTATCATAAGTAGGATAGTTTAAAGCTGCTCCTCTTAATTTCTCACTGAAATATGCAATTAGTCTTCCTCCTTGCATAAGCAGTGCGCCGATACCCAAACCTGAAGCATCACATTCAATTTCAAAGGTTTTAGTAAAATCAGGCAAAGCAAGTAAAGGAGCATGAGTTAATTTTTCTTTGATCAATTGGAATGCTTTTTCTTGCTCATCTCCCCATTTGAATCCAACGTGCTTCTTGATGACTTCAGTAAGCGGTGCGGTAATACTGCTAAAGTCTTTCATGAACCGCCTGTAAAAACTAGCAAGTCCATGAAAACTACGAACTTGACTTACACTCGTGGGACTTGGCCATTCTTTAATCGCACGAATCTTCTCTTCATCAACCTGTATTCCTTGTGCACTCACAATAAAACCAAGAAACACAAGCTTATCGGTGCAAAAAGTGCACTTCTTCAAGTTAGCAAACAACTTTTCTTTTCTAAGCACATCCAAAACTGATTTTAAATGGACAACATGAACATCTATGTTTGTGCTATAAATGAGAATATCATCAAAATAAACAACAACGAATCTGCCTATAAAATCTCGCAAAACATGGTTCATTAATCTCATGAAGGTACTTGGTTCATTTGTTAGTCCAAATGGCATAACTAACCACTCATATAAACCATATTTCGTTTTAAAAGCAGTTTTCTATTCATCTCCCTATTTCATTCTTATTTGATGATATCCACTTTTTAAATCAATTTTAGAGAATACACATGCACCATGCAATTCATTTAGCATATCATCTAAACGAGGGATAGGATGTCGATACTTTACCATTATATTGATGATTGCTCGGCTATCAATGCACATTCTCCACGTCCCATCCTTTTTAGGAACCAAAATCACCGGAACAGTACAAGGGCTCATGTTTTCTCTTATGTACCCCGTTTCCATTAAATCACTAGCCTTTGTCGCTCCTTTGTCTCTTTGGGATTGCTTCGATAGGCTGGTTGGTTTGGAATTGTAGCACCGGACACGAAATCAATTTGATGTTCAATTCCTCGAATAGGAGGTAAGCCATGTGGAATCTCTTCGGGAAAGATATCATCAAACTCCTGTAAAGGAGAAACAGTAGAACTAGGCAAAGATGAGTCAAATTGGTTAGTGTTTAACGCCTCTTTGTACAAAAGTACAATCATTGGCTGATTTAAAATCACCACACTTTTTATTTCACTCATTCTTGCATAGAAATTTGTTTTTCTCTCAATGGCCGAATCAACTCTCTTATTTTCTATCTCGATTTTTTTAACCTCTCTCATTTTCTCTTTCTGGTTTTCATTCGATCTCTTTTTCTCACTCTCTTTCGTTTGCTCACTCTCTTTTTGTAACCTCACTTGATCTTCATAAACCTGCTTTGGTGTCAAAGGAACTAGAGTGATTGTTCTTTGATTTTTAACAAACGAATATTTGTTGGTGAAGCCATCATGCTTAAAACATCGATCGAATTGCTATGGCCGGTCTAGTAACAAGTGTCCAGCTTGCATCGGAACTACATCACACAAAACTTAATCTTCATATTTTCCAATATGAAAGGAAACTAACACCTGTTTGTTCACCCTCAGTTCACCACTATTATTGAGCCATTGTAACTTGTAAGGCCGAGGATGTTTAATCGTTGGCAGCCCTAATTTCTCAACCACTGTAGTGCTAGCAATGTTAGTACAACTACCTCCATCAATAATCATACTACATACCTTGTTTTGCACGTGGCATCTAGTATGGAAGATGTTTTCTTGCTGCACTTTGTCATCTTCTTTGATTTGCACACTTAGAGCTCTCCTTGCAACCAACAATTCTCCTTGGGCAGTGTATTCCTCATCACTCGCATCCTCCAATGGTGGTATAGATTCGGTATCTTCTTCGCCCTCGGTTTCAATTTCACCATTATCTCGCAATACCATAACTCTTTTGTTCGGACATTGGCTTGCTATGTGACCCCTACCTTGGCATTTAAAACACTTAATATCATGATTTCTAGTGGTGGAAGCGTCAGTTTTACCTTGATTTCCATGGCTGGTACTTTCTTACTTTTGCTCGGTTTTGGGCTTGGCCGTGGCTTGCTTCACAAAATTCGGCCTCCAAGATGAACCCGAGTTAGGGTTTTATCGTGTATTGCTGCCCCTCCTCTTGAGTTGGTTCTTAATTTTGACAGCCACCATATCTTCCAATTCCACATAATGATGCAACTCCACCAAATTAGCAATTTTCAGGTTCAAACCAGCCAAGAACCTAGCCATAGTAGCCTCTCGATCCTCCTCTACATTTGCTCGAATCATAGCTACTTCCATCTCTTTATAATAATCCTCCACACTCCGACTACCTTGTGTAAGACTTTGCAATTTTTGGTATAACTCACAGTAGTAATGGCTTGGAACAAACCGTTTCCTCATTAAGGTTTTCATCTCCTCCCAAGTCTCTATTGGAAGCTCTCTATTTCTCCTCCTATTTAACATTAGCTGATCCCACCAAACAATCACATAGTCAAAAAAATTCAATGGCCGCAAGTTTAACCTTTTTAAGCTCGGAATAATTATGACAATCAAACACTAATTCTATCTTCTTCTCCCACTCAAGGTAAGCTTCATGATCGTTTTTTCCTTGAAACGATGGAATCTTCATCTTAATACTACCCAAGTTATTGTCTTCCCGATTCCTAGCTTCTCTACCTTGACCACCAAATCTCCTATGGCTAACAACTGATTCCCGATCATCTTCTTCATCAAATCCATTCCCATAATACTCTTCATCTTCAACTCTCTCTCCCCTAGGTTGAACTCTCTCCCTCCTACGCACATTAGGAGCGTTTTGTTGCTGCCCCACACGTGCATTCTCTACCCGATCAATCCGCTCATGAACCTGTTCCATCTCCGTTCGCAATACTCTTCTCATCTCGCCCATTAAAGCTTTCATGAGCAACTTCGGATCACCATCTCCCGATGTATCTCCGGAATTATTTTTGTTCTTGTCGTCTGACATGTTTGCTGCAAAAATAACGTTAGAAAAAAAAAGACCTCACACACTCCCTCACGTGTTTCACTAAAAGAATGAGTCACTCAATTTCACTCGTGTTTTCACACAAAAAATTAGATTGGCTTTTCTCCTCTTATATGCTCACCACTCTTGCCTTTTTCCACTCGTAATAATCCTCTATAGGTTCTTATCAAACTAACCGAACAAGTATCAAAGTTTCCAGCAACAATTCACCAATAACTCACAAAGAAATTCAGAAATAAGGATTGAAATGATTGAATCTAAATATTACACACTTTTTTTTCACTTTTTTTTTTATGAATCAAAATAAAAGATAAGCAAACCTGCAACTAGAAGGCTCTGATACCAACTGATATGAAAGATCCACGCCAAGAACTAAGAAATTTATGGATCAAGAAGACTTCAAAGATCGTCTAGAAGCAGATTTATGTGAGACCGCGACTCGTTGCTTATATTGAAGCAAGAACCTTGGTATAATGAAGACTGAGACTGCGACCCGTTGCTTATATCGAAGCAAGAACCTTGGTATAATGAAGACACCACAATCAATTATGGAATGATTGATTGATAAGTCGAAGATGAACGCCACGGAAACTCCGATAAGTTCAGAAGTTCTAAAAGAACCAAAAAGAAATTTCTCTCCGAAAGTATGAATCAAATCTGAATTGTGTTATTCCAAAAGCCAATGGCTATTTAAATACATGAGAATTCGTAACCAAATAGAAAAAGGAAAACTAAAAAATAGGAAATAAACCTAAACAGAATTCTGGTAGGAATAGGAAACTACGAAATAGGAAATAAACCTAAATAGAATTTTGCTAACCTAAAATTCAAATAAGAAAAGTACCTAACTTGGCATGCAAGCCTTATAATGCAACAGCCTACTGGATTTTGGCCCATCATAACAGGCCCAAACAATATCATTTTTGAGACTTTCTTAGGTCCAAATTGAAGTTCAAGACGTCTTCTTTCCAGCCCAACAAGTTTCAGCTCATTTGGAGATGTGTAGAAGAAGATATGACCGTTTGAATTCTACTAGTTGGGTCCTCCTGAAATTTCGGGATTGTATTCCTCTTTCTTACTTTTGGCCATTCCTTGATTCGGATGCAACAGCCTACTGGATTTTGGCCCATCATAACAGGCCCAAACAATATCATTTTTGAGACTTTCTTAGGTCCAAATTGAAGTTCAAGACGTCTTCTTTCCAGCCCAACAAGTTTCAGCTCATTTGGAGATGTGTAGAAGAAGATATGACCGTTTGGATTCTACTAGTTGGGTCCTCCTGAAATTTCGGGATTGTATTCCTCTTTCTTACTTTTGGCCATTCCTTGATTCTTTGCATGTTTTAGGGATTGTTTCCTTGCATGTTTTAGGGATTGTTTCCTTGCATGTTTCATGGCTTGTTTTTAGCATTATTTTCTTGCTTTTCCTAAGCTTAGAGGGTTGTTCTAAGCTCTATAAATAGGGTGTTTGTAAGCTGAAAGAGATCATCTTTTCTCTTGGAACCATCTCTACTCAAAATTCAAGAAGCAAAAGGCTGAAACACTCCACCATTCCATCTCCAATTGTGAGCACATTAGGACTTTTCCAAAATGTGTTCTCCTTCATCTATCATCATAGCCGTGAGGTTCATCACCATTAACATCTCAAGCTTCCTTGAGTGTGTTCAAGAAGTGTACCCCTTACGGCTATTCTTTTTAATTGTTTCAGCCTTGGATTCTTATGTTAGAGATTATTATTAATTCAATGAGTTGGTTAATTTTCAGATTTATTCTTTAATGTTTTTGAATTGTTCATGATATGTAGACATATTAATTCATTACATATGTTGAATTTTCAGTTCTGTTATATTGAAAACTTTGATATTGCAAATCATTGAAGCCACAATCGCACTTTCGATCACCTAATTGATCTGGAGTACGATTTAAAGTGGTAAAAGCTATGAACAATAGCCAATGTTCTGGAAATTGCATGTTCTTTATCCATGGACTTTTTCATAGGAATAAGGAACATGTTATTAAATCATAATTGCTTTTGATCTTAATGATTTGTTTAAGTAATTGTAAGGATGCGCTGAGTATTAACTTGATTGCTTAAACAAAATAACTAGCTGATGGACTTTTCCTAAGCTTAGTGATTATCTAAGAAGGAATTTATAAAGTGCATGATCTCTTTAGGCTTGCACTTTGATTCAATTCTGATATGTGATTGAGGCACGAATTCGTTGTCTACATTGAAACAATTTGATTAGTCATTTAACAAACTTGATTTTCTGAATTGTGAGAGAAAATGATCAATTGTAAATAATTGTTCTTTAATTTCCTTAGTAAAGTTAGTAAAAGAAAAATCAGATCATGAAAACCCCCTAATCTTGTGTAATGTTAATAGATGTAGATTTATATTTGTTTATAAACTGCTAATTAAACCAATCAAATCATTTTTTATTTTTATGACTCTTTAGTATAGAGTACCCGCAATCCCCGGCCAATAACGATACCCTACTAATCACTTTACTACAATCTTCTTTGTTGATGACCGAAATAAACGGTCTATCAAATGGCGCCGTTGCCGGGGATTGCAAAATCTCTATATTTTAGTGTCATTTAACTTGTTAATATTCTTCTTAGCATATTATAACTTGTGTTTTACTTGATTGCGATTTTAGCATGTGACTTCCTTAAAACCATTTATAACGTTTGTAAGGGAAGCTCATTATTATTTGTATTTCAAACTTTAACTTATATATTGATTCCTTTGCTTTTGTTATTTAGGTCCATGAATGTCAGCAGTTAGTAGAAAGACTCAAGAACTTAGAAAACGCTTAGCTTTACTAAAAGAAGTTGCACTTTCTACAAATCAACCCCCACCTCACCAAGAAGGGAGGCTAGAGTCGGAGGAGTTAGATAATTTTTCACATCACTTGTCAGACGAGGAAGAAGACATACCTGACGTAGAAGACGCAAGTAAGGAAGACGAAGTACCAATGGCTGAAACTATTAGGCAAATGTCTTCTTCAACTGATGGGGGAGCTGCACCAACTTGTATTACTTATCCAGAACCAGCAGTTGGCAAGATAGCTGAGTTCGAACTGAAGAGTGGGTTCTTGCACCATTTGCCCAAATTCGATGGGCTTACTAACGAAGATCCTCACAAACATCTCAAGGAGTTCCAGTTTATGTGTTCAAGTATGTGCCCACAAAATGCGGATCTCAACGTTCTGAAGCTAAAGTCATTCCCTTTTTCACTTGAAGATAGGGCAAAGACTTGGTTGTTTGATCTACCCTCGGGTTACATCAACACATGGGAGAAGCTGATGACTGAGTTTCTGACTAAGTACTTCCCTGCCTCAAGGATTACTGTCTTGAGGAAGCAGATAACTGGAATTGAGCAAAGGAAGGAAGAGGCGTTCTATGCCTACTATGAGAGATTCAAGAGCTTAATTGCATCATGTCCTTCACATGGGATGAAAGAAGGGAATCTTCTCACTTACTTTTATGAAGGACTTCTCCCCCTCGAACGTCAATTGTTAGATGCTGCTGCCGGAGGTTCTTTTGTCGATAAGACACCTGATATTGCTAAGGAGTTACTCGCCCAACGTGCTCTTAATTATCAACAATACGAGGGAGTGTTAAACTCCACTCATGGGGTGAATGAGGTATCTTCTAACTCTGCTCTTGAGGAAAAAGTTAATAAAATGTCTACTCTTCTGTCTCAGGTACTGAACGTGAATGGAGCACAAGTACAACAAATTGCTCAAATCTGTGGTGTGTGTTGTACTCAAGGGTATCCAACTGACCAATGTCCCCAACTGATCAACAATGGAGGATGGGAGTCTCTTAACGCTGTTGGGTTTCAAGGTAATCAAGGTGGACAAAGGTACAACCCTTTCTCTAACACATATAACCCTGGGCTTAGAGATCACCCCAATTTTCGTTGGGCCAACAATGATAATGTTCAGAACCCTCAAGGTCAAGGGCAAGTGTTTCCACGCCCTCCAGGTTTGTTTATGAGGCCTCAGGTACCTCAAAACTTTGTCCCTAATCCTATTGTACCTACAAATTCTGTTGCTTCTAATTATGATGAAATTTTAAAGTCCCTTGCTCAAGGGCAACAGAATTTAACTACTGCTACTCAAGCTCTTGTTACAGGTCAACAGGCTCACACTAAGGATATTGCAGAGCTGAAGAAGCAATTGGGACAAGTGGTGGACTTCATGGGGAAGATAACGGAGAGTGGAAAATTGCCTAGCAACACTGTTCCCAACCCAATTATCGAGCAAGCTAAAGTTGTTACCACAAGGAGTGGCAAGACCATTGTGGATGTTCTTAAAACTCAAAAGAAAGCCAAAGTGACCCATCATGAGGAAGAGGATGTTGTGAGCACCAAGAACGAAATACAGAAAGATCCCACCACCACAATGGCGGAAATGATTGGTCCTCCATCATCTGAGAATGCTTTAAAACCTCAAGGTAATGAACAAAACCCTAAACACTCTTTTGATTCTAATCCTTTTGCTCGTGTACCTTTTCCTAGTAGGTTTGCCAAAACCAAGAAGGATGAATCTGATCAGGCCATCTTAGAGATTTTTAAGAAGGTACAAGTCAACATGCCTTTGATTGAGTGCTTGAAGCAAGTGCCAAGATATGCCAAGTTTCTGAAGGAGCTTTTCACTACAAGGAGGCAGACTCGTGAGAAGGAGGTGGTGAAGTTGAATGAGACAGTCTCTGCTGTCATCCAAAGGAAATTGCCACCAAAGCTTAAGGATCCAGGGAGTTTTTCTGTTCCTTGTGTGATTGGTACCAACAAATTTGATAATGTCATGCTAGACTTAGGAGCTTCAATTAATGTGATGCCTTATAGTCTTTATGCTTCTTTAGAGCTAGGTGCACTTAAAAGTGATAATGTTGTTATCCAATTGGCTGATCGATCTAATAAGTATCCTAAAGGATACGTTGAAGATGTTCTTGTGCAAGTAAATCAACTCATTTTTCCTGCAGACTTCTATATCATTGATATGGAAGATTCTCCCCTAAATTCTACTCCGTTGCTTTTAGGGCGCCCATTCATGAGGACCACAAGAACAAAGATCGATGTTTATGAGGGAACTCTAACCATGGAATTTGATAATGAAGTTATACGCTTCAACATCTTTGAAGCCATGAGGTATCCATTGACTGACATTAAACCCTGTTTTTCTATTGATGATATTAACTCACTTGCGCAGAGATTTTTGGAAGCAATGGAAGAGGATAAGTTTAAAGTAACACTCTCTCAAGGAGTTGGTTATACTGAGAATGGAGAATCCATTTCTAGGGCTGAGTTGGAAAAGGCTGAAGAGCCCATTGTGATCAAAACCGTAGCCTCCCTTGAGGCCCGACCCATATTACCAAGGTCTATTCCTCATTTGTCCTTTCCTATTTCCACTAATAAAATGTTACCTTCAGTAATACAGGCCCCTACACTTGAGCTTAAGGTTTTGCCAGATCACTTGAAGTATGTATTTTTGGGGGACAATGAGACGCTGCCTGTTATTATATCCTCGAAGTTGGAGGAGGACCAAGAAAAGAAGCTTGTGGACATTCTGAAGAAGTACAAGACCGCCATTGGTTGGACTTTGGCAGATATCAAGGGAATTAGCCCAACCATGTGCGTCCATAGGATCCTGTTGGAGGATGGTGCCAAACCCACCAGAGATGCCCAGAGACGCCTACATCCACCTATGATGAAGGTTGTGCAAGATGAGGTAATTAAGTTACTTGATTGTGGCGTTATTTACCCTATTTCAGATAGCAAGTGGGTGTCTCCTGTTCAAGTTGTGCCAAAGAAGTCAGGAGTTACTGTGGTAAATAATGAGGAGAATGAGCTTGTACCTCAAAGAGTGGTAACTGGTTATCGAGTTTGCATAGACTATAGAAAGCTCAATGCTTCAACAAGAAATGACCATTTCCCTCTGCCCTTCATCGATCAGATGCTCGAGAGGTTAGCTGGTTATCCTTTTTATTGTTTTTTTGGATGGATATAGTGGGTACAACCAGATCTATATAGCGCAAGAGGACCAAGAGAAGACCACCTTCACTTGCCCTTTTGGCACTTATGCCTACAGACGTATGCCATTCGGATTGTGCAATGCACCAGGTACGTTTCAACGTTGTATGCTCTCCATTTTCTCTGAATACATCGAGAATATCATTGAGGTCTTTATGGATGATTTTAGTGTCTTCGGTATTGATTTTGATGCATGCTTAGGAAATTTGGAACTTATTCTGAAACGTTGTGTTGAAACAAACTTGGTTCTAAATTGGGAAAAATGTCACTTCATGGTGACTCAAGGGATTGTTTTAGGACATATCATATCTGCTAGGGGGATTGAGGTTGATAAATCTAAGGTAGATCTTGTGCGTTACTTACCCTCTCCCACTTGTGTGAGAGAGGTTCGTTCATTTCTTGGTCATGCAGGATTTTACAGGAGGTTTATCAAGGATTTCTCCAATGTATCAAGGCCCTTGTGCTGTTTACTTCAGAAGGACACTCTCTTTGAGTTTAATGAGGAGTGCAAGAAAGTTTTTGAGAAGCTGAAGGAGTTATTGACTACTGCTCCCATCATGTCTCCACCTAATTGGTCCTTACCTTTTGAATTGATGTGTGACGCCTCAGATTACGCCGTTGGGGCTGTTTTGGGACAAAGAATGGACAAGAAGCCCTATGCCATCTACTATGCCTCTAGGACACTCAATGATGCTCAACTAAACTATTCCACAACTGAAAAAGAGCTCCTTGCTGTTGTTTTTGCCTTAGATAAATTTCGCTCTTATTTACTTCAAACTAAAGTTGTTGTTTATACTGATCATGCAGCTTTGAAGTATCTGATGACAAAGAAGGAGGCCAAACCGAGACTGATTAGATGGGTGCTTTTGCTTCAAGAATTTGATTTGGAGATCAAGGACAAGAAGGGGAGTGAAAACTTGGTAGCTGACCATTTGAGCAGACTTGTTCATGAGGAGGACGTCCTACCCCTGCAAGAATCGTTCCCAGATGAGCAGCTCTTTGGGATTGAGGTAAGTGAGCCTTGGTATGCTGATATTGTGAATTATTTAGTTACTAGGCAATTTCCTGACACTTTACCTCGTTCTAATAAAGAAAAACTTAAGCATATGGCTAGGCATTACATATGGGATGAACCTTATTTGTGGAAGCATTGTAGTGATCAAATCATTAGGAGGTGTGTCCCTGAATCTGAGCATAAATCGATACTTGCCTTTTGTCATTCTGAGTCTTGTGGTGGACACTTTGGTGCTCGTAGGACAGCTCGTAAGGTATTAGATTGTGGTTTTTTCTGGCCTTCTATTTTTAAGGATGCATACTTGTATTGCATGACTTGTGACAGGTGCCAGAGGACAGGTAATTTAGGCTCTAGGGATCAGATGCCCATGGCCCATATTATAACTGTTGAGATTTTCGATGTTTGGGGCATTCATTTCATGGGGCCGTTTCCTTCATCTAACGGGTTTCTTTACATTCTTTTGGCTGTTGATTATGTGTCTAAGTGGGTGGAGGCTAAAGCCACCAGAACTAATGACTCTAAAGTTGTTGTAGATTTCTTGAGATCTAACATATTTGCTAGGTTTGGAATGCCTCGTGTGATTATTAGTGATGGTGGATTACACTTCTGCAACCGTACAATTGAGGCCTTGCTCAAGAAGTACAAAGTGACTCATAAGGTGGCAACACCTTATCATCCTCAGACGAGTGGACAAGCAGAGGTCTCATATCGTGAGATTAAGGGGATTTTGGAGAAGACTGTGGGCCCTACACGAAAGGATTGGAGCAAAAGACTTGATGATGCACTTTGGGCTTATAGGACAGCTTATAAGACGCCAATTGGGATGTCTCCATTCAGACTTGTCTATGGTAAAGCATGTCACTTACCAGTTGAGCTTGAGCATAGGGCATGGTGGGCTGTTAAGTCTTTCAACATGGACATTGATGAGGCTGGTTTACATAGGAAACTCCAACTGAATGAACTTGAGGAAATCAGAAATGAGGCATATGATAGTGCATGGATCTACAAGGAGAAAACTAGAGCTTTTCATGATAAGATGATCCGTGGCAAGGCCTTTGTTGTGGGCCAAAAAGTTCTTCTCTTCCATTCTAGACTTAAACTTTTTCCTGGTAAGTTACGTTCTAGATGGGTGGGTCCATTCATTGTCACTAATATTTTTCCTCATGGTGCTATGCAGATAAAAAGTGACAAAACTGGAAATGAATTCAAGGTGAATGGTCATCGCTTGAAACCTTACTATGAGGCTTTTGAGGAGCACACTGTGGAGGATGTACCCCTCCTAGAGGTGCCACTCATAAAGGACTAAAAACGAGGTACAAAGTCTAGGCTGAAAGACTGTAAACATTAAAGCGCTGCTTGGGAGGCAACCCAATTCAACCGAAGCTGTGGAGGAGTCATTAACACAGATTTGCATTCTCTTTCTCTCTTCCATTTACGTTGGTTGATCTTTATATGTTATTTGTTTTGTGTGATTTTCGTAAATACCTTACCCATGTTTATATTCTATATTACATGCTTATTTTGATATACATTGAGGACAATGTACGATTTAAGTGTGGGAGAGGGATTTACATCTTTTTGAGTCATATCATTGCTTTTTAGGTTTTAGGACCTCTTCCAACTCAATGATGAAACTGATTCTTAATGGTTTTTAAAGAGTTTGAGCATACTTTTAAAGATAAAACAAGAAATGGAGTTAATTTGCTTATATTGTAGTCATACTTGGAAATTGAAATTTTGATGCACATTAGCCTTGATTTGAGTAATCTGTTGCCTTAGAGTGAAGCATGGAGACATATTGAATGATACTTGCATAATCCCACAATATTTGTGAGTTTTTTTAGCCTTATAATTGATTCATTATGCATATCAATTCAAATTCTCTTCTGAGTGCATCTTGTGAATATAATGTTTTCTAGAACTTGCTTTTAAACCACTTGAGACGATCGTACATGTTCAGATTTGGAGAAGACGGAGGCAAATTAGGATTTTACCACCATGACTAAATAGCCTTTAACCTGATCATGATTTGACCCCTAGATACCATTTTGAGCCTGAATTAGCTTATTTTCTTCATTAACCCACATTCATTTACCCTTACGAACTTAAACACTTTACCTACCCTTTTTCCTTAGAACTAGGGAGCTTGGATCTTGTATAATTGATTTGTAATGTGGAGATGGTGGAAAAGCATAAGTGTGGGGGAATTTCATATGGTTCTAAGGTGGTTGTTTCGAAAAAAAAAAACAAAAAAAAAGAAGATAAAAGGAGTAATAGGAAAAAAAAAATTGTTGTGTTTCAAAAAAATACAAGTTCTGAAGAATTGGGAGAATTATGAGTCTTTAAAGCAAGTTGAAAGCCAAAGTGATTAAATCCACCCTATTGTGATGGAAACGTGGTACTTAATAATGATGATCTATTTATGACGTTATTGAATGCTTTCTAGTTCTAAGGAAATTTTGTGACATCCTTTCTCTTCTTTCTTATGAAACCTTGACCCTTTAGCCCCATTACAACCCTTTCAAAGACCTCCTGATCCTTTGATGTTCTGTTTTTGATGTGGAGAGTGGGTGCACAAGCAAGCCTATGGTTTAAACTGTTTTCACAAGTGATTGAGTAATTAGTATAGCTGGCACCACATTTAAATGAGTGAAAACCAGAGTGATGCATTGTGAGAAGTAAAATTTGATACTATTTGTGCATTAACTCGAGGGTGGCATATTACACTTACTCTTTGCTGATTATTCACACACACACGCTCAAAGTACGAATGTTATATAATCTTAATAACTCCGTAGCTTATTTATTTGAGGTAAACTTGTGCTCTCCGTACTTTATTATGCCATATTACCTAAAGGATCTCTGAGACATAAGTTGGAAGGATTAGAGTCATTTAATTTGTGTTATGTCATTGTGGTGTCATTTAGTTTATGTTGTTTCTCTTGAGATTCTACTAGGTTACATACTGTTGTTTTGCTAAGGGACTAGCCAAAGCTAAGTGTAGGGGAATTTGATAGGAACACTTTGTGTTACGTTTTTAATGCATTTCCTACCCTATTTGGCTTTGCAATTCTCTTAACTTTGTTATTTTGAGCTTAGTTTCTTTTCTTAGTATTTAAAAAGCTTGTGAACGTGGGAATGGTAAAATAAGGCGCTAAAATGAGTTTTCCTAGTTACTTTAGGAAATCTAAGTGGATTAAGAAAATAGTCTTATCATTCTAAGAAACTTTTCTAATTATGGAAACTTTCCTTATCTATTATTTGCTGATTTCTTTGTAGGGTTCCACCTTGGAATTATTTGGATGATGTGTCAAAACACAAGAGAATATTGGAGTCCATTAGTGACATGGGTATGTCCAACCTAACATGGGCTTGCCCAACAAAAAATCACATAATCTCTTGTCAACTAAGCAAGGTGCAAGGTCCAAGCCCAAACTAGAGGAAGATTCGGATGCAACAGCCTACTGGATTTTGGCCCATCATAACAGGCCCAAACAATATCATTTTTGAGACTTTCTTAGGTCCAAATTGAAGTTCAAGACGTCTTCTTTCCAGCCCAACAAGTTTCAGCTCATTTGGAGATGTGTAGAAGAAGATATGACCGTTTGAATTCTACTAGTTGGGTCCTCCTGAAATTTCGGGATTGTATTCCTCTTTCTTACTTTTGGCCATTCCTTGATTCTTTGCATGTTTTAGGGATTGTTTCCTTGCATGTTTTAGGGATTGTTTCCTTGCATGTTTCATGGCTTGTTTTTAGCATTATTTTCTTGCTTTTCCTAAGCTTAGAGGGTTGTTCTAAGCTCTATAAATAGGGTGTTTGTAAGCTGAAAGAGATCATCTTTTCTCTTGGAACCATCTCTACTCAAAATTCAAGAAGCAAAAGGCTGAAACACTCCACCATTCCATCTCCAATTGTGAGCACATTAGGACTTTTCCAAAATGTGTTCTCCTTCATCTATCATCATAGTCGTGAGATTCATCACCATTAACATCTCAAGCTTCCTTGAGTGTGTTCAAGAAGTGTACCCCTTACGGCTATTCTTTTTAATTGTTTTAGCCTTGGATTCTTATGTTAGAGATTATTATTAATTCAATGAGTTGGTTAATTTTCAGATTTATTCTTTAATGTTTTTGAATTGTTCATGATATGTAGACATATTAATTCATTACATATGTTGAATTTTCAGTTATGTTATATTGAAAACTTTGATATTGCAAATCATTGAAGCCATAATCGCACTTTCGATCACCTAATTGATCTGGAGTACGATTTAAAGTGGTAAAAGCTATGAACAATAGCCAATGTTCTGGAAATTGCATGTTCTTTATCCATGGACTTTTTCATAGGAATAAGGAACATGTTATTAAATCATAATTGCTTTTGATCTTAATGATTTGTTTAAGTAATTGTAAGGATGCGCTGAGTATTAACTTGATTGCTTAAACAAAATAACTAGCTGATGGACTTTTCCTAAGCTTAGTGATTATCTAAGAAGGAATTTATAAAGTGCATGATCTCTTTAGGCTTGCACTTTGATTCAATTCTGATATGTGATTGAGGCACGAATTCGTTGTCTACATTGAAACAATTTGATTAGTCATTTAACAAACTTGATTTTCTGAATTGTGAGAGAAAATGATCAATTGTAAATAATTGTTCTTTAATTTCCTTAGTAAAGTTAGTAAAAGAAAAATCAGATCATGAAAACCCCCTAATCTTGTGTAATGTTAATAGATGTAGATTTATATTTGTTTATAAACTGCTAATTAAACCAATCAAATCATTTTTTATTTTTATGACTCTTTAGTATAGAGTACCCGCAATCCCCGGCCAATAACGATACCCTACTAATCACTTTACTACAATCTTCTGCAGGGTTTGTTGATGACCGAAATAAACGGTCTATCATGGTTCTTAGCCCAAATGTGTTGAATAAGCCCATTGAGAGTTTCTTTGAACCTTTTAGCTCGAGCCCTTGTAACTAGACCAATTGGAACTTGAAGAGGCTTCGCATCCCATTTGTTAGTCATGTCCTCATCAGTTAAGGTTTACACTTTCTCTTGTAGTTCGCTTTCCTCGTGGGATCGACACCTCAGCTATACACAATAATCACGTGTTAGTTTGAGCGTTATCAACGTTCCTAATAATAATAACATTTAACTTCATGCATTGCATTTGCTTTAAATATTGATTGTTATTGCTTGATATGTTAAAGTACTATTTATGATTGTAAATCTATTGATAGAGGGATGAGTCTCACAGAGAGACAAATATGCTAAGGAAGAAATATGGAAATATGCCTGATGAGTAACTTAAGAAGAGATTGTGTAATAGGGGAATTTTGAAATTGAGTAGTGATTACCGAATATTATTATTGAATTATTTGAGGAAAAAGATTAATGAATATCGAAAGATTTTTTAGAAATAATTAAATTATAAGATGTAACTGGGAGTATAAAATTGAATACTTATAGTAAATTTAATTCAATGAGCTTGTGAAGCTCACTCCTCATTGTACAATGATTTCAGGTAGCAGGTAGGACAGATAGTTTGGTGAGTTGAGGTTCAGACGAAATCATTTTCTGTAAGTCATGTACGTGTCCACATTTTCAGACTAATGAGAAAATAAAATAAAAATGTATTTATAAATATTCATACATATCACGTTGTATGTAATGTTTAAGTCAAAATCAAAATGATGTATCTCCTCTGTTGAGGGTTGAGGATTGATCTAAAAATTTATGTTGGTGTTATTTTTTCTTGTTGCATATATGTGTCGTGCTGGGATTTTCAAAATGTGACTACACTGTCTCGGGGGTGGCCAACCCGAGATGGGTCATTACACATTCATTGTCACAGGGAATTGTAATATAGAGTCAGAGGCAAGCAGTATCTATTGCTTCTGTAGGTCAGAGTAATATTGGTGGGACCCCTAGATTTGGGAGACTGGTTATGGGAACTGAAAATTTTGATAGAGGAGTAAGTATGTCACCAAGGGGAAATGATAATCTGGTGTATGATCGAGAGACAAAAGTTTGCTTTAGATGTAATCAAACAGGGCATCTGTCGCGAAATTGCCCCAGTCTGATGTGCTTTGTATGTAGTGAGGGAGGACATATTAGTGTAGATTGTCCAGTGGGGAAATCTGTTGAGATAAGTGCTGAAGGTGTTGAGAGAAACAAGTGAAGAGATGTGGTAAATTAGGGAGTATGTGGGGCAGAGATAGATGATCAGTAGCTAAGAGAGGACGCAGTGGTCAGCTACAACCTAGAGACAGTAGAGTTTATGTGTTGACTTAACAAGATGCACATGCCACTCCTGATATTGTTATAGGTATGGTATCTATTCTTAATAGACCTGCTAGATTATTGATTGATCCTGGTGTAACTCATTCTTTTGCATCCAGTGTTTATATGAAATCTATTGATGCTTGTGTAAGTCTTTTGATGCATGCTGTTATTGTTAAGGTTCATACTGGGGATAGAGTTATTATCAGGATAATTTATCGGGATTGTTGTGATTAGTATGACTGGTAGAGAATTTGAAGTTGATTTGCTACGTTTAGATATAACAAATTTTGATTTTATTCTGGGGATGGATTGGTTATTCGCATATCATGCTTGGGTAGATTTTTTAGGAAGAATACAGTTCATGATACCAAGATAAGAGGAGTTTAACTTTCAGGGAGAACGTAAGATACTTGCCAACTGTCTTATTTCTGCCCTGACAAGTGGTTGAAGAAAGGTTGTGAGAGGTATTTGACATATGTGGTGGGAGATTATGAAGTTAGAAGAAATCTTAATAGTGAAAGATTTTTCTGATGTGTTCTCTGATGAGTTGTCTGGGTTATATCCCAACAGGGAGATTGTGTTTTCTATTGAGGTGATTCTGGGATCCACACCCATATCTATAGCACCTTATAGAATGGCACCAGCTGAGTTGAGAGAATTACCAGCAATATGGGAGATTGTGTTTTCTATTGAGGTGATTTTGCAATCCCCGGCAACGGCGCCATTTGATAGACCGTTTATTTCGGTCATCAACAAACCCTGTAGAAGATTGTAGTAAAGTGATTAGTAGGGTATCGTTATTGGCCGGGGAGTGCGGGTACTCTATACTAAAGAGTCATAAAAATAAAAAATGATTTGATTGGTTTAATTAGCAGTTTATAAACAAATATAAATCTACATCTATTAACATTACATAAGATTAGGGGGTTTTCATGATCTGATTTTTCTTTTTACTAATTTTACTAAGGAAATTAAAGAACAATTATTTACAATTGATCATTTTCTCTCACAATTCAGAAAATCAAGTTTGTTAAATGACTAATCAAATTGTTTCAATGTAGACAACGAATTCGTGCCTCAATCACATATCAGAATTGAATCAAAGTGCAAGCCTAAAGAGATCATGCACTTTATAAATTCCTTCTTAGATAATCACTAAGCTTAGGAAAAGTCCATCAGCTAGTTATTTTGTTTAAGCAATCAAGTTAATACTCAGCGCATCCTTACAATTACTTAAACAAATCATTAAGATCAAAAGGAATTATGATTCAATAACATGTTCCTTATTCCTATGAAAAACTCCATGGATAAAGAACATGCAATTTCCAGAACATTGGCTATTGTTCATAGCTTTTACCACTTTAAATCGTACTCCAGATCAATTAGGTGATCGAAAGTGCGATTATGGCTTCAATGATTTGCAATATCAAAGTTTTCAATATAACAGAACTGAAAATTCAACATATGTAATGAATTAATATGTCTACATATCATGAACAATTCAAAAACATTAAAGAATAAATCTGAAAATTAACCAACTCATTGAATTAATAATAATATCTAACATAAGAATCCAAGGCGGAAACAATTAAAAAGAATAGCCGTAAGGGGTACACTTCTTGAACACACTCAAGGAAGCTTGAGATGTTAATGGTGATGAACCTCACGGCTATGATGATAGATGAAGGAGAACACATTTTGGAAAAGTCCTAATGTGCTCACAATTGGAGAAGGAATGGTGGAGTGTTTTAGCCTTTTGCTTCTTGAATTTTGAGTAGAGATGGTTCCAAGAGAAAAGATGATCTCTTTCAGCTTACAAACACCCTATTTATAGAGCTTAGAACAACCCTCTAAGCTTAGGAAAAGCAAGAAAACAATGCTAAAAACAAGCCATGAAACATGCAAGGAAACAATCCCTAAAACATGCAAGGAAACAATCCCTAAAACATGCAAAGAATCAAGGAATGGCCAAAAGTAAGAAAGAGGAATACAATCCCGAAATTTCAGGAGGACCCAACTAGTAGAATTCAAACGGTCATATCTTCTTCCACACATCTCCAAATGAGCTGAAACTTGTTGGGCTGGAAAGAAGACGTCTTGAACTTCAAGTTGGACCTAATAAAGTCTCAAAAATGATATTGTTTGGGCCTGTTATGATGGGCCAAAATCCAGTAGGCTATTGCATCCGAATCTTCCTCTATTTTGGGCTTGGACCTTGCACCTTACTTAGTTGACAAGAGATTATGTGATTTTTTTGTTTGGCAAGCCCATGTTAGGTTGGACATACCCATGTCACTAATGGACTCCAATATTCTCTTGTGTTTTGACACATCATCCAAATAATTCCAAGGTGGAACCCTACAAAGAAATCAGCAAATAATAGATAAGGAAAGTTTCCATAATTAGAAAAGTTTCTTAGAATGATAAGACTATTTTCTTAATCCACTTAGATTTCCTAAAGTAACTAGGAAAACTCATTTTAGCACCTTATTTTACCATTCCCACGTTAACAAGCTTTCTAAATACTAAGAAAAGAAACTAAGCTCAAAATAACAAAGTTAAGAGAATTACAAAGCCAAATAGGGTAGGAAAGGCATTAAAAACGTAACACAAAGTGTTCCTATCAATAGTTTTTGCTTTGAAAATTTGGAGATATCATTTCTATGGAGCCAATTGTGAAATTTTAACTAATAATAAAAGTTTGACGAATTTACATACCCAGAAAGAGTTGAATTTGAGGCAGAGGAGGTGGATGGAATTGATTAGTGACTGTGACTGTACAATTCATTATCATACAGGGAACGCTAATATAGTAGTTGATGCATTGAGTAAAAAGTCTAGAGGGAGATTAGCTGGTATTGGGAGTCATAATATTAATTTGATGATAGAATTAAGAAAAACGAGGATGCAGTTGAGTATCAGTGATAGATGAGTACTGATGGAAAATTTGGTGGTACAATCATCTATTATTGATCGCTTGTTACAGATGCAGAGTAGAGATGAAGGGATATAGATGGTCAGACAGGAAATATTTAGTGGGAAGCTGACTAATCTTAGAATTAGAGAAGATGCTATGGTGATATTGAGACATAGAGTTTGTGTTCCCAATGATGTTGAGACGAGAAAGGAGATACTAAGAGAGGCTCATGATTCTGTGTATTCTATGCACCCGGGTAATAATAAAATGTACAAGGGGTTAAGACAGAATTATTATTAGTCAGGGATGAAGAAGTATGTAGCTGAGTATATTTCTAGATGTTTGATTTGACGGCAGGTGAAGTATGAGAATAGACATCCAGCAGGTTTATTACAGCCTTTTCCAGTACCTTTATGGCCATGGGAGAATGTGAGCATGGATTTTGTTTTTGGTTTTACCCATACCCAGAGAGGTCATGATGTTGTACGAGTTATAGTGGATAGACTTTCTAAGTCTTCGTATTTCCTTCCTATTAAAACTACATGGAGTCCTGAAAAGTTGGTTGAATTGTATGTAACGAAAATTGTGAGATTACATGGAGTACCTTTAAACATTGTATCAGATAGAGATTCTAGATTTACTTCTAGATTTTGTAGGGCTTTTCAGAAAGCTATGGGTATGCTTGTAGTTTAGTACAACTTTTCATCCTCAAACTGTGGGCAGATAGAAAGAATCATCAGAATACTAGAAGATATGCTAATGGTAAGTGTATTGAGTTTTTTTTTTCAGTGAGTGTGGATGCTTATCTATCTTTGATCAAGCTTACATATAATAATCAGTATCAAACTAGTATTAGGATGACACCATTTGAGGCTTTATATGGTAGAAGGTGCAAAATGTAACGACCCATCCTGGGTTGGCCACCCCCGAGACGGTATCATCACATTTTGAAAATCCCAGCATGACACCTATATGTAACAATAAAAAAAACACCAACTGCAATTATTTACATACATCAATTCTCAACCCTCAACAGGGGAGATACATCATTCAGATCTCAATTGAACATTATATACTACATATTATGCATGAATATTTACAATTTTTTTTTCTCATTAGTCTGAGAATATGGATCACGTGACTTACAGAAAATGATTTAGTTTGAAACTCCGCTCACAATTCTATGTCTTGCCCGCTACCTGAAATCATTGAGCAATGAGGAGCGAGCTTCACAAGCTCAGTGAATTGAATTTACTGGAAGTATTCAATTCATATAATTAATCTTTCAATATTTATTCATCTATATCTTATATATTTTTATAATAACATTCTATTATCACTATTCATATCAAAATCCACATCCTTCATAAATCTCTTTTTCTCATATAATTAATCATCTTGAGACAATCAATTATATCTCATAATTACCTCATTATGATGTTCACAGCATATAATCAGTCACTCAGATAATTCTCATTATATCATATTTTCATATTTCTTTCTCAGCATTTTTATCTCTCTGTGAGACTTATTTATCTATTAATAAATTTACAATAATGAATAACACTTTAGCATCTCAAGTAATAACAATCAATATTTAAAACAAATGCAATGTGTGAATTTAAATATTATTATTATTAAAAATGTTTTCTCATAACTCGACATATTTTTACACCAAAAAAATAGTTATAATCAAACTTTGACACAATAAAAAAGACGATATGATAACACAGTCCAATTGTTATATGCACCGAATTGAGGCATAAAATTATAAATTTGTCAAATCAAGGGAATAGAGAAAATTGTGAAAATTGCAATTGTTGAGACACGAGAGAGAGTTGACCCTGGGAAGGGGAGAAGTGTAATTAATAGTGTAATCCGATGATGATGATGATGATGAGAGTGTACCTAAATGATCAGAACACCAAAAGCCCAGACATGATTAGAGTTTATTGGGCCTTTATTAAAAACCAACCAGTCTCAGTCAATTTGGCCGTTGAATCCGGCTGCTGGATTAGTTAGTTACTCACTTATTGCACGTGGACCCACACTTGTTTTATTCTTTTACTTTATTGTTTTGTTGAGATTTCACAAGAGAATACCCAAATAATCTGAGGTACTTAAGTGTGTGGGTTCCTTGACGATTAGATTTACTACATTTTACAGTTGATGTAGAAAAAAAGTAAAAATTACGGCTAGTGCGGCGTTTGGTGCGCTAACAGTGGCTACTGGGTATTTGTCCATTGAAGACTATAAAAGCTGAACGTGTGACCGACTGATCCGGTTAACTTTGCCATGTTGTTGTTACCCCCTTAAATGCTCACGGATCATCCCCTGTTTTCCCTTTTGATACAGATTCAGTGAGCTCCTGCTCATGGTGGCTTGTGAGCAGTGTGCACAATCATCATATCGAATGAAAGGTACAGATCTGACTGTTTCTTAAGATGGAATGAAAACTATGAATTTAACGGTTATAAATTCGAACTCACAGCGATCGAACAAATGCTTTATAAATTTGTTTCCTTTGAACACTAATTGTGTGAGCTCGTTCTCATTGCGCGCTCACAAGACAACCATTCGACCCATTTGAACAGTTACCCCTGCATTGCTATTAGTAATAGAGCATTCCCTTTTTATATGAAAAATTACACGCTTAATTTTTATATTTTACACAAATCATTACATTTTATGTCATTATTCGATATAGTACTTCTCACTATTCGTTGCATAATTTTAAAGATTAAAATAAGTAACTATTAATGTAGTTTTTATGCATGTTGATCAATTATTAATCTACAATTTAATGTCAAAATTGAGTAAAAAATAAGGGTTAAAATATTATTGTCAATAATAATATATAATGTATTGACGAGTCTGTAGTTAGCAAGATTTTTAGTTTATGTTTTTAACTCGTTAATCGTTCGTTAAAACACAGATATAAATATAAAAATAAAATTTATTAAAAAATTAATATTTTAACTCGTATTCATTGATCCGCTACCCATATGACTCAATATGTACCCAACTTGACCCAACCGTTTTCAACCTCAACCTATAGTTCATGAAGCTGCTTGTTGCTTACATTTGCAACTTGTCCCTAGAATTAATTATACCTTCAAGATTATCATCGATATATGAGATTGCCATTAATTGTTGATCTATAGGGTTTAACAGAAAGAAGCCACAGAAATAATAAATAAAAAGAGGGTTTTAACAGAAGACCCGGGGATACAATTTCTTTTTGGTCGCAAAAATGAAACAATTACACCTGGTTATACTCAAACTGTTTTTCTTTTCGTTAGTTTTTTTTTCTTATTTTTATGGTAAGTCAACAACACATTTTTAGTAATTTATTTTCTATGAAATTCTTTAAAAAAACACATTTTTATAGTAGTACTTTTTTTTTCTATAAGAGAACTAAATATTGATAGTAATCAAATGAGAGCATGAGGATTTATTTGAAAATTGTTGGTGTTGAAAATCTACAAAAAAGTGAACAGACGTGATAAGTTAGAGTTGTGCCTTCAATGTCTAAGTTTGTAATTGCTTCGAATGACTTTTCGATGTCTAAGTCAATAAACTGAAAATGTTTCAAAGTAAAAAACAAGAGAGCTAGAGTATTTGAAAATGAATTGAGTTTGTATTTTCGATAATAAAAACCCTTTTATGTAGTTTTTAGAGGTAGAGTTCGATTAACAAATTGATTAATATTGAGTATCATGAACGGATAAGAATTTCCATAAATTTGACTATTCTGATAAGATTAGGGTTTTTATAAACTGGAGTGTAATAGTAAGATTAAAATTTTGATGTGAGACTATTGTTTTGCCCTTTGCTACATCTATCCATTTGACTGCTTACTTTGTCTTATTAATAAAATAAGTCAATAACTTTTTCACTCTTAGAGAGTCTTACATATCATTATGTTATTAGTTGAAAATTTTTCTCCCATATCAAAAATTTAAATCTATAATCTCAAACTTTCTAATTTTCGAGATATCTTATAATTTTGAACTTGAAATTAGAGGATTTCACGGAAAGATATGATCTTACTTCTTAGTACTTATAGGTGAAGAGAATTTATTTGGAAATTCAAATCCATAATCAGGGTCAACCAGGAATATCATTCATACTAGGCCTAAACTGATGTCATTTGTGACGGATAGGGAAAGAGAAAGATAATGACTTATATTGACAATTATGTCAAAATATAATTGGGGTTAGGATTAGGACGCCAAACTACAAATTGCTCACATCAATGGTTAATACGAAGCAACATCTTTGTAATATACTATATTTAGGAAACGGTTTTATGTCATACTGTGACATAACATCTATTTTTGAAGTATTTGATTTGAGACATGGTATATGTCGCGGTAGGCTAGTTAGCGGGGTCAATCTTGAGAACCTTTAGATTTTAGCACTCTTTTTTTTTTCTTTGATAAGGGAGCACTTTTTAAAAAAAAAAAATAATTTTAATCCATGGCATTTCGAAATCTAAGTTGGTTTTTTTGAATTTTCAAATTTGACTCAATTAGATCTTCTTAAATCATTTATATCGTGGATATTTTTCATAACCACCTCTATAGCGGTTGAAGAAGAGAAAATTCTATCCAAATTCACCAAGTGATTAAATTAGGGTTCTTATTAGAGAAAAAAGATCGTTATTAAACTAAAAAGGAATGTGTGATATATTTGGAGATTAGGTAACAAATTACCTCATTATTATATCATTTGAGAAACTTCTTCTCAACATTTGGTACATGAGGTCTTCAACGGAGCAATTTTCTCGTAATATTAAGGCTTTTGCTTAGACTGTTACTTCATTAATATTTTGTGATAGAGAATTGAAAAAAGTGATATAAATATGGCAAATCTAAAAACATTGTCAAAGGTAAAATGATATCCACGTATACTTATTAGTGTTGAAATAACCAACACTAAGCTAAAAAATGTTTAGTTAAGTGATAAGAGTTACTTGGTTTAAAATGTTTGGATTCGAATCTCTTCATAAGTTATGGCAGTGTCTCTAAAACATAATGTTTTTTGACGGATATGTAAAGTAGCTTACTAATTTTATCTTAATTTTTTTGAAAGTTTTAATAATTCTCTTGCAAATGAGCTTAATGAAACCGATTTTTTTGTTGTCTTATTTATGATTGATTTGAGCTGGAGCCCCAATCTAGTTTATATTTGAGTATTAATTCATAGCTTGAGCTTAATTTGACAAACAATAGAAAAGCTTGAATAGGTACATTTTCAATGATGTCGAAAAAATTGGAGCTTAAACTTTAGTTAAATTCATTAATTTTAAGTCTATGATGTCATACCTTTCTCAAGATTAAGTTTAAATTGATAGCATTTGAGCCCAAAGCTTACAGACTATATTAAGTATTATGATTTGAGTTTAATTTGTTTGTTAAAACAGGCTCAAAACGAGTTAAATGTCAATCCGAACTCAATTTTTTCTCTAATAGTTTGGAAATTGCAACACTAATCTTTAGAACGTGTTATATGAAAATCAATTAAAACCATAAGGGTGTAAATGCAATTTAACCAATAGTTTATATACCATATCACTTTCCACGCGACGCAGCTCTATCCGCTTCCCTCCTTCGTATCCGCGTTGGTGAGGGGTGACATGGTATTCCGGTCACCACGCGGCACTCGTCTTTATTATCCGTATTTATCTCATTTTCCTCTTTGGCAAAAACAAAAAGCCTCTCTCTCTCTATCTCTCTCCCTCCCTGAAAACTCTTCAATAGAAAAAAACTCAGTTTCTCAGTAAAATTCTCGAGTTTATATGGCCTCTCTCTCACTTCTCAACCCCATAGTTAGAGAAAATATCGCCTACAAAATCCCGTTTCCATAAACCAAAAAACACCCACCTAAATCACGATGCTCTCTTCCCATTTTGCTCCTCCCGTTTTTTTCTATTTCCGAATCTGCAACTCTTCTTCACTCTCTAGAACCCTCATCGGAGCCAACCACACCTCTGCTCGATTTTGTTGCCGCTAAATTAATCTTCCATACTACATTTTAGATTTAGCCTTCATTTTTCTCGTCAAAAGAACAAACAAACAAAGAAACAGTTTTTTTTGTCTTTTTTTTTAAAGGTGTGCATAATTACAGCAATGGAGCCTACCACAGGGAAGCCGAGCTTTTTGAGGAACATTCTGGTACGGGTGCTTTTGTTCGGGGTTCTCATCATTGTCTTCAGATTCGCTTACGTCGTCACCATTACCGGTGAGTCATGCAGTCTCGGCAACTTCTGCTTCTTCTCTCTACCGGAGAATCTCAACCTCGTCACTACCGGTGGCGGAACCGGCGCCTCCGCTATCGTCGGGAACGACGCCGTACGATCCACTGCAGTGGGTCCCGCTAGCCGCGATCTCTACACCAGCAAAGACGGGATTAATGCAGTCCAATTCTACTCCTCCGTTTTCCAAGATCTGATCTCCGCGGGGTACCTCTCGCCGGACTCGAAGTCGCTATGCGTAGAGTCGGGAACCGGACAGGACGTGTTCGCTTTGAGAGAGATCGGTGTGAAGGACTCGATTGGGATTTCGAAAAAAGCCTCGCGTCCTTTGGTGATCAGAGGCGAGGCGCATGAGAAGATACCGTTCGACGACGATACCTTTGACTTCGTCTTCTCCGGTGGGGGGCGCCTCGACAAATCATCACGCGCGTCGGATTTCGCGGCGGAGATCACACGGACGCTGAAACCCGAAGGGTTTGCGGTGGTCCACGTGGGGGCCAAAGATACGTACAGTTTCAATTCATTTATTGATTTGTTTAATTCTTACAAGTTATTGGAAATGCGTGATATAGATGGTTTTGATTCTTCTATGCCTTATAGTAGAGAAATTATTATGAAAAAAGAGAGTGAAATTGATGGTCATCGGGAGAAGGAACCCGATGACAATTCTGATAATAAGTGCTCGGTTCCGGGGTATAAACGAGATTTAGTCAGGAATGCAGAGCCTCTAATTACAGAGGAGCCATTGAAGCCGTGGATTACGTTGAAGAGGAATATAAAGAATATAAAGTATTTACCATCAATGGCTGATATAAGTTTCAAGAGCAGGTATGTGTATGTTGATGTTGGTGCTAGGAGTTATGGGTCTAGTATAGGGGGTTGGTTCAAGAAAGAATACCCAAAACAGAACAAAACCTTTGATGTTTATGCAATTGAGGCTGATAAGGCTTTCCATGAAGAGTATAAGTTGAAAAAAGGGGTTAAGTTATTGCCTTACGCAGCGTGGGTGAGGAATGAAACGTTGTCGTTTGAGATTAATCAGGATCCAGGGAAGGAAGTGAAGGATATCAAAGGCAGGGGAATGGGGAGAATTCAGCCGGTGAAATCCTCCTCAGATGATGGTTTTAGTGGAGAGGTGGATGTTATTAAGGGGTTTGATTTCGCGCAGTGGTTGAAGAACACTGTAAGGAAGAGTGATTTTGTGGTTATGAAGATGGACATTGAAGGAACTGAATTCGATTTGATACCGAGATTGTATGAGACGGGAGCGATTTGTTTGATCGATGAGATATTTCTTGAATGCCATTATAATAGGTGGCAAAGATGTTGTCCTGGTCAGAGGAGTATGAAGTATGACAAAACCTATGGCCTATGCTTGGAGCTGTTTACTTCCCTCAGACGAAGTGGAGTTCTTGTTCATCAGTGGTGGTAACTGTTGACTGGTACCAATTCTACACATCTACTTCTGTAATGTTTTGATTTAAATTTATTTTAGCCCTAGCTTTTGCCCCACCTCCTTCAAAAACAGCGAGACGATGTAGTAGGATTTTAAAATTTTATTTTTTGTTAAAATTTCATTTGTTGTGATAGTTGCAGCTGCAAATGAAAATTTCCATTAACTTCAGTCTTTTTGTATTGGTCTTATCAATCTCTTCATTGCCTTTGATTAATGCGATTATAATGGTATTATCTATTAGCTAAAAGTTCCTATCTTCAGGGGTTTTGGAAAAGTCAAGTGTACTTACTTTTAGACAATCTGTGTTCTTGGAGTATATTTTTTAACACAAAATTGGGTATTGATTGCTGAGTACTGATTAGGGATTTGAGAACTTGAATTGCATAAAAATTGGGGTGTATTTAAGGATTGAGACTTAATTCATTCTAGACTTTTGCTTTTGTAAAGTCATTTCATCTGCTCTATACTAGTATGTTATTTGATGGGAACGAGTGCTGGAGGTTGCTTGGTGATACAGTGTGCTGGCTTCTTTGATTTGTAGAACTAGTAGTCAGGGTCTCAGCCATTCCACCCAGTCTTCATATTTCGGTATATTGCATCGCGTGGAGCTGAAAACTATGATTTTCATCTAAGAAAATTGAGAGGGGGAAATTTTGAGTGTGAAGTTAAAAGGATGTCTATGAATCCATGGTTAGCACATGAAAAGTGCAGCTTCATCCATTGAGTGTCTAACAAAGTTTAGCTTCAACAGATATTGTGTGAAATGTTGCTTTTTTCGGTTAAAAAAAACAGTGGAAGGATGAAGGTAATGCCCTTGTTAATGTTGTGCGAGTGTTTCCACGTGTGAATGTCTTAAATGTTGATTCATATCAAATCACAAGACACTTCACTACACTGTAACGGGAGGATACGAACCCAAGTATTTTTGGTGAGGAGATCAAGCCTCTACTACCCCATTAAAGCTTAGGTGGTGAAACGTTGCTTTCACTGGTTTTGAGATTAACATGAAATATTTTGTTAAATGTTCTTCAAATATGAATGCTCCAAGTCAAAAATACTTGGGTGACTTTTTGGGACCGAATCTTCCGATTAGCAACTCTATCTATGAGGAGACTTTCTGTCATGGGTTAGGGGGGAATAGGATAAGTTAGAAACTTAGAATCATCGTTGTACTAAAAATTTATTTTAGTTGAAATATGCTAGTAACAAAGTTAAAAGCATGTCTATGTTAGTAACAGTATCATGCCTAATAGGTTGCCGCAGCAATGAAGCTGAAGAGAGATTCAAAACAGGGTCTCAAGGTGTGGGAAAAGTATGGCGTAGGTGGTTTGGAGTCAAAATCGAAAACCTTTTTCCAAACCCCCTTGAACACTTATTTGAATCAATATATGGTCACTAGGCTTACTGCAGTCTTTAGAAGTGGAGACCATTTGTTGGGCCTTTTTTATTCTTCAGAAAATATTGTATTTTTCTTTTTGAATTAGAATTCTAAGAGCAAAACAGATGGTTTGATCAAAAACCGTTTCTCTTGTTTGAGGCAATATTTCAAGAGTAAGTTTTCTCCTTGACATTGACCCACCCTAATCAGCTCCTAACGATTAATTAATCATTTTGATCAATTTCATCCTACTCTTTTGAGCTACATATAAATTAACATAAAGAGAATGTTAAGAAAGAATTAGGATGCAAATCAAATGAATGGAGGATCATAATTTAGTTGTTGATCGATTGAAGAGTCTTTTTCTTTGTTTTTGTATATGCAACTGTTTGCTGATAGAGAATCATGGATGCAAATTTCGCTGGAGAGGGAAATAAAAGAAAAGGGTGTGGGTGAAATAAAAATAAGAGGATCAGTGGTTTTTATCATGTTTGGTAAGACGACAGAAAAGTTGGAAAAAAAGAGAAAATGATTTAATTTAAGAGAAGTATCATTTGTACACGTGGAGAAAACAACAATTATTTTATTTATTGTTTTTTTTAAATTAATTAAATGAAACAAAAGTGTTTTTTACTCATTTTTTTTATGTCATTGTTTTTACCTATCAAACAATAAGAATACGTTTTTTAGTTACCTCTCTTTCCTTCCATTTTTCTTTTTATAAAACAATAAAAAATGAATTTCATTTGCTTTCTGTTTCCCTTTTTTTTTTTTGTTTCATTTTTCTCTTTACTGGCCATAACTTAATAGTTTAATTTCTTGGTGATATGTAATTGGATCTTTTCATCTCATCGGCACTCAATTTATTATCTTCGAGCTCATTCTTCTTTTGCTAATTCTCAATAATCATGTAATAATGCGGAAATCAATTTATTTAATCCACTTGTAGTCTTCATTAAAAAAATACAAAATAATAAATAAATAAAATACAACAAGGAATATACTTTCACTGGCATTAGGTATCAAATTCTAAGTAGCAGAGATTATTGTTAGAGGTGCTTTGATTGCTTTATTAAAAAGGGTAGAAGAGTTGGTTTGACATTTTTATTGACTTGCAGTTGGTGGTTGAAGAAAGAAGTGATATTGTTGTGCTTATTTATTACATCGGATTGAATACAAGAAAGATAAGGCTAAGAAGATATGAAAATTAATTTACGTATAAATAAAGCATGAAGCTGTGTCATGACCCGCGTGGGATCTGCGTGTTCTAGAGTTTTTTAGTACACTTTTTGATTATAATGTATAGCATTGTACTGCACGTGCACTATAAGGTAGTACATTTGTACTTACGCACTACACTTTTACTATATTTGTACTTCCGTACTACACTTGTACTACACTTATAGTACCGTAAGATTGTGACACTTGGAAAGATGTTAGCCATGGATGTAAGGGAGCTCTCTCTATATAAAAAGGGGTCTCACTCTCACTTGTAAATCATTCAATCATTCAAGCAATAACAAACTCTAGCTTTGTCTCATATTCTCTCTTGGGTTGGCTTATTTTCTTTGAGTGGGTCTAGCTTCGAGGGTGGTTCTCTTGAGTTGCTAAGAGGAAGACTGACTTAGGCATTCCAATGAGGTGTTTCTGAGCTTAAGGCCATACGGTCAGAGACTTAAGCTTGCAGCCCGTGAAAAGTGGTATCATAGCACGGTTTATCGAGACTTTTGATAAGAGATGATGACCGTTTCCGATGCTAACAACCTAGCTCATGAAGGTCATAGGACTCGAGGAGGGCGGCCAAGAAGGCTAGTTCAAGGGATGTGATGTCAAGCATGGATGCTCGCTTGGCTAAGGTGGAGTTAGTCGTGGGGGAAATGCGAGACAAGTTCGAGGATACCGATGATAGCATAAAGGAGCTAAAATCCATGAGGGAGGATCTCCAAAGAGCGATAGAAGGTGCCCTCAACGAGGTCGTAGACGTACTTATGCAAAAGAACGACACCCTTGAGACCGTGGTGGTGTATATGCGGGAAGAGATAGAAGAGCTCAAGCGGGAGCTCTTAGCTTGCAAAGTAGTCTTCGGAGGTGGTATGCTTGCTATGACACCCAATCATAGGGTGGATGTGCCTAAGCCAAAGGAGTTTAAGGGCATCCGAGCTGTAAAGGACGTGAAAAATTTTCTTTGGACAACCTAGCTCATGACGGTCATGAGACCCGAGGGAGGGCAGTCATGAAGGCTAGTTCAAGGGATGTGATGTCAAGCATGGATGCTCGCTTGGCTAAGGTGGAGTTAGCCGTATGGGAAATGCAGGACAAGTTCGAGGATACCGATGGAAGCATCGATGAGCTAAACTCCATGAGGGAGGATCTCCAAGGAGCGATGCAAGGTGCCCTCAACGAGGTCGTAGACGTGCTCACGCAAAAGAACGACACCCTTGAGACCGTGGTGGTGTCTATGCGGGAAGAGCTCAAGCAGGAGCTCTCAGCTTGCAAAGTAGCATTCGAAGGTAATATGCTTGCCATGACACTCAATCATAGGGTGGATGTGCCTAAGCCAAAGGAGTTCAAGGGCATCCGAGCTATAAAGGATGTGGACAACTTTCTTTGGGGGGATGGAGCAATATTTCTGAGTGATGAACATCATAGAGGACGTAACCAAGGTAAACACAGCCTCATGTATTTTATTGATATTGCTTTATTGTGGTGGTCATGTAGGTGTGCGGGTGTTGCCATTGTTACGTGGGAAGAATTCCAGAGGGAATTCCTCCAACAGTTCTATCCGGAGTATGCGGAAGATGAGGCACGAGCCACACTGCGAAGGCTCACCCAACGTGGGGAAGTACGGGAGTATGTGCGAGAGTTTTCGGAACTAATGCTCTAAATTTATGATTTTGGAGAGAGGGAGGCTCTCTTCTCCTTCATGGATGGCCTCAAACCATGAGCCAAGCAAGAGTTGCAAAAAAGAGGTGTCCAAGACCTCACCCAAGCCACGTTCGTGGCAAAATCTTTGGTGGAGTTCAAGAAACAAGAGAAATATGACTCCTCCAAGAACAAGGGCAAAGGTGGGGGAGACAAAGACAAGTATCAGAGGGGTGGTCCGGGAAAACCACCCATTCATAAGTGGAAGTCGACAAAGGAAAGAGCCAAAAAGAAGGAGCCATTAGCATGCTTCTTGTGTGAGGGTCCTCATCGGGTGCGGGATTGCCCGAAAAGAACCAAGCTCTCTGCCATTGCTAGGGAAGAGAGGGAAACGGAGAGAGATACCCTCAAGCTTTGCTCTATCATACTTAACTCGATCAAAGCCAAAAGGTTTGGCAAGTGGAAGGGGCTCATGTTTACAGGCATCATGGTGGCTGGCACCAAGGTTAGTGCTCTTGTAGACATTGGGGCTTTTGATCTCTTTGTGTCTGAGGAAATGTCCAAAAGATTAAGCCTTAAGGTGGAGAAAAGCAATAGGTGGATCAAGACAGTCAATTCCAAAGAAGTTCCGACAATGGGTGTAGCACAAAGGGTGGAGCTACAACTAGGAGATTAGAAAGGCAAAGAAACTCTTGAGGTAATCCCACTTGATGATTATGACTTTGTAATTGGGTTAGATTTTTTTGATCGGATTAATGCTTTACTAGTGCCATTTGCCAACTGTGTGTGCATCATTGATTCTCGGTGTTAATACCTCGTGCTGGTAAGACGAGACTCTGGCCAAACTAACCGAGTTTTATCGACAATCCAACTAGCCAAGGGAGTGAGAAGGGATGAGGTCACGCACTTGGCCACCTTGAAACTTGAGGAGGTCCTAGAGTCTAAGGAAGAGACTTCTCTTAAGGTACTTGAGCTTTTAGAGTCCTTTGTTGATGTGATGCCCCTGGAGTTACCCAAGAACTCCCACCTAAGAGAGAGGTGGATCATAAGATTGAGTTGGTATCTAATGCCCAACCACCAACCAAGGCTCCATATCGAATGTCGCCTCCCGAACTTGAGGAATTGAGGAGACAACTTAAGGAGTTGGTTAATGCGGGATTTGTGCGACCTTCCAAGGCACCCTACGGTGCACCGGTTTTGTTTCAACAGAAGCACGATGGTTCTATGAGGTTGTGCATTGATTATAGAGCTCTCAACAAGCTCACAGTGAAGAACAAGTACTCCATCCCACTCATTGCGGACTTCTTTGATCAACTTGGGGATGTTAGATGGTTCACCAAGCTAGATTTAAGATTGGGGTACTACCAAGTATGGACAGCCGAGGGGGATGAGCCAAAGACAGCATGTGTTACTCACTATGGTTCTTATGAGTTTCTTGTGATGCCTTTCGGACTCACTAATGCTCCAGCAACTTTCTACATTCTAATTAACAAGGTACTCCAACCCTTTCTAGACTGCTTTGTGGTTGTTTATCTTGACGATATTGTTATCTATGGTTGATCTCTAGAGGAGCATATGAGGCACTTGAGACAGGTATTCCAAGTTTTGAAAGAGAATGAGCTCTATGTGAAGAAAGAGAAGTGTTCATTCGCCCAACATGAGGTACCATTCTTTGGCCACATAGTAGGTGGGGGAAAGATTCGGATGGATGAGGGCAAGATTCAGGCTATTGTTGATTGGGAGCCACCGACCAAGGTTACTGAGTTGAGATCATTCCTTGGGTTGGTGAACTATTATCGGCGTTTCATCAGAGGCTATTCAACCATCACCACACCCTTAACCGATATGCTCAAGAAGAGGAGTGTGGGAATGGAGTTCAGTTTGTCAGGGGACCTTTGAGTAGTTGAAATAGTCAATCACAGAGAAGTTAGTCCTAACCCTACCGAATCACACCAAGCTGCCCTATGAGGTCTACACGGATGTATCCGACTTTGCTATTGGAGGGGTCTTGATGTAAGATGGTCATCTGATTGCTTTTGAGAACCGAAAGCTCAATGAGACCGAGCGGCGGTACAGAGTTATAAATAAAGAGATGACGACCGTGGTTCATTGCTTGTGCACATAGAGGCACTATCTTTTGGGGTCTAGGTTTGTGGTGAAAACTGACAATGTGGCCACAAGCTACTTCCAAACTCAGAAAAAGCTCTCTCCCAAGCAAGCCTGATGGTAAGATTTCCTTGTCGAGTTTGATTTTGTGTTTGAGTACAAGCCAAGGAAAACCAACACAGTAGCGGATGCACTAAGCCGAAAGGTAGAGTTTGCTGCCATTAGCCGACCACAGGGTTCCTTGGTGGATCGCATTAAGGAGGGATTGTCCCATGACCCGACCCCCAAGTCTTTGATGAAGTATGCCATAAAAGGGGAAAACTAGGAGGTTCTAGCTAGAGGGGGACTTGCTCTATACCAAGGGGAATTGGTTATATGTGCTACTTCATGGAAAATTACGGAAAGATGTGATGCAAGAGTGCCATGATTCTAAGTGGGTTGGTCACCAGGGTGTGCACCGCACCCTAGTACTTGTGGAGGAACGCTACTATTAGCCACACTTGAGAGGGGACATTGAGGCCTATGTGAAGACTTGTCTTGTGTGTCAACAAGGCAAAGTAGAGCAAAAGTCACATGGGGTCTCTTAGAGCCATTGCCAATTTCAGAGCGTCCATGGGAGAGTATCTTCATGGATTTCATTATGGGACTACCCAAGAGTGATGGATTTGGGAGTATTATGGTTGTTGTGGATCAGTTTTCGAAGTATGGAACTTTCATTTTGGCTACCAAAGAGTGTCCAACAGAGGAGACAGTTCGGTTGTTTTTCAAGCATGTGGTGAAGTATTGGGGTGTACCACAGTCCATTGTTAATGATCAGGATGGACGATTCACGGGACGGTTCTGGACAGAATTATTCAAGTTGCTCGGATCGGATCTAAACTTCTCCACTAGTGTCCACCCCCAAACCGACGGACAGACTGAAAGGGTGAATGCTTTGTTGGAGACATACTTCGGACACTATGTGAGTGCCTCGCAACAAGATTAGTCAAAGTTACTAGATGTGGCTCAATTTTCCTATAATTTACAAAAGAGTGAGGCCACCAGCCAAAGTGCCTTTGAGATTGTGATGGGACGACAGCCTCACACTCCAAGTACTATTGCTATGGGTTACACGGGGTCAACTTCGGTAGCATATAAGTTTGCCAAGGCGTGGCAAGAACAAACTGATTTGGCTCAAGTTTGCCTACACAAGGCAGCCAAGTGTTCCAAGAAGTGGGCTGATCGTAGGAGACGGGATGTGGGGGATTTTGTGCTTGTGAAGCCACATTTGGTACTTTGCACCAAGGGGATCCATAAGGCATTGGGATGCAGATATGAGGGGCCTTTCAGAGTTCTTAGGAGGGTAGGCAATGTGGCCTACAAACTTGAGCTACCATCCAAGCTCAAGGTGCACCCGGTTTTTCATGTGAGTATGCTGAAATCATTCCATGAAGACTAAAATGATTCGGATCGAGGTGAGTCACAACAAACCCCTATAGGAGTTAGAGTCTCTTATGACCGAGACATTTAGAGTATACTGGCCGATCGAGTTTTGAGACGGAAGAACTACAAGCCGAGTCATGAGTACTTGATACAATAGAAGGGACAACTCGATAGTGAGACTAGTTGGGAACTAGTCGAGGCCTTATGGCAATTTCAGACGAAGATCGACCAGTTTCATGCTGAGAGTGTGACGAGGACGTCGCCAGATTAAGTGAGAGAGAATGTCACGACCCGTGTGGGGCCCGCGTGTTCTAGAGTTTCCTAGTACATTTTTTTATTATAATGTACAACATTATACTGCACGTGCACTACAATACCTTGTACTTCTGTACTACACTTGTACTGCACTTATAGTACCGTAGGATTGTGACACTTGGCAAGATGTTAGCCATGGATGTAAGGGAGCTCTCCCTATATAAAGTGGCCTCTCCCTCACTTGTAAATCATTCAATCATTCAAGCAATAGCAAGCTCTCTAGCTTTGTCTCATATTCTCTCTTGGGTTGGCTAATTTTTTTTTAATGGGTCTAGCTTCGAGGGTGGTTCTCTTGAGTTGCTAAGAGGAATGCTGACTTAGGCATTCCAAAAAGGTATTTTCGAGCCTAAGGTCGCAGGGTTAGCGACTTAAGCTTGTAGTCCGTGACATTAAGCATCAAATTCTAAGTAGCAAAGATTATTGTTAGAGGTGCTTTGATTACTTTATTAAAAAAGGGTAGAAGAGTTGGTTTGACATTTTTATTGACTTGCACTTTGTGGTTGAAGAAAGAAGCGATATTTTTGTGCTTATTTAGTACATCGGATTGAATAAAAGAAAGATAAGGCTAAGAAGATATGAAAATTAAATAACATATGAAACAAGCCTGAAGCTGCATATAGAATAGGTATTGCTTAACTAAGCAGTTTCATTGTCAACTTTTTTATTTTTAAAGGAAATACACTATCAAGTATCAACAACCGATATTACAATCTAAAATATTCCTCATAATGACGCATTAATATATTATTCCTTGTCCATTATCAGCATTGAGTTCTCCCTTTTACAATGGGATGAGGTAATATTATCTAACATTTGAAAGGATGTCATTCTTTTCATTATAACGTTTTGGACATGTTTTATAACAGTTTTTTATTTTGTATTTTTAAGTTATTTTTAAAAATAAAAAAATACTTTCAAATGTTTTTTTTATTTATAAAATAGTATATTTGAATAATTGTAACTCGAAAATAATTTTCAAAAACATAAAAATAAAAATTCGTTTGCATAAATAACTTAAGCACATGTGAGTCGCTTGGGACTCGGACCACATGATTCTTCGATCACTTAGGTCTTTAGTCACTCAGGTAATGCTCGGGACCCAAGTCACTCGATACTTGATCGTTTAAGTCTCGAGATGCGTCACTCAAGAACTGGGTTGCACGAGTCTTTGGTTGCCGAGGACCTGAGATGCCCAAGACTCGATCGCTCGGGTCACAATGCGTTCGGGGCTCGGGTCGCTCTGGTTTCAAGTCACTTTGATCTCGGGTCTCCGGTCGCTTAAGTCATATTTCGTTCGAGTTTCGTCGATAAAAAAGCTACTCTGTATTTTTTTTAATGTTTTGTAAAATAGTTTTCAAAATATTAAACATACCATAATAGTTTTCTAAATTTGACATTTAAAGTATGTTTTTAAAAAATTTTAAAAATAAGTTTTGAAAAACAGTAACCCACGTCTTTTTATAATTTAAAAACTACTTTCAGATTTTAAAAACAAGAACAACCACTACAACATAATTTACATATGTCGGCGCTTTACAAAAACACTGCAATACTACAACCGCCGGTATTTTTTTTGTGGCGCTTCCTTGAAACGCCGCAATATACAAAGAATATAACGGCACTTTAAAGCGCTAGTGTACATTAATTTTAATACATATAGCGGCGCTTGTAAGCGCCGCTATATTTTTGCGCTTCAAAACACCGGAATATGAAATGGGTTTCGAGCATATACCGACGCTTAAAAAAATACATCGATATTTTTCAAGCGCCGGTATATACTCAAAACCCATTTCATATTTTAATGTTTTGAAACACTGATATATTTTCTCTGTATTTACCGACGCTTTAAAGCACCATATCATATTTTGATACTTTAAAACGTTGAAATATGATAAAAAAATTTCATTGTGACAGTTCTTCGCCGCGTCCCTACTTTTGCCCAAACCCATTTCTCTCCTCTATTCTCTCTCGGTCTCACTCTCTCGTTTCCTCTCCCCCTATTGAAAATATTAGTTCTATTTTCTCTCTTTTGGCGTGAAGGAAGAGATCCATGGGCAAAGAGAAATTCTATCAAGGTGTGGCCGGAGGCCGGAAAATGCAGTCCGGCCACCATCAACCACCACTGTGTCCTCAAATTTTTGGTAAAGAAATAAAGAAAATAAAGACCACGAGAGATGATCTCTCTTATCTCTCCAATTTCCTCTCCATCCTCTATTCTCTCTCGGTCTCACTCTCTCGTTTCCCTCTCTCCCTCTTGAAAATTTTAGTTCTATTTTCTTTCTTTTGGCGTTAAGGAAGAGATCCATGCGCAAAGAGAAATTCTATCAAGGCGTGGCCGGAAAATGCAGTCCGGCCACCATCAACCACCATTGTGTCCTCAATTTTTTGGTAAAGAAATAAAGAAAATAAAGACTAGGAGAGATGATGTCTCTCCTCCTCTCTTCTCCCTCTCCAATTTCCTCCCCCTCTTCCTCTATTCTCTCTCGGTCTCACTCTTTCGTTTCTGACACAGGTGTGTCCAACAAACCTTTAACCGAACAAATAAGGCCTCATGAAATGGGTATGCCCAACCTAACATGGGCCTGCCCAACAAAAAATAACAAAATCTCTTATCAACTAAGCAAGGTGCAAGGTCCAAGCCCAAAGTGGAAGAAGATTCGGATGGCTTATTAGATTTAGGCCCATCATAACAGGCCCAAACAATATGCTTTTTGAGACTTTCTTAAGCCTAAATTGAAGTTCAAGATGTCATCTTTCCAACCCAACAAGTTTCAACCCATTTGGAGATGTGTGGAAGAAGATATGGCCGTTTGAATTCTGCTAGTTGGGTCCTCCTGAAATTCCGGGATTGTATTCTTCTTTTGGCCTTTTCCTTGATTCCTTGCATGTTTTAGAGATTGTCTCCTTCCTTGTTTTAGGGATTGTTTCATTGCATGTTTTATGGATTGTTTCCTTGCATGTTTTAGGGATTGTTTGCTTGCATGTTTTATGCCTTGTTTTCTTGCTTGTCCTAAGCTTAGAGGGTTGTTCTAAGCTCTATAAATACTTGTGTTTGTAAGTTGAAAAATCAGACTTGAGTTTATAAATTGAAATCAGCCTTTGGCTTTTAGAAGAGAGTTTTCTCCTTCTTGTAATTCTGTATCTCTTTGGTATAATCCTTAGAGTGGTGAATTCCTATAGTTCTGTATCCCTTGTGTTAATCCTTTGGGTGGTGATATTCTATATCCCTTTGGTGTTATCTCTTGGGTGGTGAACTCTTATCTTTCATTTTGTTGTTTGTTTGTTTAGTTTCCTTCAATTCTATTTAAATCCGGTATCAAATTGGTATCAGAGCTTTGGTTTCTCAAGTGTGATATCTAACACCTTGATTTCCATAGTTCTTGTTATTATGGCTGGTCGTGGTCGTCGTGGTCAAGCTATTCCAATAGCAGCTCCAGAAGCACCACCGCAAGGAGATCTGCGAGATATCGAGATGGAAGCCTTGAGGAGACAAGTGCAGCAACTCGAACAACGCCTAGAGCGTTATGGAACTTCTGAACATGGTGCCCCTCATCATGGCTCAGACGTTGAAGTTTCCAGCAATGATGGAGACGAAGTTAATCCTTTTCACCAAGCTCGTGGTCATGCCTCAAGTGATAGCACACCACCTCACCCCTGTGAGCTAAGAAATCATGTTTTTCGACATGATTATGATGTCAAGGTGGACATTCCAGAATTTGAGGGAAGGATGCAACCAGATGATTTCATTGATTGGCTTACTACCGTTGAGCGAATCTTTGATTTCAAAGATGTTCCAGAAAATCGTAAAGTGAAAGTTGTTGCCATCAAGCTAAGGAAACATGCTTCAATCTGGTGGGAGAATTTGAAGAGGCAGCGAGAACGTGAAGGAAAAGTACGTATTACAACATGGGCAAAGATGAGGAGAGAGCTAAAAAGAAAGTATTTACCTGACCACTACAAACAAGATGCTTTTATGAAATTTCATAATTTCAAGCAAAGAGAGTCGTCCGTGAAGGAGTATACAGCAGAGTTTGATCATCTAATGATTTGTTGTGATGTTATTAAGCAAGAAGAGCAGATGATAGCCCGCTATCTTGGTGGGTTACGTGTTGAAATCAGTGATGTGGTGCAGCTGCAACCATATTGGACTTATAATGATGTTTGCAAACTCGCTATGAAGGTGGAGAAGCAACTGAAAGAAAAATGTGGTAATTGTTTTCGATCCTTTATTCAAGATGGAGTTTCTAACCGTGGAAGTGGTTCCACTTCTAAAACCACGACCATACCCAAGACAACCGCGGCCAAGCAAAGTAATGAAACTACATCAGGTTCAAATCATCCAATCATTTCCAATACAACTCGAAGGTGTTTCAAATGTCAAGATTTTGGATATATTGCTTCTGATTGTCCAAATCGCAAAATGGTGTCTCTTATGGAAGAAGACATGGAAACGGAAGGTGAGCATGATTTTTCACCAGAAACTAATGAACATGTTGCTGTGGAAGAAGAAATTACTTATGCTGACCGAGGGGAGGCTCTTGTGGTTCAAAAAAGCCTCAACGTAACCTATGTGGAAGATGAATGGTTGCAGAACAATATTTTTCATACTAGATACACTTCTCATGGAAAGGTCTGTAACGTCATCATTGATGGAGGAGGTTGTGAAAATGTTGTGGCATCAACAATGGTGGAGAAACCGAAGTTAAAAACTGAAGATCATCCGGAATCTTACAAATTCCAGTGGCTTCACAAAGGCAATGAAGTGAAGGTAAATAAAAGATGCTTTGTTGAATTTTCCATTGGCAAGAATTATAACGATGCTGTAGTTTGTGACATAGTGCCTATGGATGCATATCATTTGTTGCTTGGTAGACCTTGGCAGTATGATAGAAAGACTAAGCATGAAGGTTTCAAAAATACTTATTCTTTTGAGAAGGATGGAGTTAAGGTCCTTTTGGTTCTATTGAAAATGGTTCATGTTCCTAAACCTTCTTTTGGGGAGGGAACTAATTTGTCCACCAGATCTGGGGTTGAGAAAGTATTGATAGAGAATGGTGAAGACTTTGCAATTGTGGTAAGGGAAGAGAAAGAACCAACAGATATTCCCCCTTCTTTGATTCCATTCCTCATGGAATTTAGTGATGTTGTTCTAGAGGAAATTCCCCATGGCCTTCCACCTATGAGAGATATGCAGCATTGCATTGATCTTGTACCAGGATCTGTGTTGCCTAACAAACCAGCCTATCAATTGAACCTTAAGGAGCATGAAGTATTACAGAGACAAATTGAAGAGTTGATCGAAAAGGGGCTTGTTAGAGAGGGCGTGAGCTACCTTGTGCTTATGGAGTTTCTACAACCTTTAATGTCTCAGATCTTTCTCCTTACTTTGAGGATTAAGAAGACCAAGTGGACTTGGGGGCAAGTCTTCATCAACCGGGGGAGTCTGACACAGGTGTGTCCAACAAACCTTTAACCGAACAAATAAGGCCTCATGAAATGGGTATGCCCAACCTAACATGGGCCTGCCCAACAAAAAATAACAAAATCTCTTATCAACTAAGCAAGGTGCAAGGTCCAAGCCTAAAGTGGAAGAAGATTCGGATGGCTTATTAGATTTAGGCCCATCATAACAGGCCCAAACAATATGCTTTTTGAGACTTTCTTAAGCCTAAATTGAAGTTCAAGATGTCATCTTTCCAACCCAACAAGTTTCAACCCATTTGGAGATGTGTGGAAGAAGATATGGCCGTTTGAATTCTGCTAGTTGGGTCCTCCTGAAATTCCGGGATTGTATTCTTCTTTTGGCCTTTTCCTTGATTCCTTGCATGTTTTAGAGATTGTCTCCTTCCTTGTTTTAGGGATTGTTTCATTGCATGTTTTATGGATTGTTTCCTTGCATGTTTTAGGGATTGTTTGCTTGCATGTTTTATGCCTTGTTTTCTTGCTTGTCCTAAGCTTAGAGGGTTGTTCTAAGCTCTATAAATACTTGTGTTTGTAAGTTGAAAAATCAGACTTGAGTTTATAAATTGAAATCAGCCTTTGGCTTTTAGAAGAGAGTTTTCTCCTTCTTGTAATTCTGTATCTCTTTGGTATAATCCTTAGAGTGGTGAATTCCTATAGTTCTGTATCCCTTGTGTTAATCCTTTGGGTGGTGATATTCTATATCCCTTTGGTGTTATCTCTTGGGTGGTGAATTCTTATCTTTCATTTTGTTGTTTGTTTGTTTAGTTTCCTTCAATTCTATTTAAATCCGGTATCAGTTTCCCTCTCTCCCTCTTGAAAATTTTAGTTCTATTTTCTCTCTTTTGGTGTGAAGGAAGAGATCCATGGACGAAGAGAAATCCAACCAAGGTTTCCGGAAAATGCAGTCCGGCCACCACTGTGTCCTCCTCAATTTTTTGGTAAATTCTTTTGTACCTCTTAACTCCCCATTTATACACATTTAAGCTTGGGAATTACTAGGTTTTATTTTGGGTTTACTAATTAAGACTACATATATAATTATTTTTTTCACATCTCAATTTTTAAGAATTTTGAGAAATTTTAAGAATGAAATTCTGTTTTAATTACTATTTTGATGTCAGTATGTAATTAATTATTTTACCTTGTAGTTCTCTGTACCGGGTTCCTAGTTCTCTCCAGTTCTTTTACCTCGGTATGACTTAAATGTTGGCTCCTCTGTCCACTAGGATTCTGCATTTCTGCAGTTTTCTTTTGTATATTGATTTGTACAAAAGGTACTAATGTTTCATTTTGTTCTTCATAGATAGTGAAGCATGGAAATAACACTAGTTCTACCACTGATTTTAGCATTGACCAGCAGTTATGGGATGAAGTAAAAGAAACCAAACAGGGCTGTATTTTTTACCACGTTATTTGACTAAAAATCACATTTCCTTGAGGAATATTGCAGCAACTGAAACTTTCTGGCTTTATAGCGGATAAACTGAACAAGTCATCATCAATTATACGCGTTCGCCTGCCGCAAAAGGGTATTTCAGCTTTGGATGCACCGCGGAAGCCTTTTTATGATCTTGATGCTACTGTATTCAAAATTGTTTTTTTTTAAATTTATTTCTTGTTCCTTTCTTCCAGATGATGATTCAGGTACTTCACAAGCGCCGCCGATGAAGAGAAGGAAAATTTCCGAACCTGTGGTAAGATTTTGACTATATGCGTACATAAACTTTTACATCTCCATGTTTTTGTTCTGTGAGATATATTTTTTATTGGAGATATAGTATTTCACAATTGAGATCCTTTTTTTAATTTTGTGTTATTATTCATTTAATTTATTTTGAATTACTCTGAAGATAGGCTGATAAGGAAGATGATCATGTGAAAGTAATAAAAGTAGTGGATTGTGAGGGGGAGGATTGGCTACCTCCTCCACCCAAGGTTTCCGACAATGGTCATAATCAGCTCAATGAGGATTCAACCATTAAGGCATTGAGGTATGCTAAAATCAGTGATTTCGATTTGTAGTTAACTTATGCAATTTCTGCTTTTAGGATGTTTTATTTTATTTTATTAACATCCTTTTCTTTTCTTTTCTTTTCTTTTTTCCTTTTTTGGTTTTGAATTGACCACATATGCAATCTTAACTCATAAGTTGTGAAACTAGTGGTTATTTTGTTTTTATTATAACAGCAACTGATCAGTTATATAGAGACGTGGAATGTTGAAAGAAGATTCTTTTAGTTGATTTTAGCTGGTTAAAAGTAGGCCTTGCTGAGTTTAGTAGAATTTAGGTGGCCGTAAATGCTGTAATGTTAGTTTTGAAATGGATTTTGTTGTCTAAAAAATGGGATAATGTTCTTAGTAGGCACATTTGTTGCTGTTCTTTTTCCTCTGCAGATACTGCTGGATATTAATGCGAGAGAAAGAGATCTTTACACCATCAATATTACTTTTCCTTCTAGTGTCTTTATTTACTTCTTATGTAACTCATTTATCCCAATTTAATGTAAAATTTGCATTCAGGTTACAGAAGCAAGAGCTATTGTCATTTGCAAATTCAGCCAAATATGTGTTGCAAGAGGTGGAGGAGGCCGCAAAAAGAGACCTGGATAGATCACTACACCCTTTTGAGGCTGTTGAAAGAAGATATATGTTAACTATGTTTTTTTTGTGTAAATGAACAGAGTAAATGAATTTTTATGGATATTTGATTATCCATTTTATATATTGAAGAACATTTGAAATTTTATGTATTTGATGATATATTTGATTCATTGAAGGGTTTTAGTGTTGAAATTTAATCCAAAATAATGTAAAAACACAATTAAAAACACTTTTAACGGCGCTTAAAAACAATTTTAGTAGCGCTTACAGTCACTTTTAACGGCGTTTAAAAGTGTCGTAATATGCATAATATGACACTTACATAGCGGCGCTTAGAAGCTTCGAAAAAATATGCATATTGCGGTGCTTTCTTTAAGCGCCAGTATTTGCGTTTCGACACCACACATACCGGTGTTTTATCCGGCGCTTGCAATAAACGTCGATAATGCATATTATGGCACTTTAAAGCGTCGGCGTGTTGACCCTTTATCTTGTAATGGACTTTTAATATCTGTTCCCAAATATTACATTTGTTGCTCTAAAATGATTATTTTGTTTTTCATAAAAAAAAAATGACCTTACTTTTTGATGCATTATCCTTTTTCCAATTGTAAAATGATGGTGCAATTTGGGAATAATTCTTATTAAATTCGGTTTATCACGTGACAGCAGCTTAAATCTATTAAAAAAAAGGCCATATATGCATAAATCAACTCTAATAATGAATTATCTAGTTTATTAAGCATATATGTGAAACTTTGGTTTGGTTCATCGTCACGTGGTGACTTAACCCCCGATTGTTTTTGCTTATTTTTGTGATTTATGGATCTTAAAGTACCAATAAGACTCATAAACATGTTTAGCTACATAAGACTAGATTTACGGTCTTGATAATAAACTTAATTAGGTCCATTTTAAAAATCCACTTTTTGTCGATTATTTAAGGCCACAAGTCCCCAAAAATGGATTTATTTTGTAGTCTTTGGTCCCTCAATTTTTCTGCTAGGAAGATCTCTTTCAATCATTTTTTTTTTTATAAAATCTCCTTTTAATCTTCGGTGATTGATTCCGAGGAATTCACTTCTTCATTTTCTTCTTTACTTTCAAACATTTTGATTTCCATCTTGACTATTTTTTTAGAGATTTTCTCTTCATCTTTTTCTTTCCCTCGAGAAAGCCATTAAAAATAATTCTCTTAACTTTCTTGCCAACCAAACAACATAAATCACAAAAATTAAAGAAAGGCATTAAAAATAATTTTCCTTCATTTTCTGTCTTCATCTTCTTCTTCCTCTCGAGAAATTCATTTTAACTAATTTTTTTTAGAGATTCAGGGCTGGTTGCAAGTTCATCTACGCTTCTAGACTTTGCAATTCTCGTGCTGATAAAACGGTAAAGTTAGTCGAGAGAGTCCAAGACAAGAGGAGTTCGATGAGCCACTGACGAAGCTGCTCTAAAAGCAATGGTTGCGGCATCACGCAGAAGCAGGAATCAATAAACATTTTAAGAACATTTTAGAATCAATAAATAATTGTAAGGTTTTAGTTTGAATTGGTTAAAATATTTTTCGCGTTTAGAAATAATAAACAATGTAAGAATTTTTTTATAATAGTAATAGTAGTAATAACAACAATGTTATATTAGTGAATTATATAAATAGATAAGTTAAAAATTATATAAATTTTATTGAGGATAAAATCGTTTGAATGTGAACTAGTTTCATATGGAATTTAATTATGTGTTCATAATTAGAACAAATTAAGATGGCACACGACTAATCAAGATATTTTCCCCTGAGCTTAATTCTAGAAGATCAAAGCCTAGGATAATAACGGTTAATGTAACCTTATTTATCTAATAATGGAATGGATTACTCTTATCAAGATCTTGAAGATCAATTAAATTATTTTTGGGCGGATTTAAAATTTAAAGATAAACGAGAGAGAGAGAGAGAGAGGTATTTTAGTAGTCACCCAAAACAATACTATTGTGTTGGCTCTCTCTCTAATTTTTTTCAGCGAAAAGAGCTCTTTTGACTTAGATGGGTTACAGATGAGCACGAAGAGAATTCAGAGAACAAACCTGAAAGATACAAACGAGGAGGACGCCGTCTTTTATTCTTGCGTCCTTTATTCTTAAATTCCAAAAATATTTGCATCTATTTTCTTAACCCTTATCGAAGATACAATAATAAATGTTTCGTGATTAAATTGCCTCTTCCTCGTTCACTTGTTTTTGTCCTTTTACACAAGAAAAAATGCCGCTTTCAATAAGATCTAGGGCCTTCTTTATATATTAACCTAATCACCTGGAGTTCTCCTTTGCTTCTCCATGCATTTGACCCTGTTTGGGCCATAAAAAAAAATCCCCATCTTCCTTCACTTTCTGGCTTGTTTTTCCGGGAAAACAACTGGATATTGCTTGGATTTTGGTGGCCTTTGATTTCCATTTTTGACTAACGTTTTGTGGTGATTTCCAAATATGGGAGCCTGTTGTAGTAAGGAAGCACTGTATGGAGGGATTATTGAGGATGAAATTGATTACAAAGAATGTGAGGCTGATGAGGAAGAGGATGATGTAAGGATTGGAGATGGTGGGGCTATTGTGAGGCTGCAAGGATCTTCTAGTGCTCACCAAACAAGGAGAAAAGGGGATCAATCAAGATGCCATGACAGTTTGGGAGGAAACATCATTGCTTTTTATTTATTTATTTGAAATTATGAATATAATTAATATGATTATGCACAGCCATCATAGGTTTTGATTTCTTACCTTCTGCTACTGTTTTTTTTTTTTTTTTTTTTTTTTTTTTTTTTTTGTATATATAGATTTTCTTTGCTCTCCAGATTGCCAGTTTTGATTAGTTTGCTCTGATTTTCTTAATCTTATGTTAGCTTTAATTAATCCCTTATTAATTTATTTGTCATGCAATTTGTTATTGTCATTAGATTTTCACCGCAACAAAAAATTCCTAAATTTCAAGATCTCAACTATTTAATAAATTTTTTGAAATGACAACACGTGAATGATTCAATCTATTAGGCAGGGTCTATACAAGAATTTCTCTCTTGCAGTATTGAGGTATGTAAATTTTCAGTATGGTTATGATTTTATTTTTCCCTAATTTGGTAAGTTTTTGGTCTGATATTGTAAAAAGTTTTGTTGATCTGGTTCCAAAATTATGATTCAGTTTGGAAATGGAAAACCCAATTCTCATTTTTGTATTTATGCTGGTTATGTACTAAATCTTCATATACATTATGATTTTGTATTGATTTTCCTCACAATTTTCTTCTAGTCTTCCTGCAAAGATTGATTGAGAGTGAGCTTAAGGTAATTGTTGTTTAATAATTGGTGCCAATTTCAGTTTCATAAGCTTTAGTCTGTTATTATATGTTGTTGGAGCTGTTAGTCACCATTTAGCTTCTTTTTTTTCTGGGTCCTTTGCTGTTTTTGTTGGTACATCTCTTCCTCGTAAGAGACATCCATATTGTTGTTAAACCAAAGGGCATTGAATTAATGACTCATTAATGCATTGAAGTAATTAAACATTTAAGCTTGATGCAGAACTTCACTGCTAAGAAAGATATGTTCTTCTGCGGCGTGTTTGATGGTCATGGTCCCTTAGGCCACAAGATTGCACGACATGTACGCGACAATTTACCCTCAAAGCTCCATTCAGTGATCGAATTGATACAACTTAATGGCTACAAATTTGGTGATGTCGATGCTCCTACGGGAGAGAATAATTTTGCTGATGGCAACAAAGGTGGTAGTGAAGATGGTCACGATGATGACAATATGTTCTTTCGTGGTTTGAAAGCCAGCTTGATTAAATCCTTTGAAGAAATGGATGAAGAACTTAGCTGTGATTCCTCCATTGATTGTTTCTGCAGTGGTACAACTGCTGTAACAATAATTAAAAAGGTAAATATCAGATCCTCCAGGTTGCTTGACAGAGCTTCTTTCTCTGTTCTTGTTACTAATAATATTTATCTGAAAATAAAAAAAAAGAAAGTTTAATAAATTCAGTTGATTTGTTATTATTTCTTCTTAATTATTCTTCAATTTTCAGGGTGATCACTTAATAATTGGAAATTTGGGGAATTCTCGTGCGGTTCTTTGCACCAGAGGCAAGAAAAACCAACTCGTCCCGTCCAACTCACAGTTGACTTGAAACCTAATGTTCCAAGTTAGTGTTTTATATAATTTCTCTTGCAATTTTATGTAGTCTAAACCAATTTTAACATTTTTTTTCCTTATTTTTTTACCAATGATGTTTAATGTTACTCAGGTGAAGCTGAAAGAATCAAGAATTGTAAAGGCAGGGTTTTCGCGATGGATGAAGAACAAGATGTGTTTAGAATTTGGATGCCTGATGAAGATTGCCCTGGTTTAGCAATGGCAAGGGCTTTTGGAGATTTCTGCCTCAAGGGTTATGGCCTCATCTCAATTCCTCAAGTTTCTTATAGAAAGCTCACAAGCAATGATGAATTTGTGGTTCTAGCCAGTGATGGGGTAACATAGTTTATCTGTCTTAACTCTAGTTTTAGGGTTAAATAAGATTAATATGTTGAGTGGATCATCTTGATTTCCGTAAATTAAAAGGCGTTTGCATTTGTCGAACCATGACGTCATAAGAATAGTTGCTTCGGCATAGAAGCGTCCATGGCAGCCAAAATGCTGGTTAATCGTGCTGTTCGAGCATGGAGAAGTAAATATCCAGGTTCAAGAACTGATGATTGTGCAGTCATTTGCTTGTTCCTAAAAACCCAACCTGTGTTGAGCAAATCCACGTCGGAAGTGAGCTGGGGAAGTGTACGTCACACAGAGTTTAGAGTCTCTAGATCCATTAGAAGTGAAGGAAACCGTGAATCTTTAAACGGAAAGGTTACAGCAGACTCAAAGGATGCTTGGAGTGCCCTTGATGAAGTAACTAGAGTAAATTCTATAGTGAAGCTTCCTCGATGAACAGAAAAGGATTTTGAAGCTGTTGAAGCTGAATGATGATTTCTCCTCAAACTTTTCTCTGGAACCAAACAAAGAGTTTATACCAGAGTTATTAGCATCTCTGAGAAATTATACATTTATCCAGCAAAAGAAGCCCCAAAGTGGGAGATAAAAAAGAAAAAGAATTGACAATGAGCATTGAGCATACGTTCGAAATTAACGAGCATAAAAAAATGTTCGGCCATAAGTTTCCGCTTTTATGTCAACAACAGTGAATGCAAAATCTTACTCTTAGTAAAACAGCAAGGTAAGGAGTACTTTAATTTTTTCTGTTTAGATTTTCTCTCTAATTTTGTCACTGGTTTAGGCCTATTAAGCCCTGCTGCTGGAGGAAGATCAAGATCTCAATTGTATATCCCACCGTTCATCAAGGCTGGAATTTAAGAAATTTCTTTGAAATTCTCAAACTGCAATAATTTCCTTTTATCATTTGGAAGTTTAGAAGTCTGAATGAGAAAGTGTAGAAAAAAGGGAAAATTCTCATGGAATATCAATTGCAGTCTGCCAAGCATTGGTATAAAAGAAATTTTTGTATAGAATCTGCCTACCACGTACCAAGAGAATTTCTTTATCATAAAATCAAAAGGGTATAAAGGAAAGAGGAAAGCCGAATGACTAGAATCTAAATTGCCTTTGAGCTGGAAAGGATATACTTTCAACAGGTTCAATCTCTCAATGCAAATGCTACACTCTTTCAAATATTCTCATATACAGAACTCTCTTTTGTACTGATAAAAAAAGAACAAAAAAAACTCCGCTGTTCTCTGTTCTGTTTGCAAATTTGGAAGATGGACTCATCAACAACAATAAGGCAGCTTGCAAATGCCACGTTCTTTTGCGAGCGATATGTTAATCCTTCTTCTGAAGGATTCAAAAGCAGAGATGATCCTATGAATCAACCTCTCTCACTTCTGCTTTTTCAAATTGGTTGTGTCACTTTCTTGACAGGGGATTTTTAAGTTTCTCCGTAAACCTTATTGACAACTTGATTTTGTTCCCCAGACACTGTTGATTGCTGGTGGGGAAAAGATTTTTTTTTTTTTGTAAGTGAGGCTGTTTATCAAGATAAGAGAGAGAGAGAGAAAGGCTTTAAAGTGGTCATTTTTTTTAAGTTTTAATTCATTTTTCACGGTACAAGAGGTTTTCGATGAATTTTTTCTAAAGTACTGTTAGGAAATATGATGATTGAAAAGTTAATTTAGTTGGCTCAATAATCAGAGTAATATGAGCAAATAAAAAATTTAACAGAAAGAGAAAGAGAGACACAAGGATTTATTGTGGTTCGACGATAAGTCTACGTCCATTTCTTCAATAAGCCTCTTTTCGGTCTACTGAGTTTTATTAATTTCAACGATTACACATTGCTTGGATTTTCGAGTACTAAGCACACTTTTACACCTTGTCTTGCTTTACATGTAGTAAGAAAACATTAACATCTGTCTTGCTTTACGTGTAGCAAACAACTTTACAAAAAAATCTCTCTTAGAAGCTTTTACACTTTTACATATTGAAAACACTACAGAAATAGTAAACTAAATCTTAAGCTTGTACGTAAAATTGAGACTATTCTTCTTTTTTTACTCTTATGTTGAACTTCTTTTAATTATCATTGATTTATAGTTTTGGTAAAACTTTTATAAAAGGCAACCTTTGACATTTCTTTTTTAAGCTGATATTTCCTTCAATGCAACTCCTCTAATCTCCAACAATCTTCTTTTTAGTAGACCAAATCTTTTGATTGATTAACTTTTCTTGATGGTCGACCAGCTGCTCCTAATGGTCGACCACTGATCCACCGGTTTCTGCTGGTGGTCGACTGCCTCAATCTGCTTCACTCTTACTTCTAGTTCTCCTCTAGTCTCGTGCGCAATAAATGTTGCGTCCTGCTATCTCTTGGTTACTGAGACAAGCTTCAGTTTATTCACAAGTGTGGCAAGTCTATTGACTAGCCTGCTAGCTTGTATTAAATAAGTTCCAAAATGTGTTGACCCCACCAATCCCACTTTGCAGTTAATTGTCTTGACGAAATTCTTGTGTATTCTTTAGTTAATGAAATCATGTGAATGTGATCCCACCAAATTCTTCTGCTTGCTGCACTTTGAAATCAATGATGAAATTTTGTCTTTTTTATTTTTCACATGTTGTAGTCTTCTTGAAGATTAAGCCATTGATGTGTGATCAAAGCCTCCAACTTGATATGTTACTTTAAAATGTTTGTTTGGTTTGTTTTTATATCAAACACTTTATTTGCTAAGGCTTGTTTGACTTGTTTCTTTGCAAAATAAACAATTAAACCTACACACTCAGATTAACTAGTTAGGCAATTAGACAAATTTTATCTACATCAAAATTAAACTCTTTAGGATATAAAATATCCTAACAATCTTTCATTTTTTGATGTAAACAAAATCATTAAACGAAAACATTAAATTTCTCCCATTTTTTGTCTAAAATAAAAAATGATGGTTTTTAAACTCCCCCTAAACAAATGCAACAAAAAACGATAAGCAATTAAATCAAACTCCCCCTAAACTCGTGGGGTATAAAAATATACAGACAAAACAAAAATTAAATGTGCAATCAAAATTAAACTCATTAACCATGAAAACAAAACAAAAATTAAACATGCAATTAAACTAATTAAACAATGTACCGCTCAACCTTTATTGGATTTATTTATCTCATTTCCCTCGTTTAGTAAACAGTTCTTGTCATCTAAGACAAAGAAGTAGAGGTTTGCAATTTGCTTTTCGAGATTTGAATCCTCAAACTCATCATTGCTCCATGTTGTTAGGTTGTTACTAGTCATTTTCTCTTTGATCTTTTAAGCTTTGGACAATATGATCTTTTGTGACCTAGCTGGTCGCATTCATAGTAGATTCGTTCTCTTTTTCTTGATGACTCGCCTTTCAAATCTAGAAGCTCACGAGTAAATTTGTCAGTATAATCAGATAAACCAGTTTTTCTAATTTTCTTACCATTTGTGACTCGTTTGAGATTCTTCTTAAACTGTCTTGTCAATTTAGTGACTTCATCCTCATCTGATTAGGTTTCGTTGTTTGATGTTTCTTCATTGTCATTCTTAGCTGCTTTGAAAGCAATCGTTTTCTTCTGGTTAACCTCTTCAGTCTCTAACGCCTTCAGGTTGATCTCATGTGTCATCAGTATACTGACGAGATCCTCCAGGGTCATGGTTGTGAATTTCTTTGATTCCTCAATTGCCGACACTTTGGGAAGCTATTCCCTGGGTAGTGACCTGATCATTTTGATCACCTGATCAATCTGTGAGAACTCTTTTCCTAGCTGCTTCAGTTCATTCACTATCGCAGTGAACCGAGTGGTCATCTCCGATATGTTCTCAATGAGGCTCATCCTGAAACAATCAAAAGATGACATTAAACTATTTATTTTTGTCAATTTCACCTTATATATACCTTCAAATATAGCCTCCAGCTTATTCCATATTTCTTAGGCTGCCTTACAAGTCTGGATCCGATTAAATTGATTTTTGCTGATCCTGCAATATAGCAGATGCATTGCTTTGTTGTTGATCTCTCATTCATTTTTCTTCTTTTGAGAGCACTCATCCTCATCCTTCTTGAACTCCAGATCACCAATTCTTTTGGTGTGTCTGTATGGTCCTTTGATGATAACCTTCTAGCAATTTGAGTCTATGCTTTTGATGAAAATTGACCACCTTTTTTCCAGAACGAATAGTTCGACCCATCGAATACTAGTGGGGTGAACTTTGCAAGCCGCTCAGAATCGTTGGTAATATATGCTCTCATCCTTCAGGAACTCCTTGACGATTAGTCAAATATAATGGAGACTTGCTCTGATACCAATTGTTAGGAAATATGATGATTAAAAAATCAGATTAATTTAGTTAGCGCAACAATAAGAGTAATATGAGCAATTAAAAAATTTAACAGAGAGAGAACAAGAAGGACACATGGATTTATAGTGGTTCGGCGATGAGCATACATCCACTTTATCAATAGGCATCCTTCCGGTCTATTGAGTTCCACTAATCTCAATGATTACACATGGATTAGATTTTTGAGTACCAAGCACACCTTTACACTTTGTCTTGCTTTATAGGTAGTAAGAAAACCTTAACCTCTGTTTTGCTTTTTGGGTAGCAAACAACCTTAGAAAAAGATCTCTCTCAGACTCTCAGCTTTTACACTCTTACAGATTAAAAACACTACAGAAGTAGTAAACAACTAAATCCTAAGCTCATGTGTAAAACTGAGACTAATTCTTCTTTTCTTGCTCTTGTACTGAGCTTTATTCAGCGACCTCTAATTTATAGTTTCAACAAAACTTTCACAAAAGGCAGCTTTTGATACTTTCATTTTCAAGCTAATATCTCTTTCAATGTAGATCCTCTAATCTCCAATGGTCTTATCCTTAGTAGACCGGCTCTTCTGATTGACTGACTTCTCCTAGTGGTCGACCAGCTGCTCCTAGTGGTTGACCAGATGGTCAACCAGCTGATCAACTGACTCCATTTGCTTCACTCTTGCTTCTAATTGACCTCTGGTCTCGTGCACATTAAATTTTGTCGCGTCCTGCTATCTCTTGGTTACCAAGACAAACTCCAGTTTTATTCCTAAGTGTGCCACGTCTACTGACTAGCTTGTATTAAATGAGTTCCAAAATGCGTTGACCCCACCAATCCCACTTTGTAGTAAATTGTCTTCACAAAATTCTTGTGTATTCTTTAGTTAATAAAATCATGTGATTTGAAATCAATGATGAAACTTTGTCTTTTTCTATTTTTCACATGTTGTAGTCCTCTTGAAGATTAAGTCGTTGATGTGTGATCAAAGCCTCCAACTTGATATGTTAGTTTAAAAGGCTTGTTTGGTTTGCTTTTATATTAAACACTTTATTTACTAAGGCATGTTTCGTTTGTTCCTTTGCAAAATAAACAATTAAACTTGCACACTCAAATTAACTTGTTAGTTAATTAAACAAATTTTATCTACATCAAAATTAAACTCTTTAGAATATAAAATATCCTAACAGATACAAAGAAGTTCTGATGTTATTCTACACTTTGCACTCGTGAAGAATAACCCACAACAACTTCTAAGAGTTTATGAATATATAACACTTATGTTTGGAAGTTTGCAAGATTTCTGGACATAAGCAAATCAGTATTTTGAAAAGAGAAAAACCATAAAAATGATTATAATCTGTGTTCTTTTAATTATGATAGTTACACACACTTATATAGTGTTAAAATGAGTGTTTTTCCATTAGAAACACCTTGTTTCAATTTAAAACTCAAAACCAAGTGTTCCTTCACAAATGACACTTCTTTTCACATTCAACTGTCATAAAATGTTATAAAAATTCGAAATTGTTGAACATCCAGTCGACTGGACCATGTTTTCAGTTGACTTAAAAAGTTACAAAGAGTTCTAGAAATTTTGTTCCTTCCATCCAGTTGACTGAATGCTTCATACAGTCGACTGTATGAAGCTTACAGTCATTTGTATCAACTCTCAAAAGCCAAAATTTGTTTTTCCATTTTCTTTTCTCCTTTCATTTGATTTTCTAAAATATCCTAAACTTAAAAACAAGTTTCTTTTGAAAATCATCAACAATCCCCCACCATTTTCAAAATAATCTGACTCGATAAAACCATAAAAAAACAGACCTTTATCATCCATTAAAGTTCATGTATAAATAAAGATGTATTTTGGACATGAATCTTCACTTAGTGAAATCACATCAAAGTTAAACAAAATATGTGGTAGCATAATATACTTTGAACCACAAATCCTATTTGTTTAACTGGACATGTCTCACACACGAGACTTCTCCTCTTAGAATTTGCCAGACATTTTTGCCAACACTTTTGAAGGCCTTATATCATGAGTGCTTTAGAGTCAAGCCCTTGAGCTTAACAGAAGCGGCCACACTTCACACTCACTAGGTAAGCTTATCAAGTATGTTTCGTAATTTAACATACCAAAGAAAATCTTTTATAAGCTTATTAAGAATTCACAGTTCACCTACACCTTATCATTACGGTTCCAAACATCATAACTCTTAGGATGAAAATATAAATTTAGATGCTTGCAATCACTGCTAATGATGTACTTTGTCTCATTGAACTCAAGACTTAGATTTAGTAAAAGTTGAATTAAGGTTCCATCATTGGTGATCCTATAGTATGGGCTTGAGACCCATCCCTTGTGATGTCTTAACCACTTGCTCTCTTGCAAGTCCCTTGGTTAAAGGATCCGCTAAGTTTCCTATGGACCTTACAAATTTAATCATAATAACTTCATTAGTAATTAATTGCCTTACATAGCTATACTCAATCCGATATGTCTAGAATTTCCATTATAGACATTGCTATAGGCCCTTGCTAATGTTGCCTCACTATCACATCGAATTGAAATTGGAGCCATGGGTTTAGGCCACACAGGAATTTCTAACAATAAATTCCTTAACCACTCAGCCTCTTTACCCCCTGCTGCCAATGCCACAAATTTAGATGCCATGGTAAAATCAGTGATACAGAGTTGTTTCTTGGAAGCCTAAGATATGGAACCCTTACCAAGAGTGAATATCCAACCAATTGTGGACGAGTGATTTTTCTCTCGGTTTGTTACCCAACTAGCATCAGTGTATCCTTATAAAACTATTGGATACCCTTTGAAATTTAAGCCAAAATTCATGGTCATTTTCAAATATCTAAAATGATCATTGCTAGGACAACTAGTAAATCTACTTAGCTTCCCTACAGCAAACGAAATAACAAGCCTTGTACTAGTCATGGCATACATTAAATGACCAATTGCTTACTCTAGTTGTGCAATTGCTCTACCACCATTCTTAGATAATTTGATACTATTATCAAATGGTGTACTTATAGGTGTGCTTTCTAAGTGACCAAATTTCTTTATAATTTTCTCAATGTAATGAGTTTGTGTTAAAGTTAGGCTATCAATATCTCTTATGATTTTGATACCTAAAATAACATTAGCCACACCCATATCTTTCATGTCAAAATTATCTGACAAAAATTTCTTGGTATTTTGAACTTGTTCTAAGTCAGTACCAAATATCAACATGTCATCTACGTATGGACATATGTTAATACCTTTACCATTAATGAACCTACTGTAACGACCCATCCCGGGTTGGCCACCCCCGAAACGGTGTCATCACATTTTAAGAATCCCAGCACGACACATATATGTAACAACAAAAAGAAATAACACCAAAAGAAATTTACATCAATCTGATATTTAAACATTCTATACAACGTAAAATGCATGAATATTTACAAATAAACTTTTCATTTTTATTTTCTCATTAGTCTGAGGATGATGACACGCATATGGCTTACAGAAATGATTTCTTCTGAACCTCAACTTACCAAATTATTTGTCAAGCTTGCTACCTGAAAATCATTGTACAATGAAGAGTGAGCTTCACAAGCTCAGTGAATTAAATTTACTAAAGTACTCATTTGTATAAATAGTCTTTTAATATTTAAATTAATTTATATCTCATACACTTGATACGAGCACTCTACTATTACTACCCATGTCATAATATCCATTCTATACCATTCTCTTCCTCTTATTTATTGGTTCACCTCAATACCATCAATTATTTCAGAGTTACCTCGCAATGAGGTTCACATAAAAAAGTATGCCCTTTAGATAGTTCTTATCACCATAACAATAACACATCGCATCTCAGCATTTCAATCATCTTATCGCCATAACTGTCTCTTTCTGTAAGATTCAATCATCTATAATTATATTCACAATGATACACCACATCTCAACATTTCAATAATCTTATCATCATAACTGTCTCCTTCTGTAAGACTCAATCATCGATAATTAAATTTACAATTAACACATCATACATCAGCATTTTAATAATGCAGCAATAATTAAAACAGATGCAATGCATGAATGATTATAATGGGAACGTCTTCCCACCTGTCGACAGGTTGTTATTATTTTAGACCGACCCTTTCCCGGTTCTTTTCTTTGCAACTTGTCTCGATTACCATGAAATTTTTCCAGTATATACCGGCTGTCACGGTGTCCCTTTTATTTCCAGTATATACTAGCTGTCACAGTTGTTTCATTAGACCGGCCCATTCCCGGTTCTTTTGGTTATCCTATTTAATGCATATGCACATGAACAATAATATGAAATATGCATATGAACAGTAATATAAAAACAACATAAATTCAAAACACGTAAATTGGCTATCCTGATTATTCTCAAATTTATATAACTAAAATTCCTCTAAATTTCTCTTATCCCAAATCACATCAAATCATCCATTAAAGCTTGTCAAGATCCACTAAATTTCATCCCAAATCACATCAAATCATCTATCAAAACTTGTCGATATCCACTAAATTTCATCCCAAATCACATCAAATCATCCATTAAAACTTGTCAATATCCATTAAATTTTATCTCATCATAATTCGTATTAAAACATCAATATAACTCATCAAGACTTTTACTTATCGATTTTATTATTAAATTAACTTATTATTCCCAAAAATATAATTTCTCACCTAATAATTTTCTACGATTCCAACATTTATACTATATCTATCCACCCAAAGATTTATCTACCACCCAATCATACTTTAAAAATTAAATTTAATATTATCACCAAATAATTGATTTTTATTTAGACTATTTAAAGTAAATCCAACTCACACGTAGCTCTTAAAGCTACTCGTGGATCACCTCTTTGCCTTTCCTGTTTCTCTCAGAAATTCTCCCAGTTGTAGATCGTCAACACCTAACATCATATTTATATAAATTTTCTAATTTATCCTTCAATTCGATATAAACCACACACTTTGAAAATTCCTACTTTGAATTCAGGGAAACTTCATAAATGTTAGAAATTCAAAAATAACCACTATAATATTACATTCTGCTTTTCTGATAGCTATTCTTGATTCTCTATGAAATTCCATAGAAAATTTCTTCAAAATTTTACTATTTTGACATTTCTTTTGGTCCCCGAATATTTAAAGAAAACACATAATGAAAGGAAAACTAAATGAATTTTGGTAAGGTAAGATTTGCGTTTACAAGTTAGTAGATATATATAAGTTGGTTGTAACACAAAGATTTTCGGCAGCCTAAAATTTTTTCAACTCAACAGTCTTCTCTCCCTCTCTTGCCTCCATGTTTTGGATACGTGCAAGGCTAGCACCTCCCTCAAATTTTTATCAACATTTGGCAGTTCCCACTTTTAACACTCCCATAAAGCCTTCACGATTTGGCTATGTGGGAGGCATAAAACCTCCCTAATTTTACTTGGCAGTAGGTGCTGCCACCTGCTGCCAACTTTTATTGACTTTTGTTTTTTTTTTGAAAAAATAATAATTTAATATATATATATATATATTATTTTCCTTTCTTCCTTCTGGATGTTCTAAATGTCCAGATTTTTTTTAATAATAATTTTTTTTCTTTTTCTTTTAATGATGTCCACGTCCCAAATTTTTTTTTTCAAAAGAATTATTTTATTCAATACTTAGTCCTTCACGTAAAATATATTATTTTAATTTTATGTCATATTTATTAAATTACTTCTTTACCCTTACTTCACGAATACGGGTATTACACCTTCTACATACGTGCTTATAAGATTCATTAATTACGAAACCGTTTGATAGTATTACTTTATCAAATTTCTCATGCCATTGTTTTGGGGCTTGTTTAAGTCCATATAAAGACTTAACTAACTTGCATACTTTATGCTTTTGTCCCTTAACTACAAAACCTTCAGGTTGACTCATATACACTTCTTCTTCTAATTCACCATTCAAGAATGCTGTTTTAACATCCATTTGATGAATTTCAATTTGTATATAGAAGCTAATACAATAAGCATTATAATTGTTTCTATCCTTGTAAGTGGTGCATAAGTGTCAAAATAATCAATACATTCTTTTTGTGTAAATCCCTTAACCATTAACCTTGCCTTGAATTTATCAACTGTACCATCCACCCTTAATTTCCTTTTGAAAATCCACTTGCATTGAATGGGTTTGGAACCCGGTAGAAGGTCCACCAATTTCCAGGTTTTGTTCCCCATTATGGAGTCCATTTCATCATTTGTGACCTCTTTCCAAAATGCAACATCTTGAGACTTTATAGCTTCTTCATAAGTTTGTGGATCAAATTCAGTATTCGAGATAATTGGAATAGAATTACTTATTAAGTTCCTAATTCCTTTTATCAACTACATGAAAAAATCGAGTCTATACGTCTTAAGAGTCTTAACTCTTTTGCTCCTTCTAAGTTCCACTTCATTTTCATCTACTTCCTTATTTGAACTTTGTTTTTATTCATTACTGTCCGAAACAGTCTTAGGAAGTGTTTTGTACCTATTTTCATCGAAAATAGCATCCTTAGATTCAATAATGGAATTTATTGAGCAATAATTATTTGGCTCCACCACCATGAACCTATAAGCTTTATCGTGAAGTGCGTATACGAGGAAAATACATTATATTCTTCTCTCACCCAAGTTCTTCCTTTTTAATTTAGGAATTCTAACTATGGCTCTACAAGCCCCACCTTTAGGTAGTCTAGATTAGACTTCCTATTCTTCCATAACTCATAAGGCGTTACTTTGTTCTTTTTATAGAGACTCTATTTAAAATGTGATAAGCTGTTAAAAGTGTTTCTCCCCAAAACCCATGTCTTAGACTAGAGTTTGAAAGCATGGCATTAACCATATATTTTATAGTTCTAATTTTCCTCTCTGCTACACCATTTTACTATAGCGTATAAGGGATAAAGATCTCATGAATTATTCCATGAGTCTCAAAATAAGTAAGATCATAATACTCACCCCCATCAGTTTTAAGACATTTAATCCTATTGTCATACTAAATTTCTAATTCGTTCTTAAAAAAAAAATAAAATAAAATAAAAAATAAAAAAACTAGGCACAACTTCATTTGTAGGACGTAACAAATAAACATAACAATATCTTGTACAATCATCTATGAAAGTTATAAAATATTTATTTCCTCCTAAAGAAGGTGTAGCGTACATATCACATAAATCACTATGAATTAAATCCAGAATTTTTGAATTTCTTTGAACACTTGGAAAAGGTTTTCGTGTGATTTTAGTAAGCATACATGCTCTGCAATTTTTCAATCAAACTTTGGAATTAAATCTAACTTAACCATACCATTTAATCATCTAGCATTTACACAATCTACAAAATAAACAGGAATCCTACTCATATTATTAATATTGAGTTTGAACACCCCTCGTAGAGAGTACAAACTTATATTCTTTCCCAAAAAAAAAAAACCTCTCATAGAGAGTATAAACTTATCAGCCTCAAGTACAAGCTTTAACCCATTTTTGTTCAAAAGGCTACTAGAAACTAAATTCTTCCTAATTTCAGGTACATGGTACACATTAGTGAGGGTAATGGTCTTTCTAGAAATGAACTCTAGTTGCACTTTTCCCTTTCCTATCATTGGTACAGTGGCTGAATTTTTCATGTATGCAAAAGTACCATCAGCCATTGCTTCATAGTTCTTAAAGAACTTCTTTTCCTTGTACACATGTCTCGTTGCACTAAAATCAATTCACCAAGCTTCATTGTGCTTAATGACATTTGCTTTAGAAATCATAACCATGAATTCTTATGGTGCTTTTCTTTTTCTCTTCAGCAAACGACAATCCCTCTTGAAATGCCCCAGTTTCCTACAATTAAAGCATGAACCCTTAGTTTTCTTATTCTTAGAAAACTTTGCTGGTTGGTTCTTTCTCTTGTGAGATTCCTAAAAGTGCTTATTTGAAGTCTATCATTCCTCTACCATATTGATCTTGGAGAGGGATTCTTCCTTACCTTCTTTTCGCAACTCCTTAAGAGTCAGGTCTTCATTTTGGTGCTTCAGATGATTCCTGAAATTCTTCCACAAAGGAGGCAATTTATCTATAATGGTTGTGACCATTATGGTATCATTTATTTTCATATTATATTGAGTAAATTGATCTAATATAGTTTTAATCTCACTATATTGATCCATAATACTATGAGTATCAACCATTTTAAAATTATTAAACTTTGTAATAACATAACATTTACTTGCTGCGTCCTTCTTCATGTACCTTGCCTGCAGTGTGTCCCACAACTCTTTTGTCATTTTGAGATTTTGGTAGGCATCAAAAAGGCTGTTGAGCATGGCATTCAGGACATGATCTTTGCAAATGTCATCATCCTGATCCCATTTCTATCTATCTCTGTCTGAGAAATTGGTTTATCTTCTAAAGGTTCGGTCCTTGGAGAATTGATGACATAATATACCTGAAGCGATGTCAAGAGGAAGAATATCTTCTTTTGCCAGCAATAAAAATCCCCTTCGTCGAATCACTCCAACTAGTTGAAGTCCAGCACCATATCTCTCAACGAACTCAAGGATGTCATTTTGATAAACTAGGAATTAAAACTTAAGATTGTTGGTTGTTGGTGGGGAAAAGATTTTTGTAAGTCATGGTTATTTATCAAAATAAGAGAGATAGAAAGGCTTCAAGGAATGACCAAGTCAGTTTCCTTAAAGTTTAATTCGCCCCTCATGGTGCAAGAGGTTACTGACGAATTTCCTCTAAGATACGATGAAGCTCTGATGTTATTCTCAACTTTTGCTCTAAGAGTTTATGGATGTGTAACACTTATGTCTAAAATTTTGCAAGATTTCTGGACATAAGCAAATCAGTATTTTGAAAGGAGAAGAAGAAGAGAAAAAAACTAGAAAACTGATTGTAATATGTGTTCTTTTAATTATGACAGTTACACACACTTATATAGTGTTGAAATGAGTGTCATTCTATTAGAAACACCTTGTTTAATTTTTAAACTGAATTAAACTGAATACCAAGTGTTCCTTCACAAATGACACTTCTTTTCGTGTTCAATTGTTATAAAACATTATGAAAATTCAAGATTTTGGAACATCCAGTCAATTGGACCATGTTTTCGGTCGACTTAAAAGTTATAAGTAGTTCCAGGAATTTTCTTCCTTCCATCCAGTCTACTGAATGCTTCATATAGTCAACTATATACACCATTCAATTGATTGTATGAAGCTTACAATCGATTGTATCAACTCTCAAAAGCCAAAATATGTTTTTCTTTTTTCTTTTCTCATTTCCTTTGATTTTCTAAAATATCTCAAACTTAAAAAAAAGTTTATTTTGAAAATCATCAACAGATACTAGTAAGCTCTCTAGCATTTTTACTACATTTTCGTGGCCTTACCTTGCTTTTCTTGCAAGAAATCAAAGATAGATGCCAACATTTACCCTATGATTGGATTGAGGGGAATGAAGGAAAATAAAATGGTACATGTATCTCTTCACAAAATTTTAAATTTAATGAAAAGAGACACATACATCTTCCTTCGTTTTTTCTCCATTTCTCTCGATTCAAATGTAGAGTTAAAGAGTTAACTGCTTTTTTAGTATCGGATAAAGAAGAGAATTGGAATAAATAATACATCTTAATCCTTCTTCTTTTTTTTTTGTTAGAAGGAGAAGGGAAAGGGATATGGTAAATTAATACATCTTAATCCCATTCCCTTCCAACTCCCTAAATCAGGGATTTCAGTTATCTCAATTTAAGGAGGGAATATTACCCTTAATTTTAATCAATCTTAACAATTTAATTGTTTTCAATGGACAAGATTGTGCCACCAAATTAAAATGATTACACATCACCAATTGACTCAATTAAAGTTAACCGTGTCAAGTCACCAAAAAAAAAAGACCCTAAAGGTGTGAACCCTTTCTTACGTACACTACTGGGTATTTCTATCCCTGTGTTCGTTCTCTGACTACTACAATGGTAGAAAAACCAAGGCAAGCTTCTTTTAATCATCCATGGCTTCCAAAATTATCAAATCCATCCAGGTATTTCTTTAACTTAAAATATTTTACAAGTTTGTTTTTTCCCCTAATTTAGTTTGCAAATAAACCTATCAAAACCCTATACAGTTTTTGTGTTGTTCAATTCAATGTTTATGAGACCTCCCAAGTTTAACTATTTTTAGCATCATTTTTTTTTTCTAATACAGGAGTCTTATCAAAATCCAATTCGTTCAATACCTTTAATTCCAAAACGAAAGTGAAACTTGTTGATGATTTTGTTCCTAAAAAAGCGAAGGGGTCTAAAGAACATTCTTTCCTTGATACAAAAGAGGGGCCTACCAGAACAATAGGCAAATCTATGTCATTTAAATATGCAAACTTAGGCCGCTCAAATGGTAGTGATTCAAAATTAAAATTGCTTTCATCTAAATTTCCTCATGTTGAAGATCTAAAAGGTTTGAAGCAAGTGAAAGAGCAGAATGAATTTGAAAAGAAAAAATTGTTTAAATTGGATCACTCTCTGATGCGTTCAACTTGGAAGGATTTGATAATTCTGGAAGCCATGGATGATGAAGAGAAGCTTGCTTTGGTTTTTCTGCCATTGCAGTAGTTAGAGGAAGAACATAGGGACACCGTTAAGTTTATTTTAATTGAGTTAACTGGTTATGTATCATCATTTTAATTTTTTGGTGCAATCTTGTCCATTGAAAACAATTAAATGGTTGAGATATATCAAAATTAAAGGTAATGTCCCCCCTAGACAACCGAAATCCTTAAATAAGAGGGTGTGAAAAAATAGGATTTAGAGGGAATAAGATGAGTTAAATTTCCTTCAATCCCCTTTTCTTTTTTCTTTTATAAAAAAACACTCCAAATTAGGGTTTATAGTATACCCAATCAATCCATTTTCCTCTCTTTTCCTTCAATCCCTTCCATCTCAAACACAACATATCATCTTCTTAATCCGATGTACCATTAAAACCATGCAATTAGGTTTATGTCTAATTATTTGTGCTAGTAAGTGCTGATTGATTGTGCTGAACCAGGGTGGAATTCTATTCAAAGATGTTCAATCAGAGGAGCGTAATGATGCTCGAAATCTATCAATCGTTAGACTTCTCGCTCCTCATTTTCTTTATTACCGTGCGACTTGACATGACCATCATCAGGAAATGTGAAAAGCCGGAACTTGTTATAGGCATTGTATCTTTCTGGATTCCACTTATAGCAACCACATCCGTAGCTTTGTTACTAAGGGAAGCCATTCAATTGGACATTGAACTGTACAAAGCACTCATACTGATCACTTTCCTTGAATCAACAACTTCGTTTCATGTCATTTTTTCAGTCCTTACAAATCTCAAGCTCCTTAACTCAAAGATAGGCTGAATCACTATCTCTTCTTCGATGATTAGTGGGGTTTTCAGTTGGTCTTGTGTACTTGTAGTTATTATTGTGAAGGACGGTGCAAGACATGGTCAAACATATATCACATTGTTAGCTAAACTGTCTAAACTTGTTATGATTCTTGTCATTGCATTTATCTTAAGGCCTATGATGATTTGGATTTTAGAACAAACCCTTGTAAGGAAATTGTTGAAGGAATCATATATTTGTACAAGAACTCTTATGGTTCTCTCTTGTGCTCTCTATGGAGAAATCAACGACAACATTTTGTGATAGGACCGATAATGTTAGGCCTTGCTACCCCTGAAACTCCGCTGATGGCTTCTAGCTGGATGGAAAAGATTGGACTCTTTGTTTATATAGTATTGTTACCTTGTTACGTCTTAAATCTTGGTAGACAGGTTCATTTTTCCTTATAAGATCAATTCATAGTTTTTGGATTACAGAATTCGTTATCTTCATCGCTACTGTCTGAAATTTGTTACTATAATCATCTTAGCACTCTATTACAAGATACTCTTCACTGATGCTCTTTCACTCTCGCTAATCTTGAATTGCATAGGGTTCGATGACATTGCAATATATGATACGTTTGAGGTTTTATTTAATTTATGACCAAATCAATTATGGGTCTGATTATAGTTATCATAATCTTTCAATTCACGATTTGAAAAATATGGGTCTGATGGGGGATTATGCAGGTTTTCTTTTCTTGTTAAAGATATGATATTAAACTGATATTTAATTGAATTATATATAGCTGCTCAGTAACTAGTGTTTTATCATCATGGCGATTATGGTAGTGTTTCACTTAGCTATCTTTCCACCATTATTTAAAGCCATATACAATCCTTCAAGAAGATATGTAACCTATCAAAGGCGCACGATTCAGCACCAGAGGTGCGAATCTGAGCTTTGAATCTTTGCATGTTTTCATGAACAAGAATATATCCTTTATGTTATCAACATCCTTGAAGCTTCAAATCCCACAACGAAAATCCCCTTTGTTGTCTCTGTGTTGAACCTGGATAAACTTACTAGACGCACAATTCCTCTACTCATCTCTCACCAATTCCACAGATCTTCCTCTAAAAACATGAAATCTTATTGTATAATCAATGCCTTTGGCCAATATGAATGGCGAAACCAAGGCCTTGTAAGTGTTCAATGATTCACATCAATCTCCCCTTACACTACAATGCATGATGATACATGTTCCCTTGCACTAGAGAAGGCTACTTCCTTAGTGATTATCCCATTTCATAAATCAGATACCTCTTTTATCATAGCGGTGAGTAGAAATGTCATTGAAATGGTCCTTTGTTCCATTGGGATCCTCCTGGTTCGTGAGGATAATTCTAAAGCAGTTTTATTAAATAAGGTCATGATAAATGTGTTAGAGTTGGTGCATACTTCACGGGTCCAAGTTTTTTACTTGACGGTTTAGGCTTGGGCCCATGAATAGCCGTGGTTTTGCAACAGGGCAGAAATCCTAATTAAGGCATCTTAAGTTGCTTATAAATACTCTCTATGTACTGAGTGTAAATTGTAATGAGAGATTTGTGAGGTTGATAATAATGAAACTTCTAACAGGAAGTAGCCCTATTCTAGGATGAACTTAGATATATCGTTTCTTATTTTCGTTCTGTCTATAATTCGTGTGACTGGCGTGTCTCGAATTATTCAATTGGTATCAAAGCCTTGTGTTCGAGGATTGACGATCAAATATGTCGATTAGATCAAGGATTGAAATCAAGAAGTTCAGAGGGAAGAGCTTCGAGTTATGGAAACTGAAGATTGAGGATTTACTCGTGGACATGGACGATGATAGTAGATGAGATGCGGAAGAGTACAATAAGCATGACGGCAGCGTCCATGGCAGAGGTAGCATCGCCAGTGGTGGTTTCAACATCATGTAACGACCTATCCCGGGTTAGCCACCCCCGAGAAGGTGTTGTCACATTTTGAAAATCCCAGTACGACATATATATGCAACAATAAAAATAATACCAACATAAATTTTTACATCAATCATCAACCCTCAACAGGGGAGATACATCATGCTAATCTTGACTTAAACATTATATACAACGTAAAATGCATGAATATTTACAATTAAATTTTTATTTTATTTTCTCATTAGTCTTAGGATGTGGACACGTATGTGGCTTATAGAAAATTATTTCGTCTGATTCTCAACCCACCAGACTATTTGTCCTGTTTGCTACCAGAAATCATTGTGCAATGAGGGATGAGCTTCACAAGCTCAATGAATTAAATTTACTAGAAGTATTCAATTTGTATAAATAGCCCTTTAATATTTAATCATTTATATCTCATATGACTGGATAATAGCATATAGTCTAACATTTAGATAGTTCCTCTCATGTCATACTTCTATGTTTCTCTCTCACCATAACTGTCTCTCTGTGAGACTCATTTATCTATAAATAAATGCATAATATCAACAACACTTTAGTAATACAATCAACATGTAAAACAGATGCAATGCATGAATTATTATTAGGGAACATCTTCCCACATGTCAACACGTTTTTATCTTAGACCGGCCTTCTCCTGGTTCTTTTATTTCTAGCACATACTAGCTGTCACGGTATTTATTTCCAGCATATACCAGTTATCACGATTTTCATTTATTTCCACCATATACCGGTTGTCACGGTTTTCCTTTATTTCTAGCATATATCAGCTGTTACGGTTTTTCAATTAGATTGACTCCCTCCCGATTCTTTTATTTCATGCATATGCATATGAAAAATTATATGAAATATGCATATGAGCAATAACATAAAAACAAATATGAATTCAAATATTTAAATTGGCTATCCTGATTATTCTCAAATTATTATTGAAAGAAATTCCACTAAATTTTTCTCCTCATAAATCACATCAAATCATTCATCATAGCTTGTCAAGATCCACTAAATTTCATCTCTTCATAATTCGTATCAAAACATCAACCATAGCTCATCAAGAATTTCACTTATCGCTTTTATTATTAAACCAACTTTTTATTCCAAAAATATTATTTCTCACATGATAATTTTCTACATGTCCAAAATTCCTATCATACCTATCAATCAATTTTTCATCTACCACTAAAGCCTAAGCTAATAATTTATTTTAATATTATCATATTATCACTAGATATTTCATTTTTTTTTTATCTAGATTACTTAAAGTAAATCTAATTCACCATGTAGTATTTTGAGCTACTCGTGGATCACCTCCTTACCTTTCTTGCTCCTCTCAGCAATTTCCTCCGGTTGCTATCGTCAACACCTGACATAATATTTATTTTAAATCTCTAACTTATTCTTCAATTCTTCATAATTTACACCCTTTGAAAATTCCCACTTTGAATTTCGGGAAATTCCATGTATGCTAAAAATTCAAAAATAAACATTATATTATTACTTTATATTTTTCTTATAGCTTCCCATGACTTTCTATAAAATTCTCCTGTAAACTCCCTCAAAATTTTGCTCTTTCAACCTTTCTTTTGCTCCCCAAGTGTTTAAAGAAATAGAGTAATTGAAACTAAACGGGATTTTTTGTGTGTGTATATATATTGTAAAATTTGAAATCGAAAGCCCCAAAAAAATTGCATTCTCAGCATGCCTTGCTGCCTTACATGTAGCAAGACCTGCTCTCTTAGCGACAGGTGGCAACACTTGTTACCAGCTTTTTTTTTTCTTCCTTCTTTATGACCGTTCCAGATTTTTTTTTAATTTAACTTTTTGCATTTAAATATATATATATATATATATATATATATATATATATATATATATATATGTGTGTGTGTGTGTGTGTGTGTGTGTGTGTGTGTGTGTGTGTGTGTGTGTGTTATTTTAACTCTATGTCATATTTATTAAAGTGCTTCTTTACCCTTACTTTACAAATGCAGGTATTACACATCATCTTCAATGCCCATCACGGAGTGGAAGAAGCTCGATTGGAAGGCACGAAGTTTGATTCGACTGTGCCTAGTCGATTCTGTCCTGTTAAACATTTCTAAAGAGAAGACTGCGAAAGAACTCTGGAAGAAGCTGGAAAGCCTTTATTAGAGAAAATCTCTGGTAAAAAACTGTTTTTGCGGAAGAAATTGTACAACCTTCGAATGGCTTAGGGCGATTCTTTCTCTATTTATCTATATGAGTTCAACACTTTGATAGGCCAGTTATTGTCTATTAGTGTTGATGTAACAAATGACGATAAGGCTATTACATTTCTTTATTCACTTCCTGATTCATGGGATAACTTGATAGTTACGATTGGTAGTGGTACGACTGATTTGTTCTTTGAGAATGTTGTGGCAACCTTATTGTCTGAGGAGATGAGACAACAGGGTACAGAGAACTCGTCAAATGAGGCTTTATCTGTGAGAGAAAGAACCCATGATAAATACTGCAAGAGGTCTAGGGATAAACCCAAGCCCAAAGGAAGATTGAAAAGTTGGGATAAATTTGGGTTTAAGTGTTGGAAGTGTAGGAAGCCCGGACATCTGAAGAAGGATTGCAGAAGTAAGAGTTCTAACCCTGAAAAATGGACAGGCAAGATATCAGTTTCAGGAAACAAGAACCAGTATGATGATGATGATGCTGGTGACTTAAATATGGCATCTTGTTTGGCTCAATCAGATCAAAGTGTTTAGATAATTGACACAGAAGCATCATTTCATATGACAACTCACAAGGACTGGTTTCGTGAGTATGAAACCTTTAATGAGAGAAACTTTTTATTGGGAGATAACTCTCCGGTGAATATGATTGATCATGGGAATGTGAAGTTGAAGAGGAATGATGGGACGACCAGGACACTTCCAGGTGTGATGCATATTCTGGGCCTCAACAGGAACCTGATGTTAGTCGGCAAGATGATAAATGTGGGAGTGAATTTCAGCTGTGATAAAATTTCATGCAAGATGACTCATGGATCGCTAGTAATCACATGAGGTGTTCGGTATGGTACGTTGTACAAGTTGTTGGGAAGTACAGTACAAAGTCAGTGCAGTGGAGGTTTTATCTCTAAGGATGCGATTGATGATGAGGCTTAGTCCTCTATGTTGTGGCATTAAAGGCTTGGGCATATTGGTTAAAATAGACTATTTACTTTATCGTCGAAGCAGATGGTGAAGGGAGTCCCAGATTGCTCTATAGGATTCAGTTTTTATAAGCATTGTCTACATGGCAAGTAGAACCGTGTGAGTTTTAAGTTCGCTGGCACAAGGGCGAAGAGTATTCTGGATTTGATACATAGTGATGTGTTTGGGCCAGTTTCGGTCTAATCTCTTGGAAAATCAAGGTAGTACATCTCTTTCATTGATGATTTTTCAAAGTATGCATGGATTTACTTCATTAAGAGTAAGGCTAAAGCATTTGATAACTTCCGTAAGTTTAAATCATTAGTAGAAAATCATATGGAAAGAAAGATAAAGGTACTGAGAATAGATAATGGAGGGGAATTTTGCTTAGATAAGTTTAAGCAATTTTGTGTGGCAAACGGCATTGCAAGACAAAAAAATAACTCCATATACACCTTAACAAAATGAGGTGGCCGAGAGACTCAATTGGTCACTCATGGAGAAATCAAGGAGTACGCTGAGTTGTACAGGCTTGGAGCCGGAGTTTTAGGCAAAGGTGGTGGCTATGGCATGGTATCTGAAGAACAGATCACCTACATCAACTTTGTAGGATCAGACACTGTTTGAGGCACTATTCGGGAAGAAGCCGAGTTTGGCTCATGTTAGGGTGTTTGGGTGTGATGCTTATATGCATGTGCCAAAAGAAAGGAGGAATAAAATTGACGGCAAATCAGTGAAGTGTATTTTTATTGGTTGTAAGGATGGGGTCAAGGGGTACAAGTTATAGAATCTATAAAACATAAGTATAGTTTTCAGTAGAGATGTTGTATTCAGGGAAACACAAAGGGATATGGTGGCTGTCTAAGGTGTACCGGAATAGCCAAAGCAGGTTCAGATTGATCTTAGCCTGGGAGATAAAGAGTGGGAAACTCCCCCACAGACTGCACCAGATACTTCAGATTCTGAGTCAGTTGGGTCTGAGCACGATATTCATGTTTCTGATGCAGATGATGAGGATTCAAATGCTGGCTCAGTGGTAGGGAGCATGTTGGTCATGAGAAGATCCATACGGTTTAGGAGGCCACCCATCAGGTATTCCTCTAGTGCTTGTAGTGCATTATATGCTTTAAATATTACTGGTGATGATCCTAGCATAGTGAAAGAGGCGAGGACCTCGGAGAATGCAAATTAATGGGAGATGTTATGAAAGAGGAGATGTAGGCTCTGGGCAGGAACGAAACATGGAGCCTTATGAAATTTCCTAGGGATAAGAAGACAATTGGGTGCAAATGGGTTTTCAAGAAGAAAACAAATGCAGATGGAATGGTAGAAAAGTACAAGGCACGTCTGGTTGCAAAGGGGTACTTGCAAATAGAGGGAATTGACTATGGTAAGATATTTTCCTCGGTAGTAAAGTTGATATCTATTAGATTTTTCTTATCTATGGCAGCTACTTATAATCTAGAGGTTAAGCAACTAGATGTGGAGACAGCTTTCCTTCACGGGGACTTAGAGGGGGAAATTTACATGAAACAGCCTAAAAACTTTGTGAGCAAATGTAAGGAAGAGCTGGTTTATAAATTGAAGAAGTCTTTTTATGAACTAAAGCGGTCACCACGGATGTGCTGCCAGAAGTTTGACATATATGCCATTCAACTTAGGTTCACTCGTAGCTATGCTGATCATTGCGTCTAAGTGAAAATGTTAAAGGTTGATTTTGTCATTTTAACGTTGTACGCTGATGATATGTTGTTGATTGGAAATAACAGGAAGATGATTAGCACTGTGAAGGCATCATTGGCAAGACAGATCGACATGAAAGACCTATGGCCAGCAAACTTTATCTTGGCATGCAGATAAAGAGAGATTGTGAAAATTGAAAACTGTGGAAAAGTCAGAAGAAGTATATTGAAGAAATGTTGAAAAATTTAGCATGTCTAACAGCAAGCCGGTAAGGACTCCCATGCCTTTAGGAACCAAGTTATTTGTGGAATAATGTCCCAAGATGGAGGAAGAAGCTAAAAAGATGGTGCACATACCTTATGCTAGTGTGGTTGGAAGCATGATGTACGCCATGGTGTGTACGAGACTAGATATTGCCCAAGCAGTGGGAGTATTGAGCAAATATATGTCTAATCCTAGGAAAGAGCATTGGACTGCAATCAAGAGAGTTCTTAGATATCTTTGTGGCACCTCAGAGTTTGCATTGTGTTATGGAAGTATGGGAGGTAAGAAGAATCTTGATATTATAAGATCAATTGATGCTGACTGGGAGGAGACGTTGATAACATCAGGTCTACAAGCGGATATATGTTCACTTTGTTTGGTGGGCGGTGAGTTGGTTGAGCAAGAGGCAAAGTTTTGTTGTTCTTTCATCCTCAAAAACAGAGTATATGGCAATAACTTATGCTGGAAAGGAAGTGGCTTGGCTTCAAAGGTTGTGTGCTGAGCTTGGGTTTAAACAAAGAGTAGTTGATAGACCGTTTATTTCGGTCATCAACAAACCCTGCAGAAGATTGTAGTAAAGTAATTAGTAGGGTATCGTTATTGGCCGGGGATTGCGGGTACTCTATACTAAAGAGTCATAAAAATAATAAATGATTTGATTGGTTTAATTAGCAGTTTATAAACAAATATAAATCTACATCTATTAACATTACACAAGATTAGGGGGTTTTTATGATCTGATTTTTCTTTTACTAACTTTACTAAGGAAATTAAAGAACAATTATTTACAATTGATCATTTTCTCTCACAATTCAGAAAATCAAGTTTGTTAAATGACTAATCAAATTGTTTCAATGTAGACAACGAATTCGTGCCTCAATCACATATCAGAATTGAATCAAAGTGCAAGCCTAAAGAGATCATGCACTTTATAAATTCCTTCTTAGATAATCACTAAGCTTAGGAAAAGTCCATCAGCTAGTTATTTTGTTTAAGCAATCAAGTTAATACTCAGCGCATCCTTACAATTACTTAAACAAATCATTAAGATCAAAAGCAATTATGATTTAATAACATGTTCCTTAGTCCTATGAAAAAGTCCATGGATAAAGAACATGCAATTTCCAGAACATTGGCTATTGTTCATAGCTTTTACCACTTTAAATCGTACTCCAGATCAATTAGGTGATCGAAAGTGCGATTATGGCTTCAATGATTTGCAATATCAAAGTTTTCAATATAACAGAACTGAAAATTCAACATATGTAATGAATTAATATGTCTACATATCATGAACAATTCAAAAACATTAAAGAATAAATCTGAAAATTAACAAACTCATTGAATTAATAATAATCTCTAACATAAGAATCCAAGGCTGAAACAATTAAAAAGAATAGCCGTAAGGGGTACACTTCTTGAACACACTCAAGGAAGCTTGAGATGTTAATGGTGATGAACCTCACGGCTATGATGATAGATGAAGGAGAACACATTTTGGAAAAGTCCTAATGTGCTCACAATTAGAGATGGAATGGTGGAGTGTTTCAGCCTTTTGCTTCTTGAATTTTGAGTAGAGATGGTTCCAAGAGAAAAGATGATCTCTTTCAGCTTACAAACACCCTATTTATAGAGCTTAGAACAACCCTCTAAGCTTAGGAAAAGCAAGAAAACAATGCTAAAAATAAGCCATGAAACATGCAAGGAAACAATCCCTAAAACATGCAAGGAAACAATCCCTAAAACATGCAAAGAATCAAGGAATGGCCAAAAGTAAGAAAGAGGAATACAATCCCGAAATTTCAGGAGGACCCAACTAGTAGAATTCAAACGGTCATATCTTCTTCCACACATCTCCAAATGAGCTGAAACTTGTTGGGCTGGAAAGAAGACGTCTTGAACTTCAATTTGGACCTAAGAAAGTCTAAAAAATGATATTGTTTGGGCCTGTTATGGTGGGCCAAAATTCAGTAGGCTGTTGCATCCGAATCTTCCTCCACTTTGGGCTTGGACCTTGCACCTTGGTTAGTTGACAAGAGATTATGTGATCTTTTGTTGTGCAAGCCCATGTTAGGTTGGACATACCCATGTCACTAATGGACTCCAACATTCTCTTGTGTTTTGACACATCATCCAAATAATTCCAAGGTGGAACCCTACAAAGAAATCAGCAAATAATAGATAAGGAAAGTTTCCATAATTAGAAAAGTTTCTTAGAATGATAAGACTATTTTCTTAATCCACTTAGATTTCCTAAAGTAACTAGGAAAACTCATTTTAGCGCCTTATTTTACCATTCCCACGTTCACAAGCTTTCTAAATACTAAGAAAAGAAACTAAGCTCAAAATAACAAAGTTAAGAGAATTACAAAGCCAAATAGGGTAGGAAAGGCATTAAAAACGTAACACAAAGTGTTCCTATCAAATTCCCCCACACTTAGCTTTGGCTAGTCCCTTAGCAAAACAACAGTATGTAACCTAGTAGAATCTCAAGAGAAACAACATAAACTAAATGACACCACAATGACATAACACAAATTAAATGACTCTAATCCTTCCAACTTACGTCTCAGAGATCCCTTAGGTAATATGGCATAATAAAGTACGGAGAGCACAAGTTTACCTCAAATAAACAAGCTACGGAGTTATTAAGATTATATAACATTCGTAATTTGAGTGTGTGTGTGTGAATAATCAGCCAAGAGTAAGTGTAATATGCCACCCTCGAGTTAATGCACAAATAGTATCAAATTTTACTTCTCACAATGCATCACTCTGGTTTTCACTCATTTAAATGTGGTGCTAGCTATACTAATTACTCAATCACTTGTGAAAACAGTTTAAACCATAGGCTTGCTTGTGCACCAACTCTCCACATCAAAAACAGAACATCAAAGGATCAGGAGGTCTTTGAAAGGGTTGTAATGGGGCTAAAGGGTCAAGGTTTCATAAGAAAGAAGAGAAAGGATGTCACAAAATTTCCTTAGAACTAGAAAGCATTCAATAACGTCATAAATAGATCATCATTATTAAGTACCAAATTTCCATCACAATAGGGTGGATTTAATCACTTTGGCTTTCAGCTTGCTTTAAAGACTCATAATTCTCCCAATTCCTCAGAACTTGTATTCTTTGAAACACAGCAAATTTTTTTTTTTTTTTCTATTACTCCTTTTATCTTTTTTTTTTTGTTTTTTTTTTTTCCGAAACAACCACCTTAGAACCATATGAAATTCCCCCACACTTATGCTTTTCCACCATCTCCACATTACAAATCAATTATACAAGATCCAAGCTCCCTAGTTCTAAGGAAAAAGGGTAGGTAAAGTGTTTAAGTTCGTAAGGGTAAATGAATGTGGGTTAATGAAGAAAATAAGCTAATTCAAGCTCAAAATGGTATCTAGGGGTCAAATCATGATCAGGTTAAAGGCTATTTAGTCATGGTGGTAAAATCCTAATTTGCCTCCGTCTTCTCCAAATCTGAACATGTACGATCGTCTCAAGTGGTTTAAAAGCAAGTTCTAGAAAACATTATATTCACAAGATGCACTCAGAAGAGAATTTGAATTGATATGCATAATGAATCAATTTTAAGGCTCGAAAAACTCACAAATATTGTGGGATTATGCAAGTATCATTCAATATGTCTCCATGCTTCACTCTAAGGCAACAGATTACTCAAATCAAGGCTAATGTGCATCAAAATTTCAATTTCCAAGTATGACTATAATATAAGCAAATTAACTCCATTTCTTGTTTTATCTTTAAAAGTATGCTCAAACTCTTTAAAAACCATTAAGAATCAGTTTCATCATTGAGTTGGAAGAGGTCCTAAAACCTAAAAAGCAATGATATGACTCAAAGAGATGTAAATCCCTCTCCCACACTTAAATCGTACATTATCCTCAATGTATATCAGAATAAGCATGTAATATAGAATATACACATGGGTAAGGTATTTACGAAAATCACACAAAACAAATAACATATAAATATCAACCAACGTAAATAGAAGAGAGAAAGAGAATGCAAATCTGTGTTAATGACTTCTCCACAGCTTCGGTTGAATTGGGTTGCCTCCCAAGCAGTGCTTTAATGTTTACAGTCTTTCAGCCTAGACTTTGTACCTTGTTTTTAGTCCTTTGTGAGTGGCACCTCTAGGAGGGGTACATCCTCCACAGTGTGCTCCTCAAAAGCCTCATAGTAAGGTTTCAAGCGATGACCATTCACCTTGAATTCATTTCCAGTTTTGTCACTTTTTATCTGCATAGCACCATGAGGAAAAATATTAGTGACAATGAATGGACCCACCCATCTAGAACGTAACTTACCAGGAAAAAGTTTAAGTCTAGAATGGAAGAGAAGAACTTTTTGGCCCACAACAAAGGCCTTGCCACGGATCATCTTATCATGAAAAGCTCTAGTTTTCTCCTTGTAGATCCATGCACTATCATATGCCTCGTTTCTGATTTCCTCAAGTTCATTCAGTTGGAGTTTCCTATGTAAACCAGCCTCATCAATGTCCATGTTGAAAGACTTAACAGCCCACCATGCCCTATGCTCAAGCTCAACTGGTAAGTGACACGCTTTACCATAGACAAGTCTGAATGGAGACATCCCAATTGGCGTCTTATAAGCTGTCCTATAAGCCCAAAGTGCATCATCAAGTCTTTTGCTCCAATCCTTTCGTGTAGGGCCCACAGTCTTCTCCAAAATCCCCTTAATCTCACGATTTGAGACCTCTGCTTGTCCACTCGTCTGAGGATGATAAGGTGTTGCCACCTTATGAGTCACTTTGTACTTCTTGAGCAGGGCCTCAATTGTATGGTTGCAGAAGTGTAATCCACCATCACTAATAATCACACGAGGCATTCCAAACCTAGCAAATATGTTAGATCTCAAGAAATCTACAACAACCTTAGAGTCATTAGTTCTGGTGGCTTTAGCCTCCACCCACTTAGACACATAATCAACAGCCAAAAGAATGTAAAGAAACCCGTTAGATGAAGGAAACGGCCCCATGAAATCAACGCCCCAAACATCAAAAATCTCAACAGTTATAATATGGGCCATGGGCATCTGATCCCTAGAGCCTAAATTACCTGTCCTCTGGCACCTGTCACAAGTCATGCAATACAAGTATGCATCCTTAAATATAGAAGGCCAGAAAAAACCACAATCTAATACCTTACGGGCTGTCCTACGAGCACCAAAGTGTCCACCACAAGACTCAGAACGACAAAAGGCAAGTATCGATTTATGCTCAGATTCAGGGACACACCTCCTAATGATTTGATCACTACAATGTTTCCACAAATAAGGTTCATCCCATATGTAATGCCTAGCCATATGCTTAAGTTTTTCTTTATTAGAACGAGGTAAAGTGTCAGGAAATTGCCTGGTAACTAAATAATTCACAATATCAGCACACCAAGGCTCACTTACCTCAATCCCAAAGAGCTGCTCATCTGGGAATGATTCTTGCAGGGGTAGGACGTCCTCCTCATGAACAAGTCTGCTCAAATGGTCAGCTACCAAGTTTTCACTCCCCTTCTTGTCCTTGATCTCCAAATCAAATTCTTGAAGCAAAAGCACCCATCTAATCAGTCTCGGTTTGGCCTCCTTCTTTGTCATCAGATACTTCAAAGCTGCATGATCAGTATAAACAACAACTTTAGTTTGAAGTAAATAAGAGCGAAATTTATCTAAGGCAAAAACAACAGCAAGGAGCTCTTTTTCAGTTGTGGAATAGTTTAGTTGAGCATCATTGAGTGTCCTAGAGGCATAGTAGATGGCATAGGGCTTCTTGTCCATTCTTTGTCCCAAAACAGCCCCAACGGCGTAATCTGAGGCGTCACACATCAATTCAAAAGGTAAGGACCAATTAGGTGGAGACATGATGGGAGCAGTAGTCAATAACTCCTTCAGCTTCTCAAAAGCTTTCTTGCACTCCTCATCAAACTCAAAGAGAGTGTCCTTCTGAAGTAAACGGCACAAGGGCCTTGATACATTGGAGAAATCCTTGATAAACCTCCTGTAAAATCCTGCATGACCAAGAAATGAACGAACCTCTCTCACACAAGTGGGAGAGGGTAAGTAACGCACAAGATCTACCTTAGATTTATCAACCTCAATCCCCCTAGCAGATACGATATGTCCTAAAACAATCCCTTGAGTCACCATGAAGTGACATTTTTCCCAATTTAGAACCAAGTTTGTTTCAACACAACGTTTCAGAATAAGTTCCAAATTTCCTAAGCATGCATCAAAATCTCTACCAAAGACACTAAAATCATCCATAAAGACCTCAATGATATTCTCGATGTATTCAGAGAAAATGGAGAGCATACAACGTTGAAACGTACCTGGTGCATTGCACAATCCGAATGGCATACGTCTGTAGGCATAAGTGCCAAAAGGGCAAGTGAAGGTGGTCTTCTCTTGGTCCTCTTGCGCTATATAGATCTGGTTGTACCCACTATATCCATCCAAAAAACAATAAAAAGGATAACCAGCTAACCTCTCGAGCATCTGATCGATGAAGGGCAGAGGGAAATGGTCATTTCTTGTTGAAGCATTGAGCTTCCTATAGTCTATGCAAACTCGATAACCAGTTACCACTCTTTGAGGTACAAGCTCATTCTCCTCATTCTTTACCACAGTAACTCCTGACTTCTTTGGCACAACTTGAACAGGAGACATCCACTTGCTATCTGAAATAGGGTAAATAACGCCACAATCAAGTAACTTAATTACCTCATCTTGCACAACCTTCATCATAGGTGGATGTAGGCGTCTCTAGGTATCTCTGGTGGGTTTGGCACCATCCTCCAACAGGATCCTATGGACGCACATGGTTGGGCTAATTCCCTTGATATCTGCCAAAGTCCAACCAATGGCGGTCTTGTACTTCTTTAGAACGTCCACAAGCTTCTTTTCTTGGTCCTCCTCCAACTTCGAGGATATAATAACAGGTAGTGTCTCCTTGTCCCCCAAAAAGACATACTTCAAGTGATCTGGCAAAACCTTAAGCTCAAGTGTAGGGGCCTGCATCACTGAAGGTAAAATTTTGTTAGTGGAAATGGGAAAGGACAAAGGAGGAATAGACCTTGGTAATATGGGTCGGGCCTCAAGGGAGGCTACGGTTTTGATCACAATGGGCTCTTCAGCCTTTTCTAACTCAGCCCTAGAAATGGATTCTCCATTCTCAGTATAACCAACTCCTTGAGAGAGTGTTACTTTCAACTCATCCTCTTCCATTGCTTCCAAAAATTTCTGCGCAAGTGAGTTAATATCATCAATAGAAAAACAGGGTTTAATGTCAGTCAATGGATACCTCATGGCTTCAAAGATGTTGAAGCGTATAACTTCATTATCAAATTCCATGGTTAGAGTTCCCTCATAAACATCGATCTTTGTTCTTGCGGTCCTCATGAATGGGCGCCCTAAAAGCAACGGAGTAGAATTTAGGGGAGAATCTTCCATATCAATGATATAGAAGTCTGCAGGAAAAATGAGTTGATTTACTTGCACAAGAACATCTTCAACGTATCCTTTAGGATACTTATTAGATCGATCAGCCAATTGGATAACAACATTATCACTTTTAAGTGCACCTAGCTCTAAAGAAGCATAAAGACTATAAGGCATCACATTAATTGAAGCTCCTAAGTCTAGCATGACATTATCAAATTTGTTGGTACCAATCACACAAGGAACAGAAAAACTCCCTGGAACCTTAAGCTTTGGTGGCAATTTCCTTTGGATGACAGCAGAGACTGTCTCATTCAACTTCACCACCTCCTTCTCACGAGTCTGCCTCCTTGTAGTGCAAAGCTCCTTCAGAAACTTGGCATATCTTGGCACTTGCTTCAAGCACTCAATCAAAGGCATGTTGACTTGTACCTTCTTAAAAATCTCTAAGATGGCCTGATCAGATTCATCCTTCTTGGTTTTGGCAAACCTACTAGGAAAAGGTACACGAGCAAAAGGATTAGAATCAAAAGAGTGTTTAGGGTTTTGTTCATTACCTTGAGGTTTTAAAGCATTCTCAGATGATGGAGGACCAATCATTTCCGCCATTGTGGTGGTGGGATCTTTCTGTATTTCGTTCTTGGTGCTCACAACATCCTCTTCCTCATGGTGGGTCACTTTGGCTTTCTTCTGAGTTTTAAGAACATCCACAATGGTCTTCCACTCCTTGTGGTAACAACTTTAGCTTGCTCGATAATTGGGTTGGGAACAGTGTTGCTAGGCAATTTTCCACTCTCTGTTATCTTCCCCATGAAGTCCACCACTTGTCCCAATTGCTTCTTCAGCTCTGCAATATCCTTAGTGTGAGCCTGTTGACCTGTAACAAGAGCTTGAGTAGCAGTAGTTAAATTCTGTTGCCCTTCAGCAAGGGACTTTAAAATTTCATCATAATTAGAAGCAATAGAATTTGTAGGTACAATAGGATTAGGGACAAAGTTTTGAGGTACCTGAGGCCTCATAAACAAACCTGGAGGGCGTGGAAACACTTGCCCTTGACCTTGAGGGTTCTGAACATTATCATTGTTGGCCCAACGAAAATTGGGGTGATCTCTAAGCCCAGGGTTATATGTGTTAGAGAAAGGGTTGTACCTTTGTCCACCTTGATTACCTTGAAACCCAACAGCGTTAAGAGACTCCCATCCTCCATTGTTGATCAGTTGGGGACATTGGTCAGTTGGATGCCCTTGAGTACAACACACACCACATATTTGAGCAACTTGTTGTACTTGTGCTCCATTCACGTTCAGTACCTGAGACAGAAGAGTAGACATTTTATTAACTTTTTCCTCAAGAGCAGAGTTAGAAGATACCTCATTCACCCCATGAGTGGAGTTTAACACTCCCTCGTATTGTTGATAATTAAGAGCACGTTGGGCGAGTAACTCCTTAGCAACATCAGGTGTCTTATCGACAAAAGAACCTCCGGCAGCAGCATCTAACAATTGACGTTCGAGGGGGAGAAGTCCTTCATAAAAGTAAGTGAGAAGATTCCCTTCTTTCATCCCATGTGAAGGACATGATGCAATTAAGCTCTTGAATCTCTCATAGTAGGCATAGAACGCCTCTTCCTTCCTTTGCTCAATTCCAGTTATCTGCTTCCTCAAGACAGTAATCCTTGAGGCAGGGAAGTACTTAGTCAGAAACTCAGTCATCAGCTTCTCCCATGTGTTGATGTAACCCGAGGGTAAATCAAACAACCAAGTCTTTGCCCTATCTTCAAGTGAAAAAGGGAATGACTTCAGCTTCAGAACGTTGAGATCCGCATTTTGTGGGCACATACTTGAACACACAAACTGGAACTCCTTGAGATGTTTGTGAGGATCTTCGTTAGTAAGCCCATGGAATTTGGGCAAATGGTGCAAGAACCCACTCTTCAGTTCGAATTCAGCTATCTTGCCAACTGCGGGTTCTGGATAAGTAATACAAGTTGGTGCAGCTCCCCCATCAGTTGAAGAAGACATTTGCCTAATAGTTTCAGCCATTGGTACTTCGTCTTCCTTACTTGCATCTTCTAAGTCAGGTATGTCTTCTTCCTCGTCTGACAAGTGATGTGAAAAATTATCTGACTCCTCCGACTCTAACCTCCCTTCTTGGTGAGGTGGGGGTTGATTTGTAGAAAGTGCAACTTCTTTTAGTAAAGCCAAGCGTTTTCTAAGTTCTTGAGTCTTTCTACTAACTGCTGACATTCATGGACCTAAATAACAAAAGTAAAGGAATCAATATATAAGTTAAAGTTTAAAATACAAATAATAATGAGCTTCCCTTACAAACTTTACAAATGGTTTTAAGGAAGTCACATGCTAAAATTGCAATCAAGTAAAACACAAGTTATAATATGCTAAGAAGAATATTAACAAGTTAAATGACACTAAAATATAGAGATTTTGCAATCCCCGGCAACGGCGCCATTTGATAGACTGTTTATTTCGGTCATCAACAAACCCTGCAGAAGATTGTAGTAAAGTAATTAGTAGGGTATCGTTATTGGCCGGGGATTGCGGGTACTCTATACTAAAGAGTCATAAAAATAATAAATGATTTGATTGGTTTAATTAGCAGTTTATAAACAAATATAAATCTACATCTATTAACATTACACAAGATTAGGGGGTTTTCATGATCTGATTTTTCTTTTACTAACTTTACTAAGGAAATTAAAGAACAATTATTTACAATTGATCATTTTCTCTCACAATTCAGAAAATCAAGTTTGTTAAATGACTAATCAAATTGTTTCAATGTAGACAACGAATTCGTGCCTCAATCACATATCAGAATTGAATCAAAGTGCAAGCCTAAAGAGATCATGCACTTTATAAATTCCTTCTTAGATAATCACTAAGCTTAGGAAAAGTCCATCAGCTAGTTATTTTGTTTAAGCAATCAAGTTAATACTCAGCGCATCCTTACAATTACTTAAACAAATCATTAAGATCAAAAGCAATTATGATTTAATAACATGTTCCTTATTCCTATGAAAAAGTCCATGGATAAAGAACATGCAATTTCCAGAACATTGGCTATTGTTCATAGCTTTTACCACTTTAAATCGTACTCCAGATCAATTAGGTGATCGAAAGTGCGATTATGGCTTCAATGATTTGCAATATCAAAGTTTTTAATATAACAGAACTGAAAATTCAACATATGTAATGAATTAATATGTCTACATATCATGAACAATTCAAAAACATTAAAGAATAAATCTGAAAATTAACAAACTCATTGAATTAATAATAATCTCTAACATAAGAATCCAAGGCTGAAACAATTAAAAAGAATAGCCGTAAGGGGTACACTTCTTGAACACACTCAAGGAAGCTTGAGATGTTAATGGTGATGAACCTCACGGCTATGATGATAGATGAAGGAGAACACATTTTGGAAAAGTCCTAATGTGCTCACAATTGGAGATGGAATGGTGGAGTGTTTCAGCCTTTTGCTTCTTGAATTTTGAGTAGAGATGGTTCCAAGAGAAAAGATGATCTCTTTCAGCTTACAAACACCCTATTTATAGAGCTTAGAACAACCCTCTAAGCTTAGGAAAAGCAAGAAAACAATGCTAAAAATAAGCCATGAAACATGCAAGGAAACAATCCCTAAAACATGCAAGGAAACAATCCCTAAAACATGCAAAGAATCAAGGAATGGCCAAAAGTAAGAAAGAGGAATACAATCCCGAAATTTCAGGAGGACCCAACTAGTAGAATTCAAACGGTCATATCTTCTTCCACACATCTCCAAATGAGCTGAAACTTGTTGGGCTGGAAAGAAGACGTCTTGAACTTCAATTTGGACCTAAGAAAGTCTAAAAAATGATATTGTTTGGGCCTGTTATGGTGGGCCAAAATTCAGTAGGCTGTTGCATCCGAATCTTCCTCCACTTTGGGCTTGGACCTTGCACCTTGGTTAGTTGACAAGAGATTATGTGATCTTTTGTTGTGCAAGCCCATGTTAGGTTGGACATACCCATGTCACTAATGGACTCCAACATTCTCTTGTGTTTTGACACATCATCCAAATAATTCCAAGGTGGAACCCTACAAAGAAATCAGCAAATAATAGATAAGGAAAGTTTCCATAATTAGAAAAGTTTCTTAGAATGATAAGACTATTTTCTTAATCCACTTAGATTTCCTAAAGTAACTAGGAAAACTCATTTTAGCGCCTTATTTACCATTCCCACGTTCACAAGCTTTCTAAATACTAAGAAAAGAAACTAAGCTCAAAATAACAAAGTTAAGAGAATTACAAAGCCAAATAGGGTAGGAAAGGCATTAAAAACGTAACACAAAGTGTTCCTATCAGTAGTGAAGGTGAAATGTGATAATCAAGGTGCTATATTCTTAGCAAAGAATCATGCATTTCATTCGCAGACGAAGTACATTGATATCCAATATCACTTCATCTAGGAAAAGATTGAAAAAAATGTGATAATCTTGAAGAAAGTTGATACAACAGTGAACAACACAGATTTCTTCACTAAAGCAGTTAGTTTAGCAAAGTTTGAGTGGTGTGCTACTGAGATGGGCTTGAAGAAACATAGTTCTTGGAAGTTTTCCATGTGTGTGAAGTATTTACCAAGTGGGAGATTGTTAGAGTTGGTGCATACTTCACGAGTCCAAGTTTTTTGCTTGACGGTTTGGGCTTGGGCCTATGAATAGCCGTGGTTTTGCAGCAGGGCGGAAACCTTAATTAAGGCGTCTTAAGTTGCTTATAAATACTCTCTATGTGCTGAGCGCACATTGTAACGAGAAATTTGTGAGGTTGAACATAGTGAAACTTCTGGCAGGACGTAGCCCTATTTTGGGGTGAACCTGTGTATATTGTATCTTGTTTTCTTTCTATTTATAATTCATGTAATTGACAGGTCTCGAATCGTTCAAAATATATGTAGTTTTCATAGGAGGTGCAGATGATCGCGAGGCCTTGGCATAAGGTGCGAGTATGGCAAACAATCCTAGAGTTGAGCTTATGTTGTTTCGTCTTGTTGCGATGGATGATCAACCTTTTGATAGATTATTGATTGAGTGAAAGCTTGACTTGAATGCAGTTGCTGATTTTAGTTTCAAAACTGTTCGAGAACGCAAATGTTGTCTATAAGAGGAAATGGTAAGAGATGCATATGATTTAGCACAAGTTCTCAAGTCCATGGACAGTTATTTTGACTTCGTTTTAGTGGGAAGAAGACGTGATAATGAATCAAAATTGTTGCTTGGATTATCAGATTGGAGTGAGATTGAGGAATTGGGTGTTATTGGAGACTTAATGGCATCTTCTGATTGTAACATTCAGGCATCTTTGTTAGTAGTGCAGCAACAAATTTCTGTGGTAGAGAAAATATTTGAAGAAAACCCAATATACTTACCCAAGCAGATAAAATGACTTATATTACATCAATTTCAAGTTCGTGTTATATTAGAGATTGGAAAATCGTGTTAAAGAAATAGGCATAGTAGAAGTATTCCTTTTAGTGTTTTTTTTTTTGGGGGGGGAAATAATAAATTTACCTTCGAGGTTTTATGATTGGGTCAATTTGACCTTAATTTTTTTTAGAGAGTATCAATTTGCCAATGAGTTTTATTTTTTAGGTCAATTGAGCATTTCGTCCAATTGAACCATCAAGAGACATGTGAAAAGTATATCAAACCCTTGTTTTTCAAGTCAATTTGTTCATGAGTTTTATTTTCAAGTTAATTTGCTCTTATTTGAAAGGTCTAACATGCCTTTCACATGCCTCTTGACGATCCAATTGAACAGAATGCCTAATTGTCTTAAAAAATAAAACTCGAGGACATTGATACTCTCTCAAAACTTAAAGTCAAATTAATCCACTTATGAAATCTCGAGGATAAATTTATTTTTTCCCTGGTTTCTTTCTTTTTTTGGGAACATGTAGTCCTTTAGTTAAAACAAAGCATATAAAGTTAGGGGCATGTTTGGTTGGGGGATGAAGGTGAGATTGAACTATTTTAATCTCCATAAATAGTTATCCCACATTTTACTGAGGGGATTTACCATTCATGTGGGATTAAGATAAGATAAAATTAGTGTTAATCCCACATTTTTTTTATCCCACCTCCCCGCAGGATAGAATCTATTTCACCCCTTTCGGACTAATTTTTTTTTTTCCATTTCTACTGTTAAATAATAATAATGATTATAATTATTTTTCATTATTATAATAATAATGTAAATAATAATTATTATGATAGAATTATTATTATAATAATTAGTATAATAATAAGTATTATTATAATTATAATAATATTATCATTATTATTAAAATATAATAATAATAAATTGTATTATTATAATAACAATTATAGTGATTATAATAATATTATTTTAATTATTAGAATAATATTATAATGAAAATAATTATAATAAAATTTGTAATTATGATGATAAAATAATAATTATATAATAATAAAAATCATATATTATTATATTAATGATAATAAAAATAATTATAATTATAATAAAATTCAAATAATAATAATAGTGAGATTTTAAGGTTTGTGAAGAAATTAGTAATTATTAAGGATGATGAATAGTACTAGACTATTTGGTATTTAGACTTCTTATCTTATTTTAGTTCCAATCCAACAATTTTATGAACAAAACATAATATTAATGTATTATCTCTTTAATTTTTTTTTTATTTTATCACGTATTAATCATAATCCTATTCCACAGTAATCATGTTCGTGGACCATCAAACCCTAATAATTTGTCATTTGACTTAGATATTATTACTTTTTACTTACTATCTCCAATCAATAGGAAAATAGTTTTTCCCTCCGAGAAAAATAATATTTCTTCTATCCAATTTTGAGAGTGATAATGGCTATTAACCTCTATGATCTTTGGAAAACCTACACTATATTATATGCTTGTATTTTTGGAAATTACGTTGAGCTCTTTTGTTTTATTTACAATTGTCTCCCTCATTCTTTTGGATCTATCCTATCTTTACCATTATATTGACAGGAAATCTTACACTCCATTTGGGACAAATAAATTCTATAGTTTTTTTTTTTTTTTATGAAATTCATTTTGAATTTTATAGTTTTTATATTTGAAAGAAAAAAAAAACTTTGTAATTCGTTTCAAAATGAATTCACTATAGAATAAAGTTGGCTTGTTACAAATTTTATCAAATTAAATTGAAAGAATTTACAAATAAATCCTACAAAATGTAGAGTAAAAACTATATTGAACAAAATATCCTATCTTTCCCTTTCTCCTTTCCCCCTCTATCCGCCTTTGAATTTTTCATTTATTTCAAATATTTTAAACATGAAAATTTAAATGAATTCTAAAATTTAAAATAAGAAAGATAAACATAAAAATTTATTTCAGTTCGTTTTTAAATAAATTATATTTTCAATTCGTTTGAAAATGAAATGAATTTCATTTTTATTTGGTTCCAACAGACTCTTAATGTTTTTATTTGACATAAGTCATTTATCTTATAGCAATTTTATTTGTAAGCAACATTGGAAATTACAGTTTTTATTTTTGAAAACATAAAACAGTTCTATAAATTATCTTAAACATGTTTTTACATTGGAATCTGAACAAAAATGCGACCGAAATATGTAAATTGATTTATATATGAATCATTAGCCTTCATGTTCCTAATCTTTCCCAATTACCGTGTGGTCTCAGCTATGAACATTAGGGGTGGGTATAGTTAAGTAACCTCAAAATATGATCGAATTATAACCATATGCCTAACAATTTTTTTTGTAACCACACTTTTGACTAGGTTTGGTTATCAAAATTTTACAACTAACTACGGTTAACCAAAATTTTATCAATTCAATAAAGCTATAATTCAATAAAGCTATAATCAAAACATAATATAATTTAAACAATCCATATTAAAGTTCTTAATAATCGATTCACATTCATATACTTCAAAATAAGTTATGAAGTACAAACTTTCAAATGAAAACTAAAATAACCAAAACATTAAACAACCAAGCTCTTTTCCTCCAAGTTCACCTTGTCAATCATCAATGTCCAAGACTGATTGGTTTATTGTCAATGTTGATATTTGTGATTATGCTCAAGAGTCAAGAATGACTATGATTAATAACTTTTTTGATTAAGGTAAAGGGAGTTAGGGTTTTTACTTGTAAACTATTTTACTATTATATCATTGGTCTTAAATTAACATAAGTCTAATTTATTGTTGTAATTTATAAGGATAAAATTATAATTAAATATGTAATATATATTTAATTATATACTTATCAAAATATATGTATATAACTATAAATTATATATAATTTTAATATTGTTAAATTCAGTGGTTAACCAACATATTTAAAAATCAAGAATCATATCCATAACCATAAACCTAACAATTTCTTTTGATATCCACATTTTTGGTCAGATATGAAATGGTTTAGGTTCAGTTAGATTTTTAGGTTATTTGTGTCTAACTGTAATGAACATACATGGGGTATTTTCTTAGTGTGAGTTACTCTAAATACAGGCAAAATACAATAACCCAATCTAAATGACATCCATCAAGGTTTTATTATATATAAAGGCCACAACAAGAGTCTGCCTGCTTGCAGAGTACATATACGCTATACAAAGTACAAACTAAGCGCCATGTACCCTCCAAAGTCCATAGGCACCATCTTATACTGACTTTTAGCTTGCTAAGCTTGGTAACCCTTACATCCACTCCATTATTTATTAATGAGAGAAAATAAAGCACAGTTGTTGACTGCAACAAGAACACAATCAGTCCTCATGGTCCCATATATCAGCCACACTCTTGAATGGCCCTTCATTCTTGTTAGCAAAGAGCTCTTCACCATCCAATACTCGTTTCTGTACCCACAAAAGAAATTTAATCAGATTGACAAAATTAAGTATTAACAGCATATTGGGTGATCAAAATTATATTGAATTGAAACTCAAATCATATAATTTTGAGTGCATTAAGAATAAAGACTAATATAGATATATATTGGTGGATGTACCTGTTCTGGGATTCTGCAAAGGGTTTGTAAGTCTTGATCTGGAATTTCCCATCCGAAGATCTTAATATTCTCCTTGATCCTGTCAGGGTTGGTTGATTTGGGGATGACACTTGTCCCTCTTTGGATAGCCCACTTCACAACAACTGGCCTGGGCTCTTGTTTAGCTTATTTGCTATTTTTTGAACCGTTTGATCATGGATGAGATCTCTACCTCCTTCTGATGAACCCAAAGGTGAGTATGCCTGGAAAATGGAAATCCGATCCAAAATTATACAGTCAAACTGACCATACAGATTATCAAACAGATCATTGATCATGATATGTTCAATCTTACAGTAACATGGATGCCATTTTTCTTGCAAGTCTCCAGCATTTTATCGTTTCTCCATCCAGGATGCATTTCCATCTGAGACCCAAACCACCCAAAAAGCATCAAAAGTAATGCTTCTATGTTTTCTGTAAAATTATAAAGACTAAAGCGCTCACAAGCTATGTTAACCAAAATTGAGTATGAGTGTAGGAAATGAGTATTTTTTTGTAAGTTTTTCGAAGATTTGAAATGTAAGAAGATCATACCGATAAAATAAGACAAAATGAAAAGTCTGTGTAATATCTGACCTCGCACACGGAGGGCATTATTTGAGCAAAGCCCAATAACTTATTCAGCTTCTTGATGGTAAAATTGCAAATGCCAATATCTTTAACCTGTTTTTCATTAAGAAGCTTCTCCATTTCTCTCCAAACCCCTTCCATGTCGAAGTCCAGTACATCTCCTGCCTTGGGAGGTCTGCTGGCTCCTTTTTTAAGCCTGAATGGCCAGTGGATCTGCATTATACACAACCACAGCCTCTTAGATTTTATATAGATAAAGAATTACTTGTAATTCACAATTTATTGGACTTGAATTACCAAATAAAGATCAAGGTAGTCAAGCTGGAGCTCTTGAAGGGTATTGTTCAATGCAGTTCGAACCCTATCCGGGGACAAGTCTGTGCACCTATATGTTCATCAACAAATAATGTTTAGAAACATGAAGTTATAATTTGCATTAAAAAAACCCTTTTCTTGGTCCATTTGGAATTACTGAATTCCACATATTTGAAATTCATTTGCAATTTCATAGCTTTATATTTTTGGATTAAGCTTGTAACAAATCTTATAAAAATTAAATAAGATTCGCAAATGAAATGAAACACAACGGACGGATGGTTAGATTATTGCTAAGAAGACCTAAAGGCGCGTTCAATATTGCAGAAAATGCTTTAGTTTTCTAGAAAATTTTGTAAGAAAATGCCTTCAAAGAAAGATAGGGTTTTTTTACCATCGAACGTACCATAGGCTTCTTAAGAGTTCAATTTTAACAAAAGGGTATATGGTATATAGTCCTACAATAGCTTGGATGTGACAAAGAGATCTTTCCTCTCAACACCTGTATCCATTGCTGCCTTGAATGCAAGCCCGACCTGAGAAAGAACAAATTAAATAAGAAGTGTAAGCTTATTTCTCTTTCAAGGTCTCTATAATGTAAAAATTGAATCTTCAAGGGAGAGAGATAAACATCTTCTTGAAGTCCATACTCCCAAGCTGTATCTATGTGTCTGTAACCACCCTGCAGCCATGATAAAAAATTCCCCCATAAGTTAGCTTTTAGAAAGCAGAGATTGAAGCAATAATTAAACTTGTAAGATCAAACAAATTTTCTCTTTTTTAAGATCCAGTCTGTTACAAAAATTTTCAAGTACGTGATTTATGAAACAAGCCCATCACTGATCCCAATTTTATAAAAAAAAATGAAGCAAGCCCAATATAAGTAATTAAAAATGGGTAAGGAAAAATTAAAAGAACATACATTAAATTACAAAGTATATATAACAAATATGAAGTAGTAGTACCTCAACAATTGCAGTGAATACAGAGTTGGTAGCATAAGAACCAGATCTCCAAGTGCCCAATCCAATAGAAGGGATGGTGTGGCCACTCAACAGCTTAAACGACAATGTTTTGGCATCATGCGGCGTATTTGTTGCCTGTGCCATATATGCTTTTGATTATCTTAATAAAATAGTTTTTATGATTATACTCTCAGTTTAGAGCAGTAAATAAATAGGAGTAAAATAAAATGAAAGCAGATCCATTCCAAATGTAGAAGCGTTAATAATGTGTCTTAACATGATACATGGCTACTTTGTCAGATACGTTAAAGGGTCATTGAGGGGTGCGTGTCTCTCTCTCTGTGGCTCACTTCTCCATGAAATTTTCACTTCCGGGTAATATTTGTTTCTGCCACCCAAGTATAGCGGGGAGGTTGAGCTTTCCTCTCGTGTTTTGCTTCGAGTATCTTCATTATAACATAAAAATAAGCATTGTTCGGTAATTTGACATAAAACACACATGTATTTTACTTATTAGAGACGTCATCATTTTTCTCAAAACGTTTTTTTCAAATCTAAGAAATGTATATATTTGTGTAGATATGGAAAATGTACATTATCATGCTGATGGATATCATTGGACAAAGTATTTAGAAATAACGTTTTATCCTAAGCATGGAAACGACAAATCATCCATTCAATTAGTTAAAAGTTGCTTTAACGTGGCATGCAAAACTTACATATGAGCTGGCCATAAGTGGCTGTTGTAACATATTTTCCCGCTTATAAATGATTATTCCACTTGCCTATAAATAGGAGCATTCAAATCATTTGAAGAGGGGAAGAAATTAAAATAGAGATACGATCGCATAATACACGAAGCAAATATACATTTTCTTGTTTGCCAAATACACTTAGACATTATATTCTTCTCTTCCTACCTAGATTTCTGTATATGCGATCAGTGATCTTGTAATCTTTGTACCAAGTCGATTATGGCCACCCAAATTCTCAATTTTACTTAAAAGCTTATAACAATTTTAAATCATTGAATCAGTTTTTATGTAAAACATTTTAGAGAACATATTTTGAGTCATACTAGAGCTAAGAGTTGAAAGAAAAAGAATAACTAAGAAACAATCTTCAAATATCTCTCAACTTCTTCGACTTTTTCTTTGAATGATCTTCGAGGCTTCATGGACTTTCATGTGTGTACCTTGCATTTTGTGTGCCTGCCTTGCACCTTGACTTAGAGCTAACTTAGATAAAAATATGATTATCTTAATAATTATGTTTTGTCATTATCAAAATCAATACAGGGTCAACAGCTTCTGATGTTATGCATCATATATTGTTGCTAGAGTGCCAAAATCTAGCCTAAGTTAGAATCCATAAGTCATGATGTTAAGAGCGTTAGGATCTAGTCTAGGCTAGAATCCTATGGATTCTAAATCGTGATGTTAAGAACGTCAGGATCCAGTCTAGGTTAGAATCCTATGAATCCTAAATTGTGATAAAACTACATTTTGGATCCGTTTTGATTCAAATTTTAGTAATAGGTTGAGTCTCTCCAAAATTTACACCTTAATGGTGTTAGGGACTGTTACAGAATTGATTTTGTAACTAATATGCTTGCCATTGAAAGCATAATCATGTTAATAGTGTTTTGGCATGAAGTTGTTGTCTAGTAAAGGCTTCAAGCTAATCAACTCAATCAACAAACTGATAGGCTTGTTGACTAAATTGATCAGTCCAAGCTCTCAGCCAGGTTCAATGAATCTGAATAGTATTTCTGTCAGGTTTTCGGGTTTTAAGCTTAGAGGATTTTGGGCCTTAGGTTGGGTTTTTAATTGGTTCCTCTTCAAAATAAAGCCTTGATCCTCATTTTCTCCAAATTCGAGCCTCTTCAGAACAAATTCTCATAATCGGGCTTCACGGTGACCCATTGGAACGAAATTAAGTGTCTACATTGGCACAATGTCAAAGGACCCCGTAGGTATGGATTCTGTATTGTATAAATAGTAAAAAAGAAACAGTCATTTGAAAGTACCTTTGATCAATCAGACAGCTTCAATGGTCATTTATCTTTCTTTACGTTTTTACTTTTAATTTCCTACAATGTCCAATTCTTTTAATTTTCTGCAATGTCTTTCAATTCCTTTAATTTCATGCACTTGCAATTTCATTTCGTTTAAATTCTAACCCTTTACTTTGTTGCACGTAGGTTAGAATCCATCAAAAACATAAAATCCAGCAACTCTTTGCACTGTGTGCAAAAAGCCAAGAACCTTGTTGCCTATGACTGCAAAAGTCCTTATCCACAATTTCATCGTTAACATTATTACACAACATTAATAAGAACATCGCCCTTACCTTCAAAAAGTTTTTCCAAAACAAAAAAAAAATGTATATTACTGTGACTCATTTACAAAGGTGGGACATTATGTCTCATAACTACATTTTCTGGTAAAATAATACATTTGATAGTAAAAGAACTCGCATTCAATGGTAAAGTCAATATATATAGTGGTATTTTTTTATTGCCTAATATGAATTTTTTTACCAACAAATGTATCCATTTACTAGAAAATGTATCTAGTGAGTTAAGTGAGGCATGGTGTCTCACTTGAGTATATTTGTTGCAACTATATATATTAGCTGGGTTTGATTGTTTGAGTTGGCTGAATTTAAGGTGTAATAATGGGTTAAGAAGTAGAGTGGCCTCTATTTGTTTCTTTGACTCTTTTTCAATAACCTGTTTTCCTAATCGGCCCAAATAAGAGGTCTTTGTTATCTTTAACAAGTTGAGAATAGTACAAGATCATTGTTTGAATTACCTCTAAAGTCCACCTACTCAAATTTTAGGCAAAACAAACAAATAATTAGAACAACAATAATTAATATGGTTCGACAACTCTTTGCCTACGTCCACAAAAAAACCTACAACTTTATTAATTTTTAACTACAGCTTTAGGAAGAACAAAGTTAACCTCACAACTCAAAAGCCCCAATATAACCAAAGCTCTCAACTTAACTCTAGTTGTAAATGCTCCATCTACCTGACAACACAACTCTCATAACAGCTCTAATAGTAAACTCTTCTGATTTAAAATGTATATTGAAATTATGAGTGTGCCTCAAACTTTCTCTAGAATCCTCTTTATATAGAAGATATTTTCTTAATACTATTCGAAAAATAACAACAATATAGGAAACTACTTCTACTCCTACTATAACAAGTAACAATCAAATAGTAAATTACTACTACTACTCCTACTAGAATAAGCAACTACAAAACATGAAACTAATTTTTCCAAACAAATTAAAAGTCCTCCTTGTGGGGATTTAAGCCAAAATCCCAACGATCATAATAGAATTCAGCTTCCATCATTTACCCCTTTTAAAAGGATATCTTATTTTCTTTTAATGAGAAAAAGACACATCATCATTTGAAAATTCAAAGTCTAAGATTTAGCCACATACTCTAAATTATTTAAAATAAACTTCATATCAAAATATGTGTTTTTCTCTTCCAATGACAACAAGACACATTATCGATTAAAAAAATAAAGAAATGAGATTTACCATATATAATAATAAAATATAATTATTATGAAACTATAATTACAAAAATTAGGCATTGATCAAACAAAAATACAAAGAATAGTGATGAAAGTTATACACAATAGATAGTAGAAAAATTATTCAAGCAAGTTATAAATATTGATTTGTATAAATATTTGTAAATAAAAAATTAGTGTGGAAAAATTAAAAAAAAAATTAATTGAATCAAGAATTATCCATTATGATACAATTCAAGCCCCTGAACAATGTATCAACATCATAATTAAAAAAATTATTATAAATGAAAATTGATCAAATTGAGATTGGAGATTTTGGACTAAAATACCACTTTATCGCGTCATCAAAGTGAAGGTATTTTTGAAAAAAAACATATTTTTTAAAATTAAAATTAAAGATAACAAAATCAGATAGTTATTGCTCACCGAACTCGTCCTCCACACACGTAAGGACGGCCAACTTGACGTAAGATGGTACTTATGGGTCTCATTTGGTAGCTTTTGTCGAGAGGTTTCCAACGATATTTACGATGCACTTTTTTTACTTTTGATTGTCTCGATATCGCCAAAAACTTCAATTGTAAAAATATTAAATCAATCATTTTATTCATTTACTAAATTACCCTCATGTTTGTGTAGATCTCAATTGTTATTTTTTTCAAATGTGGATGCGACTTTTTAATTTGGTTTTTTGTGATTGAAAGAAAATGACATGTTCTTTTATCACGAAGTAAATGATGGAAGCTGAACCCATCATAATACCATGGTTATCAAAATTAGACCAACTTGATCTGTGTAATTGATGAACGAGTGAATCAAAGGTTAATGCATTCCAATTCTTTATAAAGTCAATATGTGGTAAAAGATATGGTTGAAATCAATGGAATCGATTGATTTTACCGAGTAAACCAATTCAAATCAATAAGGGTACAACGACCCGACCTCCCACTTGGCATAATATTGTCTGCTTTGGCACCTCGTGCCTCACGACTTTAAAACACATTATGCAAGTTGAGGTGACTATCACTTATAAATAGCCCAGCCACATCCTGTCTAGCCGATGTGGGATACCAAGACATCATAATCTCCCCCCCTCGGGGCACAGCGTCCTCGTTGTGTTGTCCCACACCAGGCAACCCGCTAGGCAAACCCTCCAGCCGAGCTTTCGAGAGTCGGCTCTAATACCACTATAACGATCCGACCTCCCACTTGGCATAATATTGTCCGCTTTGGCACCCCGTGCCTCACGGCTTTAAAACGCTTTATGTCAGAGTGTGGTGGCTATCACTTATAAATAGCCCAGCAACATTCTCTCTAGCCGACGTGGGATACCAAGACATCACAAAGGGTTAGTTTGGTTCATGTACAAGATTACAGTGAAATAAAATTAAGATTACAGTGGAATAAGATTATAGGGGATTAAAGTAGAACCACTTTAATACCATGTTACCATGTTTGGTTTGTGGGATTTTTGAATTGGGACTAAAGTAAGACTATTATAAAGACTATAATACCCTTGATACCTTTCATTTAAGAAGCAAAGAGATCTTTAGAGATCTCCATATTTTGTCTCTTCTTCTTCCTCCACCCATTTCTCTTCTTCACAATGAAATCAAATAAACAAAAAAAAATGTTCAGATTTTTTCCCTTCTTCTTCCCCTACTTCTTCCTCTTCTTCTTTCTACAATAAAATCACAAGAAACAAAAAGATCTCCAGATTTTTTTTCTCTTCTTTTTTCTACGCTGAAATCACAAGAAACAAAAAAAAATCTCCAAAGATGAAAAAACGAGAAGGCAGCAAAGCAAATCAAGAAGGCCATTTTTTTTTCTTTTTCTTATTTCTTATTTTTCTTGGTAAACCTTTTTTTTCTTTTCTTCTTTTTATTGAACATATTTTTTTCTTTGCTTTTTCTGTTTATTTCCCAAGAAAATGCATTTTTTTTGCCTTTTTATTACATTTTGTTTCTCTTGATGCTCTTAAATTTTCTTGTTCTTGTGCAGATCTCTTTTTTCTCTTTTTTTTTTCCTGCTTGTTTGCCGAGAAAACACAAATCTGTTTTTTTATCACATTTTTTTCTTCTCTTATGCTCGAAAATTCTATTCTTCTACTTTTTTTCTTTTCTTCTTGTGCAGGTCGTTTTTTTCTTCTTTAATTTGTTCTTGGTTTGCCAAGAAAATCAGATATATTTTTCTGATTTTTTTATTATATTTTTCTCTTGGTTGTTGTTGATAAAAGAGAAAGAGAGGAAAAAGAAGTAAGATATAACAGGGGTATGAAAGGAAGAAAAAATTTCTTGTGCATATCATTTTTTTCTTCTTTTTCTTCTTTAATTTGCAGTTTGTTTGCCGGGTAAATCATATATGTTTTTCTGGCTTTTTATTACATTTTTTTATTTGGGTTGTTGATGAAAAAAGAGAGGAAAAAGAAGCATGATTTAGTAGGGGTATGAAAGAAAGGATAAAAAATATGTGGGATACAAGAGGAGGGTGAGCAAAGGTAGGCAAAAATAGAAAGGGTTTAGCTCCAAGACTTGTGATTATTTCTATCCCAAGGAGTGGGTGTGACAAATTTTGTGAGAGATTAGTTTTGTCCTTCGTTAATTCCAGATGTACAATAAAAAAATTGAAACCTAACATGAACAAGGGATTGAGGTGAGATTAGATTAATCCTATCTCACCTCTACACTAGTTACCAAACTAGTCTTAAAAGTATAAAACCAATCATTTTTTTTTTCATATAAAGTTTAAATGATCAATTTAGAAGAAGAAAAATATTTTATTATAAAGTATGTTTGTCATTTCATACAACATCTTCAATTAGACCAAGTTTTGAAATTTAATACAATTATTAATCATGTATAAAATTTAATACACAATATTTTTATTGAACCGCAATTTATAATTAGTTTTACCAAATTTGTGTTAATATATAATAATAAAATATAGTCTTTAATTATATCTATATAGCTACTTGATTTCATATAATCAATATTATTATGATATTATATATTTTTAAATTATTTTTGTGAATTCGTGATTGGACCTTTAACCGGATTAGTAATCCAATGATTTGATCCTCAACTCTAATCTGATTTTGATAAGCCTGCCGAATTCTCCATTTATAGCACTTCAATGTTCAAGCAGCGGTTATTATAATAATAAAACTACAATGAGATTTTCTCATTAAAAATAACATGCAAGATAATCAATTAATTGATGGTAATGATGGGCGAGTATGAAACTGGGAACCGTCTACGCAAGGGGGTGGGTTTTGTTGAGTTATTTAAGAAATCGACCATGTTCCTCTTTATTTAAGGACTGAAATAAAAATTAAGTTGATAGTGAGAATAAATATTATATTGACAAATTTAAATTTGAATATTTTGCATTTAATGATATGTCATTCAATACTACATTTTAATTTTCAAATGGAAAGTATCATATTCTTTTATAAATTGGGTTAGATTTGACTTGAGGAATTACTGAACCTGTTGGATTGGATTGGATCACGAGTTCAAAAATTTTCAATCAAACCCAATTCGATAACTCAATCATTATATAATAATAATTTTTATATATTTGATATTTATTACATGTACTTAATTTATGAGATATTTGTTGATTATGCTGCATTGGTGTTGAAGCTTTGAAGAATTTGTTTGATCAATCACCTCCAAAATCTAGTATTTGTTTACTTTTGTGTGTTTTTGTATTAAAATGGAAAAATTATATATAAAAAACCATATAGTTTGGTGTAAATTACAATTGCACATTTCTATATTGAAAGTATACTAATACACCCCTAAACTCGAGATTTACTAAAAAAAAAATCTCATTTATTCATGTGAAGAGAAGGTATTTCAATCGCTAGTAATCACATGAGGTGTTCGGTATGGTACATTGTACAAGTTGTTGGGAAGTACAGTACAAAGTCAGTGCAGTGGAGGTTTTATCTCAAAGGATGCGATTGATGATGAGGCTTAGTCCTCTATGTTGTGGCATTAAAGGCTTGGGCATATTGGTTAAAATAGACTATCTACTTTATCGTCGAAGCAGATGGTGAAAGGAGTCCCAGATTGCTCTATGGGATTCAGTTTTTATAAGCATTGTCTACATGGCAAGTAGAACCGTGTGAGTTTTAAGTCCGCTGGCACAAGGGCGAAGAGTATTCTGGATTTGATACATAGTGATGTGTTTGGGCCAGTTTCGGTCTAATCTCTTGGAAAATCAAGGTAGTACATCTCTTTCATTGATGATTTTTCAAGGTATGCATGGATTTACTTCATTAAGAGTAAGGCTAAAGCATTTGATAACTTCCGTAAGTTTAAAGCATTAGTAGAAAATCATATGGAAAGAAAGATAAAGGTACTGAGAATAGATAATGGAGGGGAATTTTGCTTAGATAAGTTTAAGCAATTTTGTGTGGCAAGCGGCATTGCAAGACAAAAAAACAACTCCATATACACCTTAACAAAATGAGGTGGCCGAGAGACTCAATTGGTCACTCATGGAGAAATCAAGGAGTATGCTGAGTTGTGCAGGCTTGGAGCCGGAGTTTTAGGCAAAGGTGGTGGCTATGGCATGGTATCTAAAGAACAGATCACCTACATCAACTTTGTAGGATCAGACACTGTTTGAGGCACTATTTGGGAAGAAGCCGTTTTTGGCTCATGTTAGGGTGTTTGGGTGTGATGCTTATATGCATGTGCCAAAAGAAAGGAGGAATAAAATTGACAACAAATCAGTGAAGTGCATTTTTATTGGTTGTAAGGATGGGGTCAAGGGGTACAAGTTATAGAATCTATAAAACATAAGTACAGTTTTCAGTAGAGATGTTGTTTTCAGGGAAACACAAATGGATATGGTGGCTGTCTAAGGTGTACCGGAATAGCCAAAGCAGGTTCAGATTGATCTTAGCCTGGGAGATAAAGAGTGGGAAACTTCCCCACATACTGCACCAGATACTTCAGATTCTGAGCCAGTTGGGTCTGAGCACGATATTCATGTTTCTGATGCAGATGATGAGGATTCAAATGCTGGCTCAGTGGTAGAGAGCATGTTGGTCATGAGAAGATCCATACGGTTTAGGAGGCCACCCATCAGGTATTCCTCTAGTGCTTGTAGTGCATTATATGCTTTAAATATTACTGGTGATGATCCTAGCATAGTGAAAGAGGCGAGGACCTCGGAGAATGCAAATTAATGGGAGATGTTATGAAAGAGGAGATGTAGGCTCTGGGCTGGAACGAAACATGGAGCCTTATGAAATTTCCTAGGGATAAGAAGACAATTGGGTGCAAATGGGTTTTCAAGAAGAAAACAAATGCAGATGGAATGGTAGAAAAGTACAAGGCACGTCTGGTTGCAAAGGGGTACTTGCAAATAGAGGGAATTGACTATGGTAAGATATTTTCCTCGGTAGTAAAGTTGATATCTATTAGATTTTTCTTATCTATGGCAGCTACTTATAATCTAGAGGTTAAGCAACTAGATGTGGAGACAGCTTTCCTTCACGGGGACTTAGAGGAGGAAATTTACATGAAACAGCCTAAAAACTTTGTGAGCAAATGTAAGGAAGAGCTGATTTATAAATTGAAGAAGTCTTTTTACGAACTAAAGCGGTCACCACGGATGTGCTGCCAGAAGTTTGACATATATGCCATTCAACTTAGGTTCACTCGTAGCTATGCTGATCATTGCGTCTAAGTGAAAATGTTAGAGGTTGATTTTGTCATTTTAACGTTGTACGCTGATGATATGTTGTTGATTGGAAATAACAGAAAGATGATTAGCACTGTGAAGACATCATTGGTAAGACAGATCGACATGAAAGACCTAGGGCCAGCAAACTTCATCTTGGCATGCAGATAAAGAGAGATTGTGAAAATTGAAAACTGTGGAAAAGTCAGAAGAAGTATATTAAAGAAATGTTGAAAAAATTTAGCATGTCTAACAGCAAGTCGGTAAGGACTCCCATGCCTTTAAGAACCAAGTTATTTGCGGAATAATGTCCCAAGATGGAGGAAGAAGCTAAAAAGATGGTGCACATACCTTATGCTAGTGTGGTTGGAAGCATGATGTACGCCATGGTGTGTACGAGACTACATATTGCCCAAGCAGTGGGAGTATTGAGCAAATATATGTCTAATCCTAGGAAAGAGCATTGGACTGCAATCAAGAGAGTTCTTAGATATCTTTGTGGCACCTCAGAGTTTGCATTGTGTTATGGAAGTATGGGAGGTAAGAAGAATCTTGATATTATAAGATCAATTGATGCTGACTGGGAGGAGACGTTGATAACATCAGGTCTACAAGCGGATATATGTTCACTTTGTTTGGTGGGCGGTGAGTTGGATGAGCAAGAGGCAAAGTTTTGTTGCTCTTTCATCCACAAAAACAGAGTATATGGCAATAACTTATGTTGGAAAGGAAGCGGCTTGGCTTCAAAGGTTGTGTGCTGAGCTTGGGTTTAAACAAAGAGTAGTGAAGGTGAAATGTGATAATCAAGGTGCTATCTTCTTAGCAAAGAATCATGCATTTCATTCGCAGACGAAGTACATTGATATCCAATATCACTTCATCTAGGAAAAGATTGAAGAAAATGTGATAATCTTGAAGAAAGTTGATACAACAGTGAACAACGCAGATTTCTTCACTAAAGCAGTTAGTTTAGCAAAGTTTGAGTGGTGTGCTACTGAGATGGGCTTGAAGAAACATAGTTCTTGGAAGTTTTCCATGTGTGTGAAGTATTTACCAAGTGGGAGATTGTTCGAGTTGGTGCATACTTCACGAGTCCAAGTTTTTTGCTTGACGGTTTGGGCTTGGGCCTATGAATAGCCGTGGTTTTGCAGCAGGGCGGAAACCTTAATTAAGGTGTCTTAAGTTGCTTATAAATACTCTCTATGTGCTGAGCGCACATTGTAACGAGAAATTTGTGAGGTTGAATATAATGAAACTTCTGGCAGGACGTAGCCCTATTTTGGGGTGAACCTGGGTATATTGTATCTTGTTTTCTTTCTATTTATAATTCATGTAATTGACAGGTCTCGAATCGTTCAAAATATGTGTAGTTTTCATAGGAGGTGCAGATGATCGCGAGGCCTTGGCATAAGGTGCGAGTATGGCAAAAAATCCTAGAGTTGAGCTTACGTTGTTTCGTCTTGTTGCGATGGATGATCAACCTTTTGATAGATTATTGATTGAGTGAAAGCTTGACTTGAATGCAGTTGCTGATTTTAGTTTCAAAACTGTTCGAGAACACAAATGTTGTCTATAAAAGGAAACGGTAAGAGATGCATATGATTTAGCACAGGTTCTCAAGTCCATGGACAGTTATTTTGACTTCGTTTTAGTGGGAAGAAGACGTGATAATGAATCAAAATTGTTGCTTGGATTATCAGATTGGAGTGAGATTGAGGAATTGGGTGTTATTGGAGACTTAATGGCATCTTCTGATTGTAACATTCAGGCATCTTTGTTAGTAGTGCAGCAACAAATTTCTGTGGTAGAGAAAATATTTGAAGAAAACCCAATATATTTACCCAAGCAGATAAAATGACTTATATTACATCAATTTCAAGTTCGTGTTATATTAGAGATTGGAAAATCGTGTTAAAGAGATAGGCATAGTAGAAGTATTCCTTTTAGTGTTTTTTTTTTTTTGGGGTAGGGGGGAATAATAAATTTACCTTCGAGATTTTATGATTGGGTCAATTTGACCTTAATTTTTTTTAGAGAGTATCAATTTGCCAATGAGTTTTATTTTTTAGGTCAATTGAGCATTTCGTCCAATTGGACCATCAAGAGACATGTGAAAAGTATATCAAACCCTTGTTTTTCAAGTCAATTTGTTCAAGAGTTTTATTTTCAAGTTAATTTGCTCTTATTTGAAAGGTCTAACATGACTTTCACATGCCTCTTGATTTTAAGGTTTGTGAAGAAATTAATAATTATTAAGGATGATGAATAGTACTAGACTATTTGGTATTTAGATTTCTTATTTTATTTTAGTTCCAATCCAACAATTTTATGAACAAAACATAATATTAATGTATTATCTCTTTAATTTTTTTTATTTTATCACGTATTAATCATAATCCTATTCCACGGTAATCATGTTTGTGGACCATCGAACCCTAATAATTTATCCTTTGACTTAGATATTATTACTTTTTACTTACTATCTCCAATCAATAGGAAAATAGTTTTTCCCTCCGAGAAAAATAATATTTCTTCTATCCAATTTTGAGAGTGATAATGGCAAAGAGATTATAATACCCTTGATACCTTTCATTTAAGAAGCAAAGAGATCTTTAGAGATCTCCATATTTTGTCTCTTCTTCTTCCTCCACCCATTTCTCTTCTTCACAATGAAATCAAATAAACAAAAAAAATGTTCAGATTTTTTCCCTTCTTCTTCCCCCACTTCTTCCTCTTCTTCTTTCTACAATAAAATCACAAGAAACAAAAAGATCTCCAGATTTTTTTTCTCTTCTTTTTTCTACGCTGAAATCACAAGAAACAAAAAAAAAATCTCCAAAGATGAAAAAACGAGAAGGCAGCAAAGCAAATCAAGAAGGCCATTTTTTTTTCTTTTTCTTATTTCTTATTTTTCTTGGTAAACCTTTTTTTCTTTTCTTCTTTTTATTGAACATATTTTTTTCTTTGCTTTTTCTGTTTGTTTCCCAAGAAAATGCATTTTTTTTTGCCTTTTTATTACATTTTGTTTCTCTTGATGCTCTTAAATTTTCTTGTTCTTGTGCAGATCTCTTTTTTCTCTTTTTTTTCCTGCTTGTTTGCCGAGAAAACACAAATTTGTTTTTTTATCACATTTTTTTCTTCTCTTATGCTCGAAAATTCTATTCTTCTACTTTTTTTCTTTTCTTCTTGTGCAGGTCGTTTTTTTCTCTTTTTTTCTTCTTTAATTTGTTCTTGGTTTGCCAAGAAAATCAGATATATTTTTCTGATTTTTTTATTATATTTTTCTCTTGGTTGTTGTTGATAAAAGAGAAAGAGAGGAAAAAGAAGTACGATATAACAGGGGTATGAAAGGAAGAAAAAATTTCTTGTGCATATCATTTTTTTCTTCTTTTTCTTCTTTAATTTGCAGTTTGTTTGCCGGGTAAATCATATATGTTTTTCTGGCTTTTTATTACATTTTTTTATTTGGGTTGTTGATGAAAAAAGAGAGGAAAAAGAAGCATGATTTAGTAGGGGTATGAAAGAAAGGATAAAAAATATGTGCGATACAAGAGGAGGGTGAGCAAAGGTAGGCAAAAATAGAAAGGGTTTAGCTCCAAGACTTGTGATTATTTCTATCCCAAGGGTGGGTGTGACAAATTTTGTGAGAGATTAGTTTTGTCATTCGTTAATTCCATATGTACAATAAAAAAATTGAAACCTAACATGGACAAGGGATTGAGGTGAGATTAGATTAATCCTATCTCACCTCTACACTAGCCACCAAACTAGTCTTAAAAGTATAAAACCAATCATTTTCTTTTTTCATATAAAGTTTAAATGATCAATTTAGAAGAAAAAAAATATTTTATTATAAAGTATGTTTGTCATTTCATACAACATCTTCAATTAGACCAAGTTTTGAAATTTAATACAATTATTAATCATGTATAAAATTTAATACACAATATTTTTATTGAACCGCAATTTATAATTAGTTTTACCAAATTTGTGTTAATATATAATAATAAAATATAGACTTTAATTATATCTATATAGCTACTTGATTTCATATAATCAATATTATTATGATATTATATATTTTTAAATTATTTTTGTGAATTCGTGATTGGACCTTTAACCGGATTAGTAATCCAATGATTTGATCCTCAACTCTAATCTGATTTTGATAAGCCTGCCGAATTCTCCATTTATAGCACTTCAATGTTCAAGCAGCGGTTATTATAATAATAAAACTACAATGAGATTTTCTCATTAAAAAATAACATGCAAGATAATCAATTAATTGATGGTAATGATGGGCGAGTATGAAACTGGGAACCGTCAAATCCGATTTAAATCTACGCAAGGGGGTGGGTTTTGTTGAGTTATTTAAGAAATCGATCATGTTTTTCTGACTGAAATGAAAATTAAGTTGATAGTGAGAATAAATGTTATATTGACAAATTTAAATTTGAATATTTTGCATTTAATGATATGTCATTCAATACTACATTTTAATTTTCAAATGGAAAGTATCATGATCTTTTATAAATTGGGTTAGATTTGACTTGAGGAATTACTGAACCTGTTGGATTGGATTGGATCACGAGTTCAAAAATTTTCAATCAAACCCAATTCGATAACTCAATCATTATATAATAATAATTTTTATATATTTGATATTTATTATATGTACTTAATTTATGGGATATTTGTTGATTATGCTGCATTGGTGTTGAAGCTTTGAAGAATTTGTTTGATCAATCACCTCCAAAATCTAGTAGTTGTTTACTTTTGTATGTTTTTGTATTAAAATGGAAAAATTATATATAAAAAACTATATAGTTTGGTGTAAATTACAATTGCACATTTCTATATTGAAAATATTATACACCCCTAAACTCTAGATTTACTAAAAAAAAAATCTCATTTATTCATGTGAAGAGAAGGTATTTCAATCCGATAACATTTAACTCTTGACAAATGATCATTATGAGATATTTTGGACCTGTTTAAATTATTGAGGTTTAAGAGTACAATATTATACTTTTAATATAAAAGAGTACAATTGTAGTTTGCACCAAATTATAACGAGGGCTTTTATAATTTTTCCAATTAAATTAAAGTTGCTTACTTGTAGGATTTAATGAATTTCTTGGTATAAATTTGATTTTGAAACTAATAGATGATGAATTGTTTTAGTAGAAGATTTTTTTTATGAAATATGTTTGAACTAATTTTGAAGTGGAAAACAAAAATCAAACTGACGACCCAAATCAATTTGATCGGGTTGATTTATGTTAGATTAGACGATCGAGTTCATGGATTGGGTTGAGAATCTCAATATAATATATTCGAGTTGGGTTGAATTTTCAAACTAATTTGAGTCAATCTACCCATGCTCACTCTAGTAATGAATAACAAGAGCCGGAGTATAAAATAAAGAAGAGGATGTGCAACACGATATTATTAAACGATAAGATTGTCATTTATACTATTAATAAAATCAGAACCCTCATTTGATATCCACCCCTCAAAATGTCTCATAAACCCCTACCTAAATAGTAAATATATAAATTAAATATCTAAATAAAGTTATATATGTAACTCAGTTAACTTCAATTCATTACACCTTTCTTCATGTTTTTTTCTTCTATTATCTCACTTAAACTTAACTTTTTTACTTTCTTTATCTCTCTTATCAAATAAAAGAGTATATCAACACAGTATTTTGAGATGCTAAAATACTTATAAACTGCATATCAAAAACTGTTAAATTATGCTTATTATTATTATTATTATTATTATTATTTTTTACATCATAAATTTGCTATCTACTTTTACTAGAGGTACTTTATCAAACGTAAAATAAAAGTAAAAAACCATAGAGAACCTGCAAGATTCTACATAAAGCTGCATTTTCTCTGCCACTGTGAGTATGGATCGACATACTATAGGCGACTTTTGGGAATCAGTTGGATTAAATCCATTTTGTTTAAATTTTTGTCGCTATATACTTCTATTTTCAAATTTTGTTAATTAGCCCAAGTCATGCTCTACTCAAATCTATATTTTTACTGGGGATTGAAGGTGACGAATCGATAACCTAGTGATTAATGATTATATTACTACTGGTATTCTCTAATTCTTCCACCGCTGACAGGCAAGTTCTGAAAAAAGGAAAATACTTGAAAGCAAAATTTTCTTTGGTTCCAAACTGAGGTTATATTTGGAATAGTGGGGATTGACATTAGAATAACAAATGAAAGAAATCAGCGTAGTAGAAAGAAAAGAAAAAACATCATATCCGTACCCAGAAGAACGGAGGACACAGACACAATCACAGAGGGGAGCAAAATAAACACATCAACAGGCACTCCTCCTTTTAAGTTTAAACACTGCACACGTTTCCACTTAAAAACACCCTTGAACACTCTCCTCTCACTGTTTAGAACTCTCATCATCTTCAGTCTCATTGCACTCTTTACACTCTTCTTTTCTTTCTTCTTTTTTTTTTGGGTAATGCTTTTTACAATAATCAAAACTTACCAAACACCATCAAAGACCAGTCAATTTCTCTTACCAACCACAGCTTTTGTTCTTCTTGATAAACCAACACCCTCTCCCACAAAAAGAAATCATAGAAAATCAAGCAAAGATTTGTCACCGTTAAGCGATCCCTTTCAAGACCCAGATAATGTCAATCCTCTCTTTCTTTCTTTCAGCAAGAAAAATCCCTATTTTCAAGACCCAGAGTCCCCAGCAAAAGCTAAAGCGCTCTCTCTCTTCTACCCACGTTTTAAAGTGTGAAACCATCTAATATCAATAACCCACAAAAACCCAACAGCAATTTCCAAAAACTAATCAAAATCTCTTCCTTTAAGCAAAGGTAATCTGCTTTTCTTCTACTACAATATATATTAAAGCCATATGTTAATAGTTGTACAACCATATTTATACATCACATTAGTACTGCTATCATCAAGTAAAAACTATCAAAAGGTTCACAACCATAAAATTAACCTCCAGGAAAAAATATATATATAAAAACAAAAATCCAAAAGGGAAAACAAAAAACAAAAACACTTAAAACAGTACAGTCTACCAGATCTACACAATGGTAGATTTGCGGACAATATAACGATAAGCAGCAACCTTTTTTCTCCTTGAAGCAGTGTTATCCACAGAGAGTATCATTTTTCCAGCTTCTCTTGGTGTGAAAGAGTTATGAATTGCTTCTTCTGAGGGAGTTATCTTCCTTGTCTTCTCAACAGCTATTGTGTAGCTTCCCTGTGCATTTGGTACAAACTCTGCACTGTACTCTAAATTCCAGCCTCCTACCACTATATCCCAAGTTATTGTTGCACCTCCCTAATCAATAATCACACACCACAAACAAATCAATTGACTACTAATTATAAATTTAACCAACAGTACATAATTTAAAAAAAAATTCGGGTTTAAAATTATAACCATCATGGTTAATTAAAATCTTTGACAGAGCAAATATCGCCCAAGATTTATGCAGAAATAGCCAGGTGAGTTGTTAAAAACTATGAAGGGAGTAAAATCTTTGAAAGAAACGCAAAATGGACCTCAATCCCCTCGACTTGAATGTTAACTTTCTCTCCTCCTTTGACTGTGAACTCGGAGGCGGGTTTCGGGGGGCCATTCTGCAAATCGCTGGGTCGACTCAGTCCACCATACTGTACTGGAATATCTTCAGGCCTTATAAACCTGATTTGGAGAAGAACATGAATATAATAAGGTAAAAAAAGAGCCCACATTTTATTGAAAAGGTAACGACAAGTAGCAAAATGTCTTACGGTGAAAATGAAATTAACCCAAGAGAACAGAATTCCAAAGTGCAACAAAATAAAGATGGTAAAGTCAACAGTAACAGTTTCTCAAGAAAATTACCCAGAGGAGATAAGTGTTTTTGCAGAGAAACAATAACCAAAAGAAGTGAGAACCCCAAAGGACACTTACTTGTAGAGTGTCTCTGCAGCATTTCCTTCCTTAGAGATCACAAACTTGCTCTTAGTTCGCTGAGTGAGGAACGGAATAAACATCGAATACAACACACTGAAGTACCATGGCACATTGATGAAAATCTAAACCCACAAAAACCCAACAAATTTTACAAAAATCAGATTAATGGTTTTTAAAAAAAAAACGTGGCCATTAAAAATCTGAGGGAAAAAATACCTTACGAGCGACCATTTCAGGGTAATTATCTTGAAAAAGAGAGAGGATCTGATTAGAAGCAACCCTTAGCTCTCTTTTGGGCATATCTTTGAGATCAGTCACCTGAATAATGGAATTAACCCCACCAGGCTTAAAATGCAAGAGATTTATGCCTCTTTCAAGAACCTGAACCCTCCATCTAAGGAACCTTTTGAGCTTCTCTTCGTCACCAAAGATGCTCTCGTACATATCTTTGTCTCTAAAAACCCTATATGCATTGTAGCAAACAGGGTGCCCTTCTCTGTCATAACCATGCATATAAGCCACCACTCCTTCAAGCTCCTTGAAACCCAATTCCTCCTCTACGACGCCGTCTGCTCCAAATTCTTTCCTCCAAGCCAAGCACTTGTCCAACATCTGAAACGAATCAGAGACCCCGAAATCTCTGGCTCGCAAGAACTTCAACAGAATCACATCTGCTTTATCGGTACCACCCAACAGAGGAATGCCCCACATTGAGCAATCCTCGCTATCAGACCCATAAGAGGACATGAGCTTGTCTTTCAGTTCTTGCAGGGCTTTCTTCTCTGACGACTTGAGGTGAGAGACGAAGTAAGTGTCTTCCTTGAAGGAAGGAGAACGAAGAGTGGCGGCCTCCATTAGAGTAGTGACGAAGCTCTTCTTGTAGGGCTTTGGGGAGGCCTCTGGTGGGTCTTGGTGAGGGGTTTTCTGTTGGATGGAGATGGAGATGGGCGATGAGGATTCCATGAATGGATGCTTTTTGACAGATACCCAGATGGAATCTCTGGGAGAAATTGCAGTTCGTTAGAGGGTTTTTGTGTTATTGTAAGCTATATATGTAAAGAAAATGTACAGTGAAGGTTTTCAAGAACTTCTTTCGTGAATTCTCTGTACTGCAGTGAGTTTCGTCAAATTTGTGATTTTGCAGAGAAAGAAAGAGAAAGTGAGTTCTGGTACAGAGAAAACAAAACAGAGAGTAATAGAAGAGTGATAAACTGTAGAGAAAGACAGATTAAAGGGAGAGATGAGCCGCGATTTCGGTTTGAACATTCAAAAGCGGCTTAAAAAGGAGGAAGTGGGGCAAAAATTTGGATCTGCTAGTGTAATTTCACGCGCTGTTTATTAGCACGTAGGATTCCATTTTTTTCTTTTTTTGAGCCGTTTCGAACCGAGCCGAATGAGTGGCTTTTGTACGGACAAAAATTGCAACAGCAGGCAGAGTAAAGGGCAACTTGTAGAGGTGGAGATAATAATTGAGTGTAGAGGTCAGGGAGGAGGCAAGAAGCTGGACACGGGGCTTGTTTTTGTTGGGGTTTCTGGGTCCAAAGAGTGGGACCCATAAAAGCCTAATTTTTCGTAGATTTTTTTATTGGTTCGGTTTAAATTTAATGGTTAGCGCAGAATTTTTTAATTTTCCACTTACAAGATTATTAATAAAATTTCAACAACCATTGAAGTTAAATTAAACCAAACCAAAAAAATTTACAATTTTTCTCACTCTGTGGGGTCCCTTCTCCACTGCACTCCTCCCGAGCTTGAATTTCGGGCGCCAACAGTTCCTTGGCCTCTTGCTAGTCAAAGAGATTTTGTCTTCCAGGCATACGGTCCAAAGAAAACGAAAGAGAGAAGTAAAGAAAATAAAAGGAAAAAATTAAAGAAAAAAACTGCTTGAAATGATATTTGGAGTTTACAATGATGGACAGCGCAAGTCGTAAGTTAAATTAAAACCGTAATTAAGGTGGTGTAGTGAAGCTAAACATTGGATTTTAGTTGTCTGGTTTAGTGCTTTCTGATTAGGTTGTCCTACGGTAATCCACTTTTTTCTTTTCTTTTTTAATTTTAATGATTTATTTGCTTTTTCATTATGTTAAATTTAAGAAAATAAATAAATTTATTTTCGATGTTTTATTATTAGATCAATTTACCTTTAAGTTTTATGAGGGTGTTAATTTACTCCTAAACATTATAAAAAAAACGCCAATTAAATATTTTGTTCATTTGAGGCTTGATGTGTTAACGGCGACACGAGTATATAGTCATTTCCACCACAGGCTTTACACGGGTAACTATGCGTTCGATGTTTTCACTATTGGGTCACTCATTTCTCAACTTCGATCGTCTCAATCAGTGAAATTCTAAGAAAAATTTTTTGAACTTCGTTTCAACATTGCGCAAATCATTGATTAACCCTATTTGTTTTGAAATCCCTTTCCAATCAATATTCGTGACTTGAAGAACTCAGTATCTGTGACTTGAAGAGCTATGTTAGGGATTTTTTTTATTTATTTTGGATTCTACGTAACGTCATTTTGCGAGTGTGAAGGTAAGATTTCAACTTATTTGATAATTTTTTTTAAGAAATTAATGTTTACTGTCTGAACCACGGCTAGCCTTTTTAGTGAATAATGTATTGCTTGTGGTCCCTGTATGTTGGTACTTGTCAGTGCACTCTTGTTGAGTTGTTGTTTAGTGAATTAATGGTATTTTGTTGTGAATATTGTATGTTTTGTGCTCTATGGTTTATGTTTTGTTTTGTCCATTTGTTTGGTAAAGTAATCGGTTTTCAATCATTTTTTATGGTATGTTGTAGTGATGTCTGCTGAGTTTTACACCTGTGTAGTCCACCATAGAGGTTATTTTGTCTACACACACTTGCCTGCAGCCCCAAGACCATGAGCTCCAAAGCCACCAAACCCAAGGCCACCAGTTCCAAGGCCACCAGCTCCAAGGCCATCAGCCCCAGGCTCACCAGCTCCAATAGGGCTTTTATCAATGTTCCCTTTCCCTTTGGCACCAACTGGTGGTTGTTCAATCATCAGTGTAGAAAGTCTGATTGCTGCAAGTAATGAGAAAAGGTACATACAGATGTTGCGTAACAGTAATGGTGCTTCTTCAAGCAATTCTAAGGCCGATGGGAAAATGAAGAGATCAGAATGATATGACATGTATTTGGGATGTGTTACCAATGGGATGATTTATTTTTTTTTGGGAAATAGGTGGATCATTTTGGGAAATAGATTGATATTTTACTATTTGATGCTTGTATGAAATGATTGGAAATAGGTTAATTATTTTTTGTTGTTCTAATAAGGCTTTATAACATTAAGCTTTGGTTACCTTTGTACTTATTTTGTTGGATGGTTGTATAATGTTAAGATGTGATTGGGTTTGATGGGTTGATTTTCTTACAGAATTGTTTAAACAATTCTGTTCCAAAATAAGGAAGGATTATGCATATATTCAAAGTTGTTTCTAGTAATGTATATGGAAGGTTTTTGCATATATTCAAAGCTGAAGCTGTTTTTAGTAATGTGCATTAGGATTTAACTACATAGTGCATGATTTGGCAAGTACTCAAAATAAAACAGGATATGAATTTGTGTTCATTTCATATATAATTGCATTACAGTAGTCATCTATCTTTCTCATTAACAAACCATGCCCTTTATTCTCATTTCCTACACCCATTTTAAGTAAATCTCAAGTACAATATGAATCCTAACTAAACCCTCCAATACAGTATGAACAGAAGAAATGCAATAACAATCTATGATGAACCCAACAATAACCACTGTAATCTTTTTCTCTTGCGTTGAAGCTTCACGAGCTCTTGTAGTTGCACACTGTTATCGTACAATTTGAGCAGCAACTCCTTCCCATGATCGCAAATAGGTGGATCAAACCAATTGAAAAATCCATAATTACCACTACACTGCAACAACATATGCAAATAAGTTAGCAAACACATAGCTCATAAGAGGAAGATGAAAACGAAGATCAGTGAAATAGAGAATCGAACCCCGTAATTCCTATATTCATAAAAATGCCTCCCTAGATCGTCTAGCATTGTCAACGTCTTCAACTGACTTGATTTCCCATAGTAGCAAAGCCCCCAATTCCGGTCAAACCCCATCTCCCTTTGTCTTCTTATATGTTCTGGAGAAAGGCTTCCCTTTCTACCTTTGCCGTTTCTTTTCTTGGCTTGCCTCTGTTATGGAGAAAGCCTCTGTTCATTCAACAGCACAGAGAGGGAGAGAATTCTTATTAAAATAGAGAGGGAGGGAGGGAGGTGGATGCAAGACACCTGGACAGTTGACTTTCAGCTAGGAAAATGGGTAGAGTAGATTGTAAGAGCGTGGGTGACATGAAGTGCCTGTTTTGCCCTTCTTTTGGATGTCATGCGTGCCATGCACGTGTCTTTTTCACGCCTCAAATAGATAGAAGGTTTTGGCTCATTTTATAATGTCTAGGAGTAAATTGACACCCTCATAAAACTTAAGTTCAAATTGATCCAATGGTGAAACCTTGGGGATAAATTTGTCTTTATCCTTTAAATTTATTTCTAAGAAAGAATTGTACTCTAGTGGTTTTGTATCTTGCCGTATACATTTTGACATGGGCCAAAATATCTTGCTCTCCAAAATCAAGCCTCGTGGGGATATGACATGATCCGCAATGATGAATTCTCTTTTTGACCGTTTAATTTACAAAAGACAAGAATTCGCAGGAATGAGTGACAGTTAGGCTATTGATCTGACTATACATAAAACAAGGTACAACCCTCAGACCTATCTCACGCGACTAGCATACATTAAGGAGATTTGTCTTGGTTCCTTAAAGGATCTCATCTGTACTTACAACCTAGAAAATGAAGTATCAACTCTCTCAAAGAGGACTATGTACTGAAACTCTACCACCTCGATATCTCTGTAAAAAAAACCCTTCCTTCTATATCACCTTGGTACACCTACTAACTTTACCATTAGAGGGACCTACCCAGAGTACACAAACTTCAGGTGGCTTTCTTCGCAGTGGTTCACGTACCAAGTTGATGTAGACACATGAACAAGGTTTAAACACTTCTCCCAGTTATACCAAGACTTGCTTCATATCCATATTGTTGAAGATAAAAGAAACTTCATCCCACAATCCATCATATTTTTTGCATCAACAGATTGGCATCGTTTATGGAAACAAAAAATTTATCTCACGACACCACCTAAAAAATAATTTCCTCTTCCACATGCTCCCACAATGATGACCAGAAATACCTCCCATATCAAAATTGAAAATGAGATAACCGACATCGTGATATCGGAGCACATGGGAGAGCCAAATCTACCGTAGGCCTTGAGGAGCCGTCAAAACCCGAAAGTTCATGATGGGCATGCCCAATCCAGCCTCACTGAGATTAGCCTGGCTGAAAATCCTAAGACTCAAGTCACCCGGGCCGCGCATGAGGAACTTAGGCTATAGTACGAAAGCTTGGCCAAAATAATCACCCAGATACTTCCTGACTACACCTATGTTCCTCATACTCGAGCTCATCATCAGGAGATCAAGATAATTACAACTAGAGGAGAATCAAGAAAACCATTCACCTCCAGGCAACATGAACGTCATTATAAACCTGATGAGGATGGTGCAACCTAAAGTCACGCTCGGCACATCGAAACTCCCAGACTCGGTGCTCATCTGAATCCTGGGAGTACGAAGAAGAGTTTGTATCAGATTCCCAACTCCCTAAAAAGCACAAAGAGCTAGAGATGCTTCAGGTCTCCCAGTACCTAAGAATGATGAGCATGCGCACTGATCTTGCCTTGAAAACTAGTAGGTTGAACATCCTGAACGAGTTGAAGTCCTTTGGAAAATCGTTCTCTCACGAATCAAGGAGATGTCGATCATAAATATTTTCAAGTTATCGAGCATTAAACCTTACACAGGAAGGACCTGCCCTCTAGATTATTTAGAGACTTTGAAGTCCCTAATATTCATTTACGGGAATTCAGAGGTCATAATATGTAGAGCCTTCCCAGTCACTCTATGGGAAATGACTCAAACCTTGTTTCTTCGACTCCCCTCAAGCTCCATCTCATCTTTTGAAGAGCTTAGTAAATAGTTCATAACCTATTTATTCAGTAGTCGATGACCAATGAGAACAGTCAAAAGCCTACTCAGTTTCACCCAACAGGCAGACGAATCGTTTCGAGACTATATCACTCGATTATAAGCCGTCATGGTCGAAGTCAAAGAACTTGACCAGAAACTAGCGACGATGGCTTTCACCAATGAATTCAAGGCATGACTTCAGCCATTACTTGCCCAAGAACCTAGTCAACTCCATAGTCGCCCTCTTGGCGCAAGCAGATGAGTTCATAATTGCAGAAGAAGACCAAGCCTTCATAAGGCAAAGAGAGAAAAACTTGGTAGACAAGAAGAAGAGAGATATTGATGGAGCGAAGTCCAAAACAAAATTCAAGAAAGAAAAGCGAGGAAGTCAAACAAAAGAAAGGTCAGAGGTATAACCCCAAGGGTTCGAGAGTTACACTACTCTCAACACCTCAAGATCCAACCTCCTAATGAAAATAGTTAGCCATGACATCATCTAATGACCACCAAATTTGAAGACTAATCCCACCAAGCGTGACACTATTTAGTATTACCATTTCCACAAGGACCATGGCCATGACACAGAGGATTGTAAGCATTTGAAAGTCCAGATTGAAGATATAATCAGGCAATGGTACCTAAAAAAATTTGTGATAACTGAAAAAGAAAGAAGCCTACTTCGGAATCGAAGTCCCAACGCTAGAGGAAAAAGAAGTCGAGGAAAAGCCTAACTCTAGAGACCGGAGTTGAAGAGGCACTCCGTGTAAATAATTGAGCAATGCACTCACTATAGGTACCATCATAACCATCTTCGAAGGCACCACCCCAAGCAGATAATCCACAAGATCTCGAAGAGCCTACACCGGGTTTGTGGGATCTATAGAAGGACCAAGTAAGAGGAGTTGGACATACCAAACCATTAGCTTTATAGATACAGTCCTAGAAGGAGTTTGCTTCCCTTACGATGGTGCGATTATGGTCAACCTTTTTATTGTTAATTTCTTAGTAGAAAGAATATTGGTGGACAACAGTTCCTCTTAAGACACCCTATATTACAAAGCCTTCAAGAAAATACAGCTGACGGATGATAAGCTAAAGTCTACTAAGGATCATTTGTACAGTTTCTCCTGAGACCTGGTCTACCCCAAGGAAAATATTACGTTGCTGGTCATTGTAGGAGTTGCACCTCTTCAGACAACAATCATAAGTACCTTCCTAATAGTTAACCTTCCCTCATACAACGTTATCCTTAAATGACTCTAATTGAATACCATGAAGACGATAGCGTCTACCTATAACCTCAAAATGAAGTTTCCAATAGGGATTGGTGTTAGAGAAGTTAAGGGAAACTAGGAAACCGCCCACAACTACTATTTGGCTTCAATAAAATAGAAAGCTAAGAAAAATGTCCTCAGAATTGAAGATCTTTAGGACAAAGCAAAGAACCTGATAGAGAAACCAGTAAAAGAACTAAACTCGATCCTGTTAGTGGAGGAAAACGACTGTGAGAAGACCATCCAAATCAGAATGAGTCTAAGTGGGAAAACGAAGAAAGATTTGATCTCTTTCTTGAATAAGAATCAAGATGTTTTCGCATGGATAGTGGCTGACACATCGTGGAGGGACCTAAAAATGATGGTTCACTGCCTCAACGTCAACCCTGAACTCAAGCCCATAATCCAGAAAAAAAAGTCATTCGTTCATGAAAGATAACAAACCATAGCTGCCTAAGTAAAAATATTGTTGGAAGTTGGCTTTATTTGGGAAATCGATTATCCGCATGGCTCGCCAACGTTGTTATGGTCAAAAAGCCAAATGGAAAATAGAGAATATGTATCGATTTCATAGACCTTAATAAGGCATGTCCCAAAGATAGTTACCCCCTACAAAAAATTGACCAACTGGTCGACATGACTTCGGGTTATGAAATGTTAAGTTTCAAGGATGCGTAATCTGGATACAATAAAATCAAGATGTACAAGCCAGATGTGACGACCCATCTCAGGTTGGCCACCCTCGAGACGGTGTCGTTACAATTTTGGTATCAGAGCATTAGGTTTTATGATTCTGTAGACTGCATAAAAAGAAAGAAAGTGGAAGATTAAAATAAATTATATTTTAATAAAAATTCTAAGGATGACATGTGGATGTGCTAGAGCTAGAGTTAGAGTTGTTGACTTGAGAGGGTGTAGTAAGCTCCAATTTTTAAACGAGCTGAGGTTGAGATAGAGGCTGAGTTAGAGCAAGTTTCCTAGAAGGGAAATGATTGATAGTATAATTGATATTAGTATGAGTGTGACAGAATCTGGAGTTGAAAGATATGAGCTAAGAGAAGCTCTTACTCATACTCTTGAAAAAATGAATGTAATAAATGATAGAGTTATAGTCTACAGCATAGAATTGATGAATAGGCTTGATAGACGCTTAAATATTCATATTTAAGCCCCCTTATTTACAGTTGTTAGGTCATTTATTACGTTAATTTGGTCTCTTTTACTCCATTTGTGTGTTTTACATGTTTTTATAGGGTCTTGGAGAAAAAGATGCAGTTTTGGCACTTAAAGGAAGAAATCTGGAAGCCCTGGAGCATTCTCTGGACAAAGTGCGATAGATCGCGCCATGCAATGCGATCGTACGCACACTTGAAGGATCGAGTGCACACTGCGATCGAGCGCAAGGCACACTGCGATCGAGCGTACATGTACGGGTGTGAACAGTAAACTGCAGAACCCTATTTTGGAAATAAGAGAATTGTTGTTTTAGGAAGGTTTAGGAACTCATGGTTCTCTTAGGACTTCTCAAAGACCTATAAATACACTTGTAAATCACACACTTAAGACACACCTTAGATAGAAAACACTTCTCTCTTTTCTTTTACTTGGAGTTAAGGCTTTGGAGAGAATTGACGCATCTTCTCTCGGGTTTATTCTTCTCCTTTATGTTTAGTTTATTTATAATGTTTACTTCAGTTAGTATGTGTAACTAACTCTCTTATAGGGCTCGATTGAAGCCCTAGTTATGCATTCCCATATTTTTATTCATTGATAAAATCTCTGCCAATAGCTTATTATGTTACTTAACTTGATTAACACCTGTGCTTATTTAAATTCCTCATATGTATGTGTAAGGCCAACGTATGCATGTGGTATGGATGGGTTAGTTAGATCAATTTGGATGACCGAGTCCTGGGTCTAACATTAGTAACAAGGGATATCTTATCCGGATACCCAGGTTAATCAACATGGGAAACCGGGAGTAAATACCATGCCTTAGGTCTCATGTGGTTGTCGATTTCCACAGTACTTATGTTTTCTTAAGGGACAACTCAAGCAGATACCATGCTGAATCCCTTAAGGAAGAAAAGAGTTAGAGTAGATACCATGCCTAACTCGTTGCTTAGGGAAATCAATAGCTTAAGGAGTAGATATCATGCCCTTAGGTTGGCAACCAGTAGGTATACATAATAAAGCTAGTGCACTGATACCTTCTACACATTGGGAATGTATGACTAGTGGTGGATATCAAAGCCCTATGTCTTTATTATCATCAAATCACTTTCCAACAGTTATTTATCTCTTTTTACTTTAGAGAAACTAATTCTAAAAGTAACTTTACTAATCCCTATGGAGATGACATTACTTTCGCACACTAGACTACACTGATGACCTTGTGCACTTGCAAGTATAACTAGTACGATTATATGCTTACTTATTTAAGTATATTTTCATCCAACAAGTTTTTGGCGCCGTTGCCGGGGATTGCACTAAATTTTCCTTTAGAATTATTTTCGTCATTATTTTTATTATGCTAAAAATCTCAAAAATTTTAAGTTTTTGTTTTTATTTTCATTGAAAACCCTAATCTATTTCTTTTCTGTTGCAGGTACTCCATAGAGTTTTCTGTGCCACTTGCGATCGATCGCACCTTCTTGTGCGTTCGAGCGCAATTAAGGTAGAGAGTTACCCGGGCAGTAGTATTTTTCTGCTGCACTTAGGAAATTGTTCCCAATTCATGCACGGACTACGATCCCAACATCCAATAGTATTTCCTCTTAATCCCGAGCTTGAGAGGACCATCTGACACAATCTTAGAAACAATTTTGAGGAGGAAGAAGAGGAATTCACTGAAGAAACACCAATGTCGGAACAGCTAGAAAACCAGCAATCACCTGCACGAATACCGATGAAGCAATCCTTCATCCCACGAAACCTTAGTCAGCCATCATGCATTGCATATCAACCTGAGGTGGAAAGCAACTATTACATATCTCCGCAAATACTAAGTGCACTAACTCACTTTCGGGGTACACCCAATGAAGATCCACACTTGCACCTCCGGGAATTTTTCGATCTTTGCAAATTTCAGCATATCCAAGGCCTAGACAAAAAAGAAATAAGGTTAATTCTATTTTCCTTTTCCTTAATTGTGGTACAATTCTTTACCTGCAGTTTCAATCCACACTTGGGACGAGTTGGCTATCAAATTCCTAAGGAAATTCTTCCCAGCCCAAAAGACAAGGCAATTGAGGAAGGAGATCCAATCTTTCCAACAAAGGGATGGAGATCTATTCTTTGAGGCATGGGGACACTTCAACGAGCTAATACTCAAATGCTCACACCACAACCTACCTCAAGATGAGCTGGTCTTAGCCTTTTATGAAGGTCTGAATGACATGAATAAAGGCATTACTGATTCCGATTGTGGAGGGGTGCTGATGGAGAAAAGAAGTGAAGAAGCCATGGAATTGTTTGAGGCATTGAGTGAGCATACCCAACAATTCTCCTCAAAATATAAACAAGGAGTCAAGAGTAAAGGTATGTATGAAGCTACTCTAAATGGCGGAACCTCTACCCAAATAGCTGCTCTGGAGAGGAAGCTAGATATGAGGCTAGATATGATTGTAAAAGCCATGACTGCTCAAACCGCCTCACCGAGTCCACAAGCTACATCACCCCAGGTATGTGCTATATGTTCCCAATTTAATCACACCACTGAGACCTGCCAGATCCCGAGCAAGCGAACTATGTGAGACTAAGCAGTGCATATGCATACAACCCTGGATGGCGGAACCACTCCAACCTATCATGGAGCAACAATCAAGACACCTTGAACCCTCAAGGGCAACAAAGGAACGTCCATAAAGCAACTCAACCCATTCCAGAACCCAAGAAAGATGATCTAGAGAGTCTTGTAAAGCAACTGGCCCTTCAACAACAGCAACTAATGACAACACATGAGCAAGCAATTCAAAGGTTAGAGGCACAAATGGGACAATTGGCTAAGGAGCTAAGTGAAAGGAAGCAAGGTGAACTCCCCGCACAAACATTACCAAATCCAAGAGGGCATCAACAGTTGAAAGCCGTTACAACTCTCCGAAATTGTAAGATCATAGGAGTTAATGAGCCAGCTCAAGCATCTCCAGCTAAGCCATCCACATCCAAGGTGAGTGAAATAGAGAAATGGAATGCACCACTTTTCCCTCAAAGGTTAGTAATGCCCAAGAAAGATAAACTGCTTGATATTTTTGAAACCTTGAGAAAAGTAGAAATTAACATTCCCTTATTAGATGCAATTAAACAAATTCCTGCTTATGCTAAATTTTTAAAAGATTGTTGCACTAATAAAAGAAAGTTTCAAGAACATGAGACAGTGGCTCTAACTGAAGAGGTAAGTGCGGTATTGTTAAGAAAACTACCACCAAAACTGAAAGATCCGGGTAGTTTTACTATTCCCTATAGGATAGGTAATAAGTTGTTTGAACAAGCATTACTAGATTTAGGAGCGGGGATAAATTTGCTACCGTACACGGTATTCGAAACCCTAGGTTTGGGGGAGTTACAACCAACTTCCATTACTTTACAGTTAGCAGATAGGAGTATCAAAAGGCCTAGGGGTATTCTTGAGGATGTCCTAGTTAAGGTAGGAGAATTCATTTTGCCTGCTGATTTCATTGTGCTAGATATGGAGGAATGCCCTATGCCATTACCCCTACCCATCATATTAGGGAGACCCTTCATGAGAACTGCCGATACTAAGATTTGTGTGAAAAAGGGCATAGTAAGTATGAAGATCAATGGTGAGAAAATAGAATTTAAAATATTTGATGCAATGAAACTTCCTCAAGATGACTTTGAATGCTTTAATGTTTGTATGATACAAAACTTTGTTGAACAAGCTTTTCAGGTCCAACATATTGATCCATTAGAGACTATTCTCACCAATAGCTTCATGGAGATGGATATTGAGCAAGAATATGAAGATGTTACTGATGACATCATCACAACTGTGCACCATCTTGCAATCTCTCCAAAATACTCCAGTATGTATCCTCCTCCATTTGAATCTCTCATACCCACTAATACTATTCTTCTCCCATCCATTGTGCAGGCACCAACATTGGAACTCAAGCAGCTACCCGAGCATTTAACATACACCTACTTGGGAGAAAATGAGACTTTACCTATGATTGTAGCTGCTAACTTGAGTAGTGGAGAAAAAGGGAAGCTGTTAAGAGTTCTTAGGGAGCATAAAACTGCCATTGCGTGGACCATTGCTGACATTAAGGGGATAAGTCCAGCAAAGTGCTTGCACAATATTTACCTTGAAGAAGAAGCAAGGCCCACTCGAGATGCTCAAAGAAGACTTAACCCACACATGAAGGAGGTAGTAAAGGCCGAGATATTAAAGCTACTAGATGTTGGCATCATTTACCTTATATCGGATTGCAAATGGGTGAGTCCGATTCAAGTCGTTCCTAAAAAGAGTGGGATAACCGTGGTAAAGAATGAAGATGAGGAGCTCATACCTACAAGAAAAACAACGGGTTGGAGAGTATGCATTGATTACCGGAGATTAAACAAAGTAACTAGAAAAGATCATTTTCCCTTGCCATTCATTGATCAAATGCTAGAGAGGTTAGCCGGACACAGTTATTACTGCTTCTTAGATGGGTATAGTGGATACAATCAAATCACCATAGCACCTGAGGATCAAGAAAAGACTACATTCACATGTCCTTTCGGTATATTTGCTTATAGAAGAATGCCATTCAGTTTATGCAACGCACCAGCCACTTTTCAAAGATGTTTGATGAGCATTTTTTCTGATATGGTAGAGAAATATATTGAGATATTTATGGATGATTTTAGTGTCTTTGGATCTAATTTCGATGAGTGCCTAAATTATTTAGAAAATGTCCTAAGGAGATGTGAAGAGAGTAATTTAGTACTGAATTGGGAAAAATATCACTTCATGGATCAACAATGTATTGTGTTGGGTCACTCCATCTCAGACAAAGGTATTGAGGTAGACAAGGCTAAGGTTGACATCATTTCAAAGCGACCTCCCCCTCTCACGGTCAAGGGCATTAGAAGTTTCCTTGGACATGCCGGTTTTTATAGAAGATTCATCAAGAACTTCTCTAAAATCTCGAGACCTCTTTGTGCACTATTGACTAAAGATACCAAGTTTGAATGGAATGATGATTGTATGCAAGCTTTCAAAACCTTGAAGAATGTTCTCACCTCTGCCTCAATAATGATGGCACTGGATTGGAATCTCCCTTTTGAATTAATGTGTGATGCTAGTGACTTCGCCTTGGGAGCTGTTTTAGGTTAAAGAATCAATAAGGTACCTCATGCTATTTACTATGCTTCTAGAACATTAAATGATGCTCAACTTAACTATTCTACTACTGAAAAAGAATTTTTCGCTGTTATTTTTGCTTTAGAGAAGTTTAGATCATATCTTATTGGTTTTAAAGTTATTGTATTCACTGACCATGCTGCTCTGAGATATTTGTTTTCTAAGAAAGATACAAAGCCTAAGCTAATCAGATGGATACTCCTACTCCAAGAGTTCGATTTAGAAATCAAAGAAAAAAAAGGGAGTGAGAATGTAGTTGCAGATCATTTGTCAAGACTCCCATATGAGAGTGATGATAAAGAGTTACCATTAAATGAGAACTTCCTTGATGAACAACTATTTGCACTCGAGGTAAAACTTCCATGGTATGCTGATATAGTTAATTATCTAACTGTTAAAATTTTTCCCCCAGGTATGACTACTCAAGAAAAGAAACAGCTAATATCTCTGTCAAGACACTACAATTGGGATGATCCATACCTTTTCAAGGTCTGCCCTGATCAAATCGTCAGAAGATGTATCCCAGAAGATGAGCATTCGAGCTTGTTGCAACATTGCCATCAGTTTGCTTGCGGAGGTCATTTTGGAGCAAAACGAACAGCTATTAAGGTACTCCAATCTGGTTTCTATTGGCCTAACCTATTTAAAGATGCTTTCTCCTTTTGCAGCTCATGTGATAGATGCCAGCGGCAGGTAACATCTCTTCCCGAAATCAAATGCCCTTACAAAATATTCATGTAGTAGAACTCTTTGACGTATGGGGCATTGATTTCATGGGACCCTTTCCTAACTCATTTGGCTATTTATATATTCTTGTGGGTGTGGATTATGTGTCTAAATGGGTTGAGGCTGTCCCCTCAAGGACTAATGATCACAAAGTGGTTATCAAGTTTTTGCAGGCTAACATTTTTACTAGGTTTGGAACTCCAAGAGCAATCATCAGTGATGGGGGTAGCCACTTCCATCATCGTTCTTTTTTTGAAATACTCCGAAAATATGGGATTACTCATAGAGTTGGCACCCCATTTCATCCTCAAACCAGTGGCCAAGTAGAAATAAGCAACCGAGAGATCAAAGGAATTTTAGAAATGACAGAAAAGCCGAATCGGAAGGATTGGTCTCTACACTTAAATGATGCTTTGTGGGCGTATAGGACAGCTCATAAGACCCCAATTGGCATGTCTCCCTACCGCCTAGTCTTTGGAAAAGCATGCCATCTCCCGGTGGAATTAGAACATCGAGCATATTGGGCCATTAAGCAATTCAACTTTGACATGAAGCAAGCGGGTGAGAAAAGGAAGCTACATCTAAATGAGCTTGAAGAATTGAGATATGAGGCCTATGAGAATGCAAAGTTGTACAAGGAACAGACCAAAGCTTATCATGACAAACAACTAGCCCGGAAGGAGTTCCATGTAGGGCAAAAGGTGCTGCTATATGACTCCCGATTGCGGCTTTTCCCAGGTAAGCTCAAATCCAGATGGTATGGTCCGTACATGGTCACTAAGGTCTTTCTTCATGGTGCATTAGAAGTCTGTGGCCCCAACGGAAATCAGCCCTTTACAATCAATGGACACAGAGCCAAGCCATACCTCGACACCAAATTTCTTCCAAGAGATGAAGACTTGGCACTTGAATCAGTACAGTATACAGCTGAAACACAAGCACTAGAGCTCCAAGAGGTGGACTCTAAGTGCCTCCTTCCAAACAACTAGCACGGTAGCAAGAAAGTGCTTGAGCAAAGTAAAAATTTGATCACCTATTAAGCTCAAGCACCTCTGGTAAGGAGGCCATGCTGCAGGCCATTCATGATCGCCTACCTCCAGCACCCAGTACCTCTCCGACTGCACCACCTGATGATCAGCAGTGAGAGAGTACCACGTCTAGCTGAAGACGTTAAACTTAGCGCTAATGGGAGGCACCTCAATGCATATCCTTTTTATAGTTATATTATTATTCGTATTTTATACTTTTATATTATTGTCTATTACTTGTTTTCCATTTTATCTTTGATTTTCTTTCTTTTTCAAGGACATTGTCAGTGCATCCAGTTGAAGTTTGGGGGCGTGCTACAAGCCATGCCAACCATATAGCTCTCCATCTCCCAGGTCAGATCCTTCCATGCTACTCACACATTGGGGACAATGTGAAATTTAAGTTTGGGGGTATGGGGACACATTCACACACTTACTTGTCCCACAGGTTTTTTTGTTTTGTTGCTATTTTCGTAGATAAATGCATGTTCATTTTGTCCAATAAACTTTTTTTTTTTGTGATCTAAACAAAACTGTATGATTCGACTTCATCAGCGAGCTTAACACTTTGAATATATAAGCCAATAATCAAGTTTTGAACCTAGATCATTGCCCTTTAGGCATTTAAGAATTCACAAGTTTAGCTTAACTATCACGAGCACATTAGCACATGATTGTGTGGGGTATGACATGTTATTTGGATTTGTATGTTTCTTTTGCTTGACTATGAACTAGATGACCTATTAGATTGACATATTGGCATATGAAAATAGAAAAGATTGATTAGTGCTCAAAAGAAACAAATGCTCCTAATGATCAATAAAACAAATCTTCCGCTGAGTAACTGGCCCTCTTACCTCAGTAAGCATTGAGTGTCACGTCAAAAGGTGGAAAATCTTAAATGATCATTAAAAAGAACTTTCTGCTGAGTAACTGGCCCTCTTGCCTCCGCAAGCATTGAGTGTCACGCCAAAATATGGAAAATTTTAAAGGGTAGCATTAAGACCAGTTAGTGTCGTAGCCTTGTTGACTCGAGCTAGTAAGTCCTTAGGGGTGTCTTTACACCTAATGCCCTAAAACCATCTGGTTTGGGAGTCATTGGCTAAACGCTCGTTACACGAGTCAGCAAGAAAGCTTAAGGGAACTAATGTGGCAAAAATCTCGCAAATAAAAGTCTATACCATGTTTGTTGACTCTAATAGGAAGTTTGGTGAATCTTGAGTCATCGAAACACTACACATTTGCATTTCTTGGAAACCCAATTTTTTATGTGCTAGTCACCACACACCAAAGTAAAACTTGTGATGTCTTAAATTACCTCATGAATATGATTTACGTTCAAAACTCTTATTCATTGCAAAAATATGTTTACATTTGTTAAGCTTGCTCATGAATGCACATCATAGTTTTGTGTTAAATCTAGACTTTTGATTGACACCATGAACATTGGATTTATCTATGTCTTTCATTTTAGTTTTTAATTTGGTATTGCTAAGGGACTAGCAATATGTAAGTTTAAGGGTATGATAGACGCTTAAAGATTCATATTTAAGCCCCCTTATTTACAGTTGTTAGGTCATTTATTACGTTAATTTGGTCTCTTTTACTCCATTTGTGTGTTTTACATGTTTTTATAGGGTCTTGGAGAAAAAGATGCAGTTCTGGCACTTAAAGGAAGAAATCTGGAAGCCCTGGAGCATTCTCTGGACAAATTACGATCGATCGCGCCATGCAATGCGATCGTGCGCACACGTGAAGGATTGAACGCAAGGCACACTGCGATCGAGCGCACATGTACGGGTGTGAACAGTAAACTGCATAACCCTATTTTGGAAATAAGAGAATTGTTGTTTTAGGAAGGTTTAGGAACTCATGATTCTCTTAGGACTTCTCAAAGACCTATAAATACACTTGTAAATCACACACTTAAGACACACCTTAGATAGAAAACACTTCTTTCTTTTCTTTTACTTGGAGTTGAGGGCTTGGGAGAGAATTGACGCCTCTTCTCTCGGATTTATTCTTCTCCTTTATGTTTAGTTTATTTATAATGTTTACTTCAGTTAGTATGTGTAACTAACTCTCTTATAGGGCTCGATTGAAGCCCTAGTTATGCATTCCTATATTTTTATTCATTGATAAAATCTCTGACAATAGCTTATTATGTTACTTAACTTGATTAACACCTGCGCTTATTTAAATTCCTCATATGTATGTGTAAGGCCAACGTATGGATGTGGTATGGATGGGTTAGTTAGATCAATTTGGATGACCGAGTCCTGGGTCTAACATTAGTAACAAGGGATATCTTATCCGGATACCCGGGTTAATCAACATGGGAAACCAGGAGTAGATACCATGCCTTAGGTCTCATGTGGTTGTCGATTTCCACAGTACTTATGTTTTCTTAAGGGACAACTCAAGCAGATACCATGCTGAATCCCTTAAGGAAGAAAAGAGTTAGAGTAGATACCATGCCTAACTAGTTGCTTAGGGAAATCAATAGCTTAAGGAGTAGATACCATGCCCTTAGGTTGGCAACCAGTAGGTATACATAATAAAGCTAGTGCACTGATACCTTCTACATATTGGGAATGTATGATTAGTGGTGGATATCAAAGCCTTATGTCTTTATTATCATCAAATCACTTTCCAACTGTTATTTATCTCTTTTTACTTTAGAGAAACTAATTCTAAAAGTAACTTTACCAATCCCTGTGGAGATGATCTTACTTTCGCACACTAGACTACACTGATGACCTTGTGCACTTGCAAGTATAACTAGTACGATTATTTGCTTACTTATTTAAGTATATTTTCGTCCAACAAGACTAGAGTAGTGCCTGAGGTTATTGTAAATCCAGTAATGGTAAACGTTCAAAAAGGGAAAAGTGAGTTTATGCACGAGATACAGGGAGATTGTTTTGTTAAATATATTAAGTTGAATGCTTTGTTGTTCAAAGGATTTATGAATCCTTTTGAGCCTGAGCTATGGGTGAAACATGTAGAGAGATTATTTGGTACTTTACTAGTGACTGACAGGTAGAGGGTTACCTTTGCTTTGTTTGAGTTAGAAGGAGAAGCTTTAGAATGATGAGAGGATACTCTTCCCAGGGTAAGTTCATATGTTGATAGACCCTTTTAACCTAGAATAGGTTTAAGGAGGTTTTCCTTGATAAATACTTTCCTTATATCTTTAGAGTCCAACAAAAAAGAGATTTTATTTATTTGAGGCAAATATATTGACTATGATTCAGTATGATATGATATTTTTGGCTTTGTTGAGGTTTGTACTAGAAATGGTAGACCTAGAGGAGAAGAAGTGTAAGAGGTTCATAGATGAACTACATTTTTATGTTAAATCAAAACTATCATACATGAGGCATATGAATTATGCTAGGTTGATGGATATAGCACTACATATTGAAAATGATGTGATTAAGTTTAGAGGTATGAAGGATTGGCTGAAGAGGTTTGGATTTGAGGAACCCAGAAGTGGTAGTAGTATGAGTGTGCAGAGTGGGAGACTACCTTAGAGGGGGCATTTCTTATCACAAGGAACTGTAGTACAGAGTTAGAGGCAAGCAAGATCTGTTGCTTCTGTAGCTCAGAGTAATATCGGTGAAACCCTTTGATTTGGGAGATAGGTTATGGGAGCTGAGAGTCATGGCAGAGGAAGTAAGTATGCCACAAAGGGGAAGTGGGAATCTGATGCATGATCGAGAGACAGAGGTTTGTTATAGATGTAATCAGATAAGATATATATATTAGAATTGTCCTAATTTGAAGTGCTTTGTATGTAGAAAAGGTGGACATATCAATGTTGGTTGATCCTGGTGCAACCCATTCTTTTGCATCTAGTATTTATATAAAGTCTATTGATGCATGTATTAGTCCTTTAATGCATAATATTATTATTGAAGTTCCCACTAGAGATAGAGTGATAATTATAAATGTTTACAAGGGTTGTGTGATTCAATGATAAAGATTTTGAAGTTGATTTATTACCTTTGAATATGATAGATTTTCATTTGATTTTAGGAATGAACTGGTTGTCGACGTATTACACCCGGGTTGATTGTTCCAGAAAGAATGTATTGTTCAAGATATGGACATGAGGAGTTTAACTTTCAGGGAGAACATAAGATGCTCTCGAACTATCTTATTTTGCTCTGACTACTAGTAGATGGTTGAAGAAGGGTTGTGAGAAGTATTTGGCATACATAATGGATTCTGAAAAGGAAAATATGGAGTTAGAAGAAATCTTAATGGTGAAAGATTATTCTAATGTATTTCTTGATGAGTTGTCTAATTTACTTCATAGTAGAGAGATTGAGTTTTTCATGGATGTAATTCTGGTTTCTGAACCTATTTTAATAGCACCCTACAGAATAAGACCTGTTGAATTAAGAGAACTGAAGGTTCAACTTTAGGAATTATTAGACAAATAATTTATTCAACCAAGTATGTCACCATGGAGAGCCTATGTATTGTTTGTGAAGAAGAAAGATGGAACGATAAGGTTGTGTATAGATTTTAGACAGTTGAATAAAATAACCATTAAAAAAATTATCTTTTTCCAAGGATAGATGATTTGTTTGAACTGTTACAGGGAGCCAGAGTGTTTTCTAAGATAAACCTGAGATCAGGTTATCACTAGTTAAGGATAAAAGAGGGAGACATGCCTAAGACTGCTTTTAGGACACGTTATGGTCACAAGTTTCTTGTGATGCCATTTGGGTTAACTAATGCTCCAGCAGCATTCATGGACTTGATGAATAAAATGTTTAAACTATTTCTTGATATTTTTGTGGTTGTGTTCATTGATGATATCTTGGTATATTCTAAGACTAAGGAAGAGCATGGTAAATATTTAGAAATTGTGTTGGAGATTTTGAGGATAAAGAGATTTTATACTATAATTCCCTAAATGTAAATTTTGGCTGAATGAAATAACTTTCTAGGAACATGTAATATCTGGAGATGGAATAACAGTTGATCCACAAAAGGTAGAGGCAATGTTAAGTTGGAAGAGACCAACTAATGTAATTGAGATTAGAATCTTCTTGGGGTTAGCTGGTTATTATAGAAGATTCATTCAGAATTTTTCTATTATTGCAGTATTATTGACTTGATTGACCAGGAAAGAGGTGAAGTTGTATGATATGGGGAGTGTGAGAAAAATTTCCAATTACTAAAGGAGAAATTGACTACAGCTCTAGTATTTGTGCTTCCTTTTGGTGATGAAAGATTTGTATAAGTACCAGTGAGAATTTTAGACAGAAAAGAACAAGTCTTGTGTAATAAAGTAATTCCATTAGTTCAAGTTCTTTGGTAGAATAAATATGTTGAAGAGATTATGTGAGAGTGTGAGGCAACTATGAAGAAAATATTTTTCACAATTGTTTCATAAATTAGGTAAGGAAATTTCAAGGACGAAATTTTTATAAGGTTGGTAGAATTGTAATACTCATGTTCTTAAAGTAAGAGTAAAGAAGTAATTTGAAAAATATGACATGGATTTAAAATAGTATATATGAAAGATTTATTTTTGAATAAAATAATTCTAAAAAAATTAGACATGTGTTATCAAAAGAAAATAAAAAAAAGAAGGAAAAAAAACGGACGTGTGTGTCAAAAGAAAAAGAAAAAGAAAAAGAAAAAGAAAAAGAAAAAGAAAAATGAAAAATGAAAAATGAAAAATGAAAAATGAAAAAGAAAAAAAAAAGAAAAAGAAAATACGCGAACAACACTTGGAGCCCAAGTGTTGTCAAAACAATAACATGCCTTGCACGTTATACACCTAACATGCCAAATTTCAAAGAAATGGTTTTGAGGCGATGCCGAGTAATAAAACGGTTTTAATTGTTTTTGTTTTATTTTATTTACCAACTCTTGTTTGGTTTTCTTGCTTCTTCAATTCAAACTACTCTATTTCTTTAAACACTTAGGGACTGAAAGAAAGGTTGAAAGAGTAAAATTTTGAAGAAGTTTACGGGAGAATTTTAAAGAGAGTCGAGAAAAGCTCTAAGAAACTAAAAGGTAATAATGTGAATTTTATTTTTTGAAATTTAGCATATATGAAATTCCCGGATTTCAATATGAGAATTTTAAAGCGTATTAATTATGATAGAATTGAAAAATGAATTAGAAATCTTAATATAAATATTTTGTTAGGTGTTGACGATCAGCAATCATGTGCAATTGCTGAAAAGAGTAGAAAGGCGAGGAGGTGGTCCATAGGTAGCTCTAAGTGCTATGTGATAGTTAGATTTACTTTTAGTAATCGAGATAAATATGAAATATACAGTGATGATATTTTAATTAATTATTAACCTATGATTTGATGAGAGATGCAAGTTGGTTGATGGTATGATAGGAATAACTGATTTGTTAGAGATGTATTATATGAGAAGTAATTTTATTGAAATAATGAGTTGATTAAATATATAATGAAGGGGTAAATAAAATTCTTGACAAGTTATGATTGACAATTCGATATGATATATGAGGAGAAATTTAATGAATATGATCAAATAATAATTTTGAGAAAAAGCTGGATAGCTAAATTGAATGTCTGAATTTATGATTGTTTTTATATTATTGTTCATATGCATATTTCATATCATTGTTCATATGTATATTCATGAAACAAAAGAACCGGGAGCGGGCCAGTCTAAATGAAAACCGTGAAAGTCGGTATATGCTGGTGATGAATGAAAACCGTGATAACCGGTATATGCTGGTGATAAATGAAAACCGTGACAGTAGGTATATACTGGTGATAAATGAAAACTGTGACAGCCGGTATATGCTAGAGATAAATGAAAACCGTGGCAGCTGGTATGTGCTGGAGATAAAAGAACCGGGAAGGCAACCGGTCTAAGATAAAAACATGTCGATATGTGGGAAAACGTTCCCAAATAATAATTCATGCATTGCATCTGTTTTAAATATTGATTATTGGTGCTAGTTGTAAATTTATTGATAGATGAATGAGTCTCACAAAGAGACAGATATGATGAGAAAGAAATATGAAAATATGATATGATAAGGATTATCTGAGTGATTGATTATATGTTGTGAACCTCATAACGAGGTAATTATGAGATGGAATTGATAGTCTCAAGATGATTAAATATATGAGAAGAAGAGATTGATAAAGGATGAGGATTATGATATGAGTAGTGATAATAGAATGCTATTATCAAATTATATGAGATATAGATGAATGAATGTTGGAAAACTATTTATACAAATTGAATACTTCTAGTAAATTTAATTCACTGAGCTTGTGAAGCTCACTCCTCATTGCTAAATAATTTCAGGTAACAGGCAGGACAAATTGATTGGTGAGTTGATTTTCAGACTGAGTCATTATCTGTAAGCCTCGTGGTCCACATCCTCAGACTAATGAGAAATTTTTTTTGTAAATATTCATACATAATACTTTGTATATACTATTTAGTGGAGATCTGAAAGACGTAACTCCCATGTTGAGGGTTGATGATTTATGTATGTAGATATTTCAGTTGATGTTTTTATATTGTTGCATATATGTGTCATGCTGGGATTTCAAAAAGTGACGACACTGTCTCGGGGGTGGCCAACCCGAGATAGGTCGTTACACCAGATCACCAAAACACAACATTCGTAACTGAGAAAAGCCTTTATTGCCACAAGGTAATGCTCATTAGGCTGAAAAACGCAAGTGTAACTTACCAAAGGCTAGTGAAAAAGCTTTTCAAGAACCAAATTGGTTGGAAAATGAAAATATACATGGAAGACATGCTAGTCAAAAGCATACAAGCAGCAAAACATATAACTGACTTGAAAGAATGGTTATCGATCTTGAGGAAACACTAAATGAAGCTAAACCCCACTAAGTGCGCCTTTAGAGTCACTTCAAAGAAATTTCTCGGGTTCATAGTGACTTATAGAGGAATAGAGGCTAACGTGGAAAAGATCAAGGTTGTTCTAGACATGGAAGCACCCGGACAACAAATGAGGTACAAAAGCTCACAAGGCGAGTCATAGCCATAGGCTGATTTATGTCTAGATCCGCATAAAAGTGTTTACCTTTCTTCAAAGCACTAAAGAAGATCAAAAAGTTCCAATGGGCAAAGGAATGTCAATCCTCATTTGACGAACTAAAGAGGTACTTAAGCTCACATTTTCTCTTAACTAAGCCCAAAGAAGGAGAAGAGTTGTTCCTGTACCCAGCTGCGAGTGTACTGGTTATGGCCTTAGTTCTAGTCCGAGAAAAAAAGACAAAACCCAAAGACCAATCTACTATATGAGTATATTTCTACAGGATGCCGAAGTTAGATATCAGCCTAGTGAAAAACTAGCCTATGCAGTGGTTATCTCAGCTAGAAAGCTAAGAGAGTATTTTCAAGCTCATCCAATCATCATGCTCACAGACCACCCTCTTCGGCAAGTCTTTCAGAAGCTTGATTTCTCAAGGAGACTCATGAAATGTTCGATAGAGTTAGGAGAGTTCGACATTCAGTTCAAAATTTGATCTGCCATTAAATGTTAGATTCTAATGAACTTCATTATCGAATGCACCTTTTCCCAACAACAAGCGAAAGAAGATCCTGCCAAGCCTTCCCCTGAGATCCTTTTTCTGGAAACTCTTTGTAGACAGATCCTTAAATGCATTAGGAAGTGGTGCTAAACTCATCCTAATCAGCCCTTAAGATTTCACAATCAGATAACACTCTAGTTCGGATTCAAAGCCTCTAGCAATGAAGCTGAGTATGAAGCTCTTTTGGTTAGGATGAGGTTAACAAAGTCATTCATGGTAAGGACCCTAGAAGTCTTCAATGATTCCAACTAGTAGTGAATAAAGTTTCTTGGGAATATGAAGCCAGGGGGATAATATTATCTAATATTTGGCCAAATTAAGGGAAATGAAAAGCCATTTCGAGCAAGTGAAAGTTGTCAGGGTCCCTAGAACTGAATACATTAGAGTTGATACCCTAGCATAACTCGTATCCTCCAAAAACTCAAACCTCCCCAAATAGTGTATTTTGAACTTCTATCTAGCCCAACTACAGAGGACACCAGAGTAATGAATGTCGATGACTCACCAAATTGGATGACTGAGATCGTGAAGTACCTATAAGAATGAGTACTCCTAAAATTCATAACCGAATGAAGGAAGTTGGTCTACAGAGAGGCTAGGTATTGTATGATTGAAGGAAACCTTTACATATGATCCCTCACTCTACGCTGCCTCATATGCCTCGCTCCAAGAGATGCTAATTATGTGCTAAAGAAAGTTCCAGAAAGGATAAATGTGAGTCACCTTGGAGGTAGAGCACTAGCACAAAAGATTATGAAGTAAGGATACTACTGACCGAAGATGAAAGACGATGTGGTCGACTTTGTCAAAAAATGTGTATGAGGTTAAAAGTTCGCACCCATTCCACGAAGACTTTCGAATAACCTAACAATCATCACTAGTCCGATACCATTCGCCATATGGGGAATCGGTATCTTAAGATTATTCTCAGAAGTACCAGGGCAACTGAAACATGTGATCATGGCTACTAATTACTTAACCAAATGGACTAAAGTCGAATCTCTACTAAAGACCACCAAAGTAAAAGCAAAAAAAAGTCATTTAAAAATCCATAGTTTACAGATTCGACATCCCAAGGATCTTAGTCACTGATAACGGTAAGTAATTTGACAGCGTACAGGTCAGAGGGCTATATGAAGAACTCAACATTGAGGACAAGTTCTCTTCAGTTGGGTACCCATAGGCCAATGGAAAAGCCAAGATGACTAACAAAACCATATAGCAGACCTTGAAGAAGAGGTTAGAGGAAAGAAAAAGATTGTGGGTTCAAGAACTCTCTCATCCGCTTTGGGCCTATAAAACCATACCTAGAGCACCTACAAGAAAAACACCATTTTGTTTGGCCTTCAGATTTAAAGCTATCATCTCAATCAAAATAGGGGAGCCCTCCTTTAGAATTCAAATGTTAGAAGAAAAGCAAAATGAGAAGCTGAGAATTGACTAAGACTTAATAGATGGAAATTGAGAGAAAGTTCTGCTTAAGTTTCCCATGTATCAATAGCGTGCAGCCAAGTACTTTAATTCAAGTTTCAAGGCAATATCATTCAGACTTGAGGACTTGGTCCTATGAAAGCAAGAAGTCTCGAATCCATGAGACTCTGGGAAGATAGCACCAAATTGGGAAGGTCTTTACAAAATCAAGACAGTAGTTATCATGAAACTTTTGAACTCAAAACAGTGGATGGAGCACCAATCCCATGCAAGTAGAATTCTAAAAATTTGTGCCAATTTTATCAATAAAATAATAATGTAATCATCACAAAGCATGTAACTATGACAATGAAATGCATAAGAGATGATTTCATTTCAACTAAATTTTGTATAATCCAGTTTTGTTCCAAAAAAGATGAGAGTTATAAAAAATCTAGTAATCATCCAATTCTACAATACTTTTATTCCCAGCCTCGTCAGGCTGTTCACCAACTTCTCTAGAGTCCTCAATAGCAGCAGTCTCTCCGAAGTCCTTTGGAATCTCCAGGCTCTCCTAGTCTAAGTTCGAAAAAGATTTTCACCCCAGCCATCTTTTCCACTTCAAAACCATTTAAAAAATACTCTGAAGATCTATTAAGAACTTTTTGTCTGAGCTCACCAGACTCTTTGAAGGCATCCATGGCAGACGACCCCGTAACAATCAACTCTTTCTTGAGTTTTCTCTCATTGTCGCTAGCCTCAATCGAGCATTTCCTAAGCATATTCTTATTAACAGCAAGTCTAGTCATCTCAGCCTTTAACTGCTGATTATTAATGGTGGAAGGCTTGATAAGCTCCTTACTCGAGGAGACCTCAACTAAAAGTTCTTTCTCCCTAGCCCTCAAGCGAGACTTCTTACTCTCAAGAATGCCAATGATCCTCTTTCTATCATTCATAAACTGCATGTAAACCTCTCACTCTACCCAAAAGTCTGCAACCATCTTGTTCAAGGCTGCATAAGCCCTAAACTATACCAAAAGAATATCAGTCAAGTATGAAAAAACTATAAGAAAGAAGGGATTCTAGCACTTACCCTATAACAAGACTCAACAAAACTCTGTCTTGTCTTCAGAACTGATAGACCAGTGATGTCCCTTTCATCAGCCAACAAAATGATCTCCCTAAGAAGCTTGGCAGTAACAAAGGCATTCTTCAATATTGAATCTCTAACTTTCACACCCCAGTCAGAGGAATAAGTCTTAGGACCCCGCTTAGCAGCTTTAACTGAGCCAAAAATATCTCTAGCAAGTGGAGATATGTCCTAAACGCGTGAGTCGGGGGCAAAAGCAGGAGGCTGAGAAGATCTTTGGACCAAAGTCTTTGAGGCCTCATTCTTCTTACTTTTGGGAGCCTCACCTTCCCAGACTTTGGATTTCTTTAGTTGGCCCTCCTTTTTAGAAAGGGGTGGAGGTAAAGCTAAAGGAGGAGCTTTGCACTTCTTGGAAGTAGCATCCTCCTAGGCCTTCCTCGCCACCTTAGAAGTGGTCAATGTGACATTAACTACAAAGAAAACCAAAGTTAAAAACTAACTTCATTCTCAATTAAATGGAAACGATGGAATGACACTTACCTTCTAGATGATGAACATTGTAACAACTGATAACATAACACCTCAGTACCTCTTCGTTATCCAAGTGCTCTTCAAGAATTTTATTCCTACTATAAAAAAAGCATCTTCACTATTGCGACTTCCTTATGAGACAGTGTTAGAAGGCTCTGGTATGGAATATCTCTATAATTCTACTTCAGCTAAACCTAGAAAGAATCAGGGCTCTCTATAAAGAAAAACATTTCCTTCTAACCCGTAATCGAATGAGGATTGTAAACAAATCTCTTACTATTCCTTAGAGAGATGTTGAGCCATCCATAGCCTTAATACTTCTTTCAGGTAGGAGTGAGCATGGAAATCGATGGACCCAAGAACCTGACCCAAACCAATGTAATGGGTTGGGTTAGGGTTCTCAAAAGTTTGGTTGGTTTAAGTTGAGAATTTTTTTGATCCAATGGGTTGAGTCGGGTCACGGATTAAAAATTTTCAACTCAACCCAAACCGATAACCCGGTCATTATACAATTATATTATATATATATATATATATATATATATATTTAAAATATACTTTAAGGATTGATGGACTACATTAATGTTTTGGTAACTTAGTTTGGATTGCAATACATATTTTGTGTGTGTATATTTGATGTCTACATTCATATTTTGATAAGTTAGTTTGGACTAGAATATATATTTCGTGTGTTTTTATGTTTGTGTGTGTGTGTGTGTGTGTGTGTGTGAGGAGCATGTTTCTTTTTAATAATTTTTAGTTAAAGAATACCTTTTTTATGTAATAGTATTTCTTTTGTACTTTCAGTATGGAACTTGGTTATGGAGATTTTAGGACAAAGTTTATACTAGTGTTGAAGTTTTGAAGAATTTGATTGATTAAACTCCTTTAAAATCTAGTTTTTATTTACTTTTGTATGGTTTGTATTAAATTAAGGTTATTTGAACTTTGTGTGAAATGATTTAAGGTATTTAATTTGTAAATAATGGTTTGTAAAATTTAATAAATTATTATATGAATATGACTTTGGATATAATGAATGACGAATATCGTAGTAAAATATTTTTCTTATGCAATATATTTGCATTACTTTTAAGTGAAAATATACTAAACCGGTGACCCAAACCGATTCGAATGGATTGGGTTGGGCTGGATTTGGATGGTCTTATGGGTTAGGCTAGGCTGAGATTTTTTCAACCCGGTATAATTGGGTTGGGTTGATTTTTTAGGCCAACCAGACCCAAACCCACCCATGCTCACCCCTACTTCTAGATCAAAAAATGTTGAAACAGCTTCACCTTGTTGGTGCTTCGCCTATTTGGAACCCAGTATGCATCTGAAGCTCTAAAATAAAACCCAAAATTTTCTTGAGAGAGTTAGGCTGTAGTTGGGCCAAAAAAATGTCATAGTAATTCAGAATCTCTTGCAAGTGATGGTCAAGAGGAAACCTCAACCCTGCTCTCAAATGCTCCAAAAAGCAGATTAGGTAGAAAGGCGCTCGTGCAAGCCCTAACATCATGCTTCACACCATGAGGTTTCAAGAGAGCAAGAATAGAATACTATGTACGAGCAGAGTGAAGTTCTTAATGGGTAACTATGCTCGTAGTATGCAAGACAAAATCCTCCCCTAAACCAACCTAGTCATCACCGACAACTGCTAAATCAAGAGACATTTTCAGAAAGCAAAGAAAGAAAAATTGAGAGGATTTTTGAAAGCACCTTGTGAACAATCTAGATGTTTGCAAAAAGAAAGAAAATAAAACTAACGATTGAAAGCCTCCCTTATAACCTTGACAAGGCCGTGAGAAAAATTGCATTCGAATGCCTTTTTATGGCATTAAAAACTGACATGACAAAAGTACGTTAAGGCAGACCAAAAATCTCATCATTAATTCCTACGACGAACTCAAACACCCTTAAGGAAGAGGAAGAAACCAACCCACATGATGCGAACCCATGGGATGGAAATCCCTTAAACCCACAATCGAATTGAAACTTACCCAAGAAAGCCAAGAATCAAGTCAAGATAATTTAGACCCGTTGAAATCTTGTTTCAAGAACCTAGATTCGGTGAGAATGCCACAAAGGATTTGCCTTTGATAAGTTCTTAGTTCAATCAAGAACAAGTAGAGAAAACTAAAAATTCTTTATGAAGAAAACTTCATTCATGTTCAACTTACCCTCAAAATGCGGCTACAAGTGTTTTTGAACCCCTCCATGAAACCTTAAGGCCGAATAAGGCCTACATCAATTAAAAGAAATGGGTTGAACATTTTCAAGCCCAAAACATCCTAAACTTCATGCTTATCTCTAATAAAAGAAGTCCACTTAATGAATTAAATTGGCCCAAACACCTATAACCAAAGAAACATAAAATAGGCCCACACACCTATACTTAATGAAATAAAAAGTCTACACAAAACCACTAGGCTATACCACCCCCTTCTATAGCTTGTATCACATGGATTAAAGCTGGTTCTTCTTCTTTCAAGCCCATCTTGAATATTGGGGTCTTGCTCGATAAATTTGCAAACTCGGCCCAAGTGGATTGTACTAATCCTTGCATTGCTTCCTTGATCTTCTTAGCTCTTGACCTTGTGATTGGCCCATCTGGAACTTGTAAGGGATCTTTAAGACTCGGTCCACTGTGGTGCCTATCATTCCCCCTCTCCTCAAAAGAATTCAACCTCGAATCTTCACCTGCATCAAAGGGAGAAAGTTCAAAAACATTGAAAGTGGCAGAGACATTATACTCACCTAGAAGATCCACTTTATAAGCATTATCATTAATTTTCTCAAGGATTTGGAAAGGTCCATCTCCTCGAGGATGCAATTTAGTCGATCTATGGGTTGGGAATCTTTCTTTGCGTATGTGAACCCAAACCCAATCTCCTGGTTCAAAGATGACACGCTTTTGCCCTTTATTGGCTTGGGAAGCAAACTTTTCATTCTTTTGCGCAATTTGAAGTCGTACCCTCTCATGAATTGACTTCACCAATTTGGCCTTCCTATGTCAATCCAAACTACTCCTTTCATCAATAGGTAAAGGCATCAAATCTAAAGGAGTAAGTGGATTAAAACCATAAACAATTTCAAAGGGAGAATAAGAAGTAGTAGTATGCAGTAACGACCCATCTCAGGTTGGCTATCTCCGAGACAGTGTTGTCACATTTTGAAAATCACAGCATGACACATATATGCAACAAGAAAAAATAGCACCAACAGAAATTTTTACATCAATCCTCAACCCTAAACAGGGGAGATACATCATTCTGATATTGACTTAAACATTTTATACAACATAATATGTATGAATATTTAAAAATAAATTTTTATTTTATTTTCTCATTAGTGAGGATGTGGACACGTACGTTGCTTACAGAAAATGATTTCATCTGAACCTCAACTCACCAAACTATCTGTCCAGCCTGCTACCTGAAATCATTCTACAATGAGGAGTGAGCTTCACAAGCTCAGTGAATTAAATTTACTAGAAATATTCAATTTTATACTCCCAGTTACATCTTATAATTTAATTACTTCTAAAAATTCTTCTGATATTCAATCATATTTTTCCTCATATAATTCAATAACAATATTCTAAAATCACTACTCAATTTCATGATTCCCTTATTACACAATCTCTTCTTAAGTTACTCATTAGACATATTTAATATTTCTTACTTAACATATTTGTCTCTTTGTGAGACTCATTCCTCTATCAATAGATTTACAATCATAAATAACACTTTAACATATCAAGGAATAACAATCAATAATTAAAGCAAATGCAATGCATGAAGTTAAATGTTATTATTATTGGGAACATCTTCCCACATGTCGACATGTTTTTATCTTAGACCGGCTGCCTTCCCAGTTCTTTCATTCTCATTTAGACCAGTTGCCTTCTCGATTTTTTTATTCTCATTTAAACCAGCTGCCTTCCCGGTTCTTTCATTCTCATTTAGACCAGCTACTTTCCCGGTTCTTTTATTTTCATTTAGACCAGCTGCCCTCCCTGTTCTTTTATTTCATGCATATGCATATGAATAATAAAATAAAAACAAGCATGTATTCAGACATTTAAACTAGCTTTCATGATTATTCTCAAATTATTATTTGAAAAATTCCACTAAATTCTTCTCCTCATAAATCATATCAAATCATCAACCATAGCTCGTCAAGAATTTCTTTTATCACCTTTAATACTAAATCAACTCATTATTCTAATAATATTACTTCTCATATAATAATTTTCTATACATTCATTATTCTTATCATACCTATCAATCAATTTTTCATCTACCACCAAAGCATAAGTTAATAAATTATTCTAATATTATCACTATATATTTCATATTTATCTTGATTACTTAAAGTAAATCTAACTCACCACGTAGCATTTAGAGCTACCCGTGGATCACTTCCTTGCATTTTCTGCTCCTTTTAGCAATTTTTCCCGGTTGCTGATCGTCAAAACCTGACATAATATTTATATTAAATTTCTAATTTATTCTTCAATTCTTCATAATCCCACCCTTTGAAAATTCTCACTTTGAATTCTGAGAAATTTAATGTAAGCTAAATTTCAAAAATAAACTTCATGTTATTACCTTCGGTTTTTCTTAGAGCTTCTTATGGTTCTTTATAAAATTCTTCCGTAAACCTCTGCAAAATTTTGCTCTTTCAACCTTTCTTTCGGTCCCAAAGTGTTTAAAGAAAGAGAGTAATTTGAATCGTAGTTGAAGGAAAACCAAACAGGATTTGATAAGTAGTTTTAAAAAAACTAAAGTTATAATATATATATATATATATACAAAATTTCAAAACACCCAGCACTCGCCTCTCCAAATTATTGCCACGAATTGTGTGATGCTATCTTACATGCAGCATCACACACACACACACACACACACACACACACACACACACACACACACATACAAAATTTCAAAACACTCAGCACTCACCTCTCCAAATTATTGCCACGAATTGTGTGATGCTATCTTACATGCAGCATCACACACCTCTTTTGGCAACAAGTGGCGACATCTGTTGCCACCATTTTTTTTGAATTATTTTATAAAAATTAAATCTTTTGCATATATATATATATATTATTTTAACTCTATGTCATGTTTATTAAAGTACTTCTTTACCCTTATTTTACAAACACGAGTATTGCATATGCATAGTCCTATTATATGCAAACTCTATAAACGGCAAACAATCCTCCCAAGTTTTTAAATTCTTTTGAATGATAGTGCGTAAAAGTTGAGTTAGAGTCCTGTTGACTACTTCAGTCTGCCCATTAGTCTGTGGATGACAACCCACAAAACCTTCCAAAAGTAGCTAAGTGTTGATCCTCACCTAAATTTTAATAATGACAAAACACAACTCTAATTATACTAACAGTGCTATCTAAGTGTATTAAGCGATAAAAGCATACAGCCAAGAATCAAGGTACAAGAACTCAACTCAAATCAAACACCAAGTCAAGACAGAAGATCTAGTATAGGTACAAGGTATTGAATCAAGTTGTAAATCTCACCAGTCCAGGTAACAAGCTTGTCCAATGGCTCTTTTTGAAAAAACATTTTAAAAACTAACGTTTAAAAGTCAAAAACATTTCAAAGAATGAAAAACTGGGTTGAATAGCAACCCAGTCGACTGGGTACTTACACCAGAAGACTGGTGTTTTGGACAGTGTGTCCCCAGTCGACTGGATGCTTCATACCAGTCGACTGGTGTTTTGGATAGACAGTCCCTAGTCGACCGATAAGAACAACCTAGTCGACTGGTACTCTTCAAAGCCTTAAAGGTGAGACTTTTCACCTAACCTAGTCGACTGGTACTAAGACTTAGTCGACTGGTAATTCAAAAAATATGACCGTTGAGACACGAGACTTCAGCCCAAAATGCACCAAAACATTCCAAGTCAGTACAAAACGGTCATATCAATACAAAGCTATATAAACCTACTCTATTGAGTATTTTAAATATAGAGATTACACATTACAATCAAGTTTTTGCTCATTAATACACAAAAGCTTTGAAATATTTATTGTTGAGCCATTCTTCAAGTTTTACTTTGAAAGAGAGATATTATTCAGTTGTATAAGCTTTCATTGTTGTCTCTCTACCATTTACTTTACAGCAACTCATTTATTGTAAAGGGATTGGCTTCCGAAAGGAAGAGATTAGCTTCCAAGATGAAGGGATTTGCTTCTAAGAGGAAGGGACTGATTGTAAGGTTTGTGCAACACCCGTGAAGTTGCACGACTAAGTTCCTTAGTGGATTACTTCAAGGAGGTTCCTTGAAGAGAGTCGACATACGGTCGAAAAAAATCCGATATTGCCGAACCACTATAAACTGAGTTTGCATCTTCTATTCCTTAAACTCTTTTGTTTACAGCACATTACTTGTTTACATGCTTATGGTCTTACCTGTTTTTATAAACTTGCGATTAATTAGCGAAAGTTTTTATAAACCCAATTCACCCCCCTCTTGGATTGAAACCTCAGTCTACAATTGGTATAAGAGCCTTGTTCTCAATTTTAGGCTTAATATCCTTGAGTTAATCCGATGGCAGCAAATAACTATTCTAGGGGACATTCTACACTAGGCCTCCCTTGTTCAATGGCTCCAACTATAATTATTGGAAAAACGGGATGAAAATCTTTGTCTAATGACAAGATTATAATCTATGGAGAGTTACTGAGGAAAGACCTAGAATTCCATCAAAGGAAATAACTATTGGAGAAATAAATCATACAATGCCTAAACTCAAAACTGAGTTCAATGATGAGGATTGTAGAATGATGTCTCTCAATAATAAAGCCACAAGTATTTTATATTGTGCTTTGGATAAATTTGAATATAATAAAATTTCCACATGTGTTTCAGCTAAGATGATTTGGGATAAACTGCAAGTTACATATAAAGGAACTAGTGAAGTTAAAAAAATCAAAAATCTATATGCTAGTATCCAAATATGAATCTTTTAGAATGTCTCCTAACGAAACAATATCTCAAATGCACTCACGTTTCACAACTATTGTTAATGATCTGAAGCTTCTTGGTAAAAACATTGAGGAGTTTGAACTAACAAGAAAAATCTTAAGATCTTTGCCACCTACTTGGAAAGCAAAGAAGACGGCCATTACGGAGGCCAAAGATCTCGACAAACTTGACGTTGAAATGCTTCTCGGATCACTATTGAAATATGAGATGGAAGAAATGAATCCCACTGTCAATGATGATGAGAAGAAGAAAAAGGTGATTGCTCTCAAAACCTCTACATGCTATAGAGAAGAGGAAACGGAAGAAGAAATGGAGAGCAGCGAAAAAGAAGGTGAGATGGCTTTAATCACCAAACGGTTTCGCAGATTCTTGAAGAAAAGCAAGAAACCTTACAAAAAGGATCCCACTTCAAAAAGGGAACCACTTGTGTGTTATGGATGCAAAAAGCCCGGTCACATCAAGGTCGATTGTACAGTTACAAACAAATCATACAAGAGCATCAAGAAGAAAGCTATGATTGTAACCACTTGGAGTGTTGACGAAGAAGAAGACTCTTTGGATAAAGAAATCGGATACGAAGAAATTGCCAACCTATGTCTTATGGAAATCGATGATGAAAATGAGGTATTATCTTCTCCCTATTCAAAAAATAACATTATTAGTAGTAGTGAAGAATTGATAGAAGTCATAAATGAAATGCATGAAGAACTGAAGAATTCGATTCTAGGAACTCTACTCTTAAGAAAGAGGTGTCATCTCTTTCTAAAGAGATGATAAGTCTAAAAGAAGAAAAAGATAAACTATCTTCATTGCTTTATGATTCTTCTCAAGATTTTCTTAAAGATGAAAATGAAAACTTAAAGAAGAAGATATTAGAATTGAATGGCACAATATCTAGACTCATGCTTGGAAAAGAAAAACTTGGTGAAGTGTTATCTTGCCAAAGATTAAGTGGAGGAAAATCCGAGTTAAGATATTCTCCATTAGGCAAGCAAAAATAAAAAGAAAGCTTATTCATGAAGGCATCATGTGTGAATGAAGCCTCTACTTCAAAGATCACTAGCAAGGTCAAAAACATACCCTCAATGAATGCTAGCAAGTTTATAAATGCTAATTCTAATGCATATACAAGAATGAAACATCCTAGAAACACTCATGTTTATATGTAGGCTTATTCAAGAAATGCTTATACACATCCTAGGAGTAACCATCATATGCATGTTAGAAATAAAATGTACACTCAAGACTTGCACACTGCTCATGCATATCCTAGAAATTATCATCATGGTTATCCTAGAAATAATATGCATATTCATAATAATGCAAGTATGTTTTCAAGAAATCATTATCATACATTTCCTAAAAATGACATGTATATTCCTCACATTAGTAACATGTATCCTAGGAATACTTATCCTAAGAATTATAGACATGCACAACTAAGTCATCCTAGAAATTTCAATAACTATTATCCTAGGATTATGCATTATCAACATGTCTATAGATCACCATATGCTGTTAAGAAAGTATGGATCCCAAAAGGAACCGTATTTTCGAAGACTAACCCCAAAGGACCCAAGAAATTTTGGATACCTAAAAATGAAATTGTATATCCTTGTGTGATGTAGATATGTCTCCACACCAAGGAAAAAGATAACTGTTAGTACCTTGATAGTGGATGCCCAAAGCATATGACCGGTGATAAAAGTGTATTCAAAGAGTTATCTCTAAGAGATGGAGGAGATGTCACTATTGGAGACAACACTAAAATAAAGATCATCAGACATGGAAAAGTTGGTAATGATTTCTCAACTATTGATAATGTATTGTTAGTACAAGGCATCAAGCCAAATCTACTAAATATTAGTCAATTATGTGACAAAGGCAACAAAGTCATTTTTGAAACCTCTCATTGTCTAGTAATAGACATCAAGAGTAACTAGATCAAGTTTGTTGGCCATAGACATGAAAATGTCTATATAGTTGATTTAAAATCCTTGTATTTCGAAAATGAAAAATGTTTTCCTGCATTTAGTGAAAATCCATGGCTATGGTATAGAAGGCTTGGTCATGTGAACATGAATTTGCTTAAAATCATTTCAAGAAAAGATTTAGTCATTGGACTTCCCAAAATCAAATTTGAAAAAGATAAAGTATGTGATGCTTGTCAAATGGGAAAACAAACTAGAATTTTCTTTAAATCAAAAAATGTAGTGTCAACTACTAGACCATTGGAACTCTTGCATATGGACTTATTTGTTCCAATAAGTACCATTAGTCTAGATGGCCATCAATATGCTCTTGTAATTGTTGATGACTATTCAAGATATACCTTTGTTATCTTTATTGCTTACAAATATGAAGCTTTCAAAGGTTTGAAAACTTTTGCAAAAAGGTTCAAAATGAAAAAGGAATTTGTATTTCAAGCATTAGAAGTGATCATGGAAAAGAATTTGAAAACTAAAGTTTTTTAAAATTTTGTGATGAAAATGGAATTGATCACAACTTTTCGGCTCCTAGAACTCCTCAACAAAATAGAGTTGTGGAGAGGAAAAATAGAACTCTAGAAGAATTTGCAAGAACAATGCTTTGTGAAAATAGCTTACCAAAATACTTTTGGGCTGAAGCAGTAAACTCTTCTTGCTATATCTTGAATAGAATTTTAATTAGGCCTATACTTGACAAAACTCCATATGAATTATGGAAAGGTAGACAGCCTAATATCTCCTATTTTCGTATATTTGGTTGTAAATGCTTCATCCTAAATAACAATAAAACTAACTTGGGTAAATTTGACTCTAAGATCAATGAAGGAATATTGTTAGGATATTCAACCTTTAGTAAGGCTTATAGAGTCTTCAACAAGAGAACTCTAGCGGTAGAAGAATTCGTACACATAACTCTTGATGAGTCTAACTCAATTAGTAGTAAAAATGTTTCTTTCAATGATGATACAGATTTCATTCCAAGAACGGAGGTACCTACTTCATTTGTTGACCCAAAGGAGAGCTCACCTCAAACAAATCAAGAGATAGAAACTCTCAAATTGGACCAACCATCTACAAGTCAACAAGAGGATAGTCTTCCCAAAGATTGGAGGTATGTGAATTATCATCCAACCGATCAAGTGATTGGTGATCCTTCACAAGGGGTAAGAACTCGTTCCTCAATTGGAAATATTTGCAAGTATGTAGCTTATTTGTCTCAAATAGAACCTAAGACATTTATAGAATCCGAAAAGGACAATGATTGGATAATTGTAATGCAAGAAGAAATAAATCAATTTGAAAGAAACAATGTATGGAATCTAGTTCCTAGACCAAATAATCATACAATAATTGGAACTAAATGGGTATTTATAAATAAGATGGATGAAAATAGAATAGTAACTAGGAATAAGGCTAGGCTAGTTGCTAAGGGATATAATCAAGAAGAAGGAATAAACTTTGATGAGACCTATGCTCCCGTAGCAAGATTGGAAGCTATTCGAATGTTATTGGCCTTTGCATGCTTTAATAAGTTTAAATTATTTCAAATGGATGTAAAAAGTGCCTTCTTAAATGGCTTTATAGAAGAAGAAGTATACATTGAGAAATCTCTTAGATTTGAGAATCCTAGTCTTCCAAATCATGTCTACAAGCTTTCTAAAGCTCTATATGGGTTGAAGCAAGCTCTTAGAGCATGGTATAAAAGACTAAGTAAATTTTTGATTGACAATAATTTTATAAGAAGAAAAGTAGACACAACCCTCTCCACAAAAACTCACATAAATGACACTTTACTAGTCCAAATATATGTTGATGATATTATATTTGGTGCTTCTAATGAATCTATGTGTCAAGAGTTTGCCAAGTGCACGTAAGGTGAATTTGAAATGAGCATGATGGGAGAGCTTACCTACTTCCTTGGACTTTAAATCAAACAATTGAAAGGAGGCATGTTCATCAATCAATCAAAGTACACTAAGGACCTACTAAAGAGGTTCGGGATGGAAAGCTCAAAGCCACTTGGTACACCTATGAGCACATCTACAAAACTTGATCTTGATGAAGGAGGTAAGTGTGTAGATACTAAATATTATAGAAGTATGATATGAACTTTACTTTATTTAACTGCAAGTAGACCTGATATAATGTTCAATTGTATGCATGTGTGCTAGATATCAGGCTAATCCTAAAGAATCACACGTAATTGCAGTAAAAAAGATCCCTAGATATCTACAAGGAACTCAAACCCTAGGATTATGGTGCTATAGAGATTTATCTTTTGAGCTTGTAGGATATTCAGATGCTGACTTTGCTGGATGTAGGTTAGATAGAAAAAGCACAAGTGGAACATGCCAATTCTTAGGTGCAATGTTAACCTCTTGGTTTTCCAAGAACAAAAATCCGTTGCACTATCAATCGCCGATGCGGAATATGTTGTAGCTGGAAGTTGTTATGCCCAAGTGTTGTAGATGAAACAACAACTAGAAGACTACGGCATGAACTTTAAAATTATCCCAATACATTGTGATAATACTAGTGCTATCAACCTAACCAATAACCGTATTCAGCACTCTAGAACTAAACACATAGAAATTAGACATCATTTCTTAAGAGACCATGCTTAAAAAGATTATATAAGACTAGAATTCATACATTCAGAAGATTAAATAGCTGATATTCTTACAAAACATCTAAGTGAAGCAAGTTTTTGCAAAATAAGACTATCAATGAGATTGTTAGATTATGATAAATTGTATGTATGATTGCTTCATCATTCATCATTTTGCATATTTGACATCAAGTGAAAGAGTATTAAACCTTATTTAATATCTCCCTCACTCAATATGGCATAAATAAACTAATTTCGTGCTAAGACTCAAGACTAAAAATTTTCTTAAGGGTCCAGTCGACTGGTAAGTCTATACCAGTCGACTAGTTATCAAAAACCTTATTTGGAGCCATTTTTTGAAATTCAGTTAACCACCCAGTCGATTGGTATCCTTTCGCTAGTTTACTCAGTCGACTGGTATCCTGACCCAATCAACTAGTATGTGAAACTTTTCAAATCTGCAAAGGACCCAGTCGACTGGTACCTTAACCCCAATCGACTGGTATCGTGATTCTATATATAGTCTCTTCGTTTTTTTTTTTTTTTTTTTTTTTTTTTTTTTCAGATTTTCACGCCATTTTCAAAACCGTAAGCTTTCTCTCTCTAAAAAATCTCATCCTTTTAATCAAAAAATTCTCAAAACACTTCATATACACCTCAATCTACTTATCCACACCATCCATTTCAACTTTCTACGGTTGGAATCTCTAATTTCCACCCAAATCCCTTTTTCTCCCAAAAACTCTAATATTCCAAAATGACCGATCGAATCCACATTAAAACCACCATTGGGGGACCTCATGTGCCTACTAGGCTAAGGTCCACCAAATCTACGGTGTCGGATTCCAGAAAGAATGGCGTAGCGGGCACCTCGAGCAAGAAGCCCAAGACAGAGCTCGATGACTCTTTGTTCTCCAGCCCGACGGCAAAAGACATGATGGGTAGATTCATCAACTTCAAATCTATTCATCATGGTAATTTTGATATATTACCTGCTTTTGATGCCATTTACTTGACCCCACTGGTCAAGATACATCAAAAATTTTACCCGATACTGATTCACCAGTTCTATGCGAACTTGGTGAAACCTAGTCCCCTGACTCTGAGGTTCAGAACCAGTGTTATGGGTGTGGAGTTTGAGGTCAACACTAACCTCTTGATGAGTATCCTAAGGATCCTTATGGGAGGGATTCAATAGAGTCTGGATGGATAGCCAGACAATTTCGATTATGAGGAGGCATGTCGGATAGTATATTTCACAGATGTAGTGACATGCCCCTTGACTCGAAATTGTTCAACCTCATTGTGAGTTAGACCATTCACTTGAGACTCAGGAGTCGAGGCTCTCTATCTAAGATAGATTTCGTATTGATTTGGTGCCTTAAAATTGGGCACCACTTCAATATCTACCCCTGCTACTCGCCAACATGATAAACGATAAAGCGAGCGACTTTGGATGTCTTCCCTACGGGATACTCATCACACTCATCCTCCAGCACTTCCGAGTGCCTCTCTCTGCCTTCGAGGCTCAGGACATCGGCCTCAAGGACATCATTAACGTCTCATCACTGAAGAAAATAGGATGCATAGTCCGAGACGGCGTGATCTACTCAAAGGCCGGGAAGAATATTTGGATTAGAGAGCACGATAGCAATGATAATGAGGACGAGGGTCCAGATGCTGTTGTTACTGCTATGGATGCGGATGACCGAGCACCTCTTATGGGCGCCTTGAGTGCTGGTCCAGTTGGGTGCGGTGATCTTCTTCAGGCTATCACGAGCCTCCAGCTGACCATGCAGTCTGGCTTCTAGAGCTTGAGCGCTACAGTCGACGCCATGCATCACGATCTTCGCTCTCTCCGGGATGACTTCAAGCTGCACCATGAGCATACCGAGGGCTCTTTAGTTGAGCTTCGGGATCTCGTACATGACGGATCTGACTCTCTCACTCCTTGAGTCACTTTCTATCTTCCTTTTGATGTATATTTAGATGTATTTTTCCGTTGTTCTTAGCACGGACATTATTTCATCATTTACTGTATTTTGTCTTTCTGTTACGGCTCTTCGAAGTCTGTGTTGTATAGAATTGTGATGTATATGTTTATGTTTTATGATTAAACTTGGTTCATATACTTGTTTACATTTACGCTGTAAGATTACTTACTTTAAATCTTTCTGTATTCGGATAAATGCTTTAAACTACTTTTGCATATATGGAAACTTCCAGTTCTTTTCGGGAAGGCTTTCTAACTCCGAATGATGCCAAATTTTCGTGTACAAGTTCTTTTATGCATGTTCTTCATGTTTATGGTATCTATATAGCTTATTTTTTGGTTTACTACTCCCTTTTCTACTTTTGTTAGAACGAAAGAGAAATATGAGAAAATGAGAAAACCAAATGTAAACTCAAAATAATATATAGATTTAGAGGGAGCATTGCTCCAAAAAACTTAGTGTATGATTTTATATGTGAGTTGATTGGTTGGGTTGCATATAAACTGTTCTTGATATTTTTACAGGTTGTTTTTATTAAAAAAAACAGAGGAAACTTTGCCTGATTTTTTCAAAAAATCCAACACTTAGTTTTTAAAACTATTTTCTCTCATTAGTTTTGTCATCATCAAAAAGAGGGAGATTGTTGACCCTCACCTAAATTTTAATGATGACAAAACACAACTCTAATTATACTAACAATGCTATCTAAGTGTATTAAGTGATAAAAGTATACAACCAAGAATCAAGGTGTAAGAACTCAACCCGGATCAAACACCAAGTCAAGACAGAAGATCTAGTATATGTACAAGGTATTGAATCAAGTTGTAAATCTCACCAGTGCTGGTAACAAGCTTGTCCAATGGCTCATTTTGAAAAAGTATTTTAAAAACTAACCTTTAAAAGTAAAAAACATTTCAAAGAATGAAAAACTGGGTTGAAGAGCAACTCAGTCAATTGGGTACTTACACCAGAAGACTGGTGTTTTGGACAGTGTGTCCCCAGTAAACTGGATGCTTCATACCAGTCGATTGGTGTTTTGGACAGACAGTCCTCAGTCAACTGGTAAGAACAACCCAGTCGACTGGTACTCTTTGAAGCCTTAAAGGTGAGACTTTTCACCTGACCTAATCGATTGGTACTAAGACCCAGTCGACTGGTAATTCAAAAAATATGACCGTTGAGACCCGAGACTTCAGCACAAAAATGCACCAAAATATTCCAAGTCAGTACAAAACGGCCATATTAATACAAGACTATATAAACCCACTCTATTGAGCATTTTAAATATAGAGATTACACATTACGATCATGTTTTTGCTCATTAATACATAAAAGCTTTGAAATATTTATTGTTGAGCCATTCTTCAAGCTTTACTTTGAAAGAGAGATATTATTCAGTTTTATAAGCTTTCATTGTTGTCTTTCTACCATTTAATTTACAGCAACTCATTTATTGTAAAGGTTCAAATTTAGAGCGTCAAACAATAAAGCTGAGTACGAGGCTCTACTGGTGGGGATGAAACTAGCTAAGGTGTTGTTTGTTGAGTCCCTAAACGCATACAGTGACTCACAGTTGGTGGTAAACCAAGTCAATGGAGAGTTCGAGGCTCGAGGAGAGAGGATCGCCTACTACCTAGTGAAAGCCAAAGAACTTGTCACCAAGTTCCAAGTGTTTCGAATCAACTATGTTCCTCAGGCTAAAAATTTGAAGGCTGACTCCCTAGCCCGACTCGCCTCCTCTCGACAGCTCGAATCCACATAAGTGGTCTACCTCGAAACACTTGCTGAACCCAGCATTGATGAAACAACCATGTTGCCCGTGGCCGCTGAGGGAACCTGGATGGATCCTATCCTTGGGTATTTACAGGACGGATGTCTCCCGAACGAAAGGAATGAGGCCAAAAAAATTGTCTCCCGAGCAGCACGGTACGTAATTCTGAACAATCAACTATATAAAAAGGGTCTCACAACTCCTTATCTAAAATGTTTAGGCCCGAGTATGGCCAACTACACTCTCCGAGAAGTCCATGAAGGGATATGCGAAAATCATCTCGGAGGGTGAGCACTCGCCTTCAAGATCCTTCGCCAAGGGTATTATTGGCCTGGGATGCGAGGAGAAGCCATGGAACTAGTGAAGAAATGCAAAAGTTGCCAGTAATGTGCTACCATCTCCCATAGACTGACAAATCCCCTTACTCTGGTCACTAGCCCGCTTCCTTTCGTTATGTGAGGAATGAACCTTCTCGAACCTTTCACTGGAGCGCCCAGCCAACGAAAATACCTCATAGTGGTGATTGAATATTTCACAAAGTGGGTAGAAGCCGAACCACTGGCCAATATCACCGACCATCAGGCCCAGGGTTTCATCTGGAAATCAATAGTGTGCTGCTTTGGTATACCCCGAGTACTACGTTTTGTGACGAGCTACATATCGAGCATCGCTTCTCTTCCGTTGGATACCCGTAAGCTAATGGGCAAGTCGAAGTAACTAATAGAACCCTCTTACAGGGCATCAAAAGAAAACTAGAGAGGCAGACTGACAGTGGACGAACCACTTACCGAATATCCTCTAGGTATATCGGACCACTACTCGAGCACCCACAGGCGAAACCCATTTCTTCATGACTTACGGCTCCCAAGCCGTCATCCTCTTGGAAATTGAAGTGCCCTTATTCCGAATGCAAAATTTCGAAAGCCAAAGTAATGATGAGACTCTTCGTATGAACACCGATCTTCTCAACGAAGCACGAGATAAAGCTCAGATCCGACTGACGGCCTATCAGCAGCGGACCGTCAGGTATTACAACTCTCGAATACGAGGAAGGCATTTTCAGCTTCACGATCTCATTCTACGAAAGAACGAAGTATCTCGTCCACGGGAAACGGGGAAGTTGATCCCTAACTGGGAAAGCCCATACCGCATCAAGAGGGTATGCCGTCTCGGCACTTTCGAGCTTAAAGAACTAAGTGGAAAGTGTATTCCACAAGCTTAGAACGCCGAACATCTCTGAAGTTTCTACCAATGAACTCAGATCCTGTGCACGAGTTTCGAAAGGAAGTTCGATTGGAATAGAAAGTGTAAACGAAAACTGTTATAAAACAATAAGGTCGGAAAAAAATAAAATTCACATTATCTTTCCAAAAAATTACAAAAAGGCACTAACGGCCTTGAAATACAAAAGAAAAAACCTAATCTAGGGCTGGAGTCGCCTCAGCTTCCGGTTCGGTCGCCTTCTCCCCCCAACTGAAGCCTCGGCCTTCTCCTTCTCAGCAGCAAGCTCCTCCTCCTCCTCCTCCTCCTCCTCCTCCTCATCCCCATCCTTTGGCTCCAGAAGGTCGAGGCCAGAAAAGTCTATCTCTGGGTGCATAGCCTCGACCTTCCTCTTGGCCTCTAAGAAGCCCTCGAGGAACTGTTTTCGCCTCTCCAGGTCTATGGCTGTCCTGAATGTGTCTAAGCCCTGGAAAGCTGCTAGGGCCTCCTCGACAGCTGGCCGAGTATGGGCCTCGCCCTCGTCTCTCAAGCGCTGCATAGCCCACTCAGCCTCAACCTAGGCACACAAGGATGCATCTCTCTCCCGAATTACTTCAACCCTGGCCCTATTGGCTGCATCTTCCGAGGCCTGCAGCTGCTGGATGACCTCGATCTTCTCTTCCAGCTAGCGTTGGGTGTGGCCCAACAGTTCAACCGTCTCTATGCACCGGTAAGAAGTGACACCAAGAAGAACACCCATCTGCAACCAGGCAAACGAGTGTTAGTCAAAATAAACTAAAGGCACAAATGGAAGGGGTAGAGTAACGAGCTCGGGAAAAGATATTACTGGGACGCGACGGTCTCAACCGACGAGCACAAAGCCTCTATTGACCTCTGTGACAACTCCAGGAGATCCCGGGGAAGAATCCCCATAATTAGATGCTCCCGTGCCACTCGTGGGTATGTGAAGACGGAGTCGTCGACTTTCAGGGCCCAGTTGAGCCTCAAGATTGTCGCCTCCGAAGCAGCACCCACGGAGGGGCTAGGAGCAGCCGAGGATCCCAGAGGGGCTAGGAGCAGCCGAGGACCCTAGAGCGGCCGAGGCAATCAGAGCACCATAGGTCACTAAGAGGCTCCGGCTAGGGAGGGCTCTCCAGATCGATCGGTGTAGAGGTGCGTGGCCTCTTCTTTGTCCTCAAGCCCTAGGCTTGCTGCTTCTCGGCCACGATGGCCTTCCTTCTCTCCATAGCGATTTTCCTCACCTGATCTCGGGCACGAGCCGTGGCATCCATCTCTGCTTAGCATGAAAGAAAGGAAAATACATAAGTAAAACTCTACGACATAAGCAAAGTAGAAGTAAGGAAAGAAAAAAACTACAAAGTATAGAAGGCACGGGTTTTTTACAGTTCTCGAGTGAAGACTCGGGGCATGGAAGGCACAGGTCACGCCTCGCCAACTCTTTGTTGCTGTAGAGGACTTCAACGTCCAGTGGTGAGGCCACCATGGATTCCACGGTCTCCTGCTCGCAGGGAAGCAGGCTCGGCTTCTTGCACTTACTTGCTCGGTCCATGCTCCAAGAGAGGGGAAAGCAGAAGCTCTCCATAAACCGGATGAAGAAAAAGTTCTTCTTCCACCTCTTGATCGAGGATGAAGTCTTCTTCAAAAGTCTTCTCTTGGCTCGAGTACTGATAACCACCCACCCGGCCTGGCCATGTCTGTTGATCTGGAAGTGGGCTTTAAACACATTCATATTCATCAGCCCACCCACTTCCGAGTAGACAATGATAAAGGCCATTATCAACTATACCGAGTTCGGCACTAGCTGACATAGTGCAATATCAAAGTACCGTAAAATGGCACAGAAAAAGGGGTGAAAGGAGAACTAAAGCTCAACCTTCATGTGGTGTTCCTACATGCACAATTCGTAGGGCACGCAGTTCGAAAGGGTGTCGCAAGCCCTCTCCCCTACCCAGCCAGCCGGAGGGCGTACCAACACGGAATGCGGTACACTTTTCTGATTACCTCCAAGTCATCCTCCTTTAACTGACTTAGAACATCATTGGTAGTGAGATTCCATTCTTCCCTTTCGTCTGCGACCGAGGTTCCCCTGATATCGGCCAGGACCACATCCTCCTCGTCCCTAGAGGAGGAGTCCTCTTCATACTCCTCCACAATAAAGACGTGTGGCACCATTGCCAAAGGCCCTTCCCTTACTAAGGCCCTTCCCGGGGTCACACTTATAGAGGAGGATGTGATCGACCCCGTCTCCTCGGTATTACCACTACCGCTACCACTATCATTATCGCTACTCCTACTGCTACCATTACTACTAGGCTGATCTTGATATACATCAAATGAAGACATATTTAAAAACATAAGGGATTGCAAAAGGGATTGACATAACTCATCAAAAGTCTGAGGGTTTCGGACTATAACTTTTCTCAAAGAATGAAGCTCCCTAGAAACCTCCTCTTCAGCAAACTCTCCAAACGTCACGACAACCGAGCCCCCGCACCACCGGGAAAATATTGGACACCAGAAACTCCGAAAAATTCAGGACAAAAACCCTCGAATACTTGGGATGAAGACTAAAGATCTCAGGGGTTTTGGATGAAGACAAAGCTCACAAGGGTTTGGGATGAAGGTTCTCAAGATTTAGGGTAAAAAACACTCATAAACTTTGGGACGAGGACGCAGGCTCTCAGAAACTCAGAGATGAGGACGAAGACTCTCAAGGATATCTCTCTCTTTGCAAAAATCACTACGATTTGAAGTAAAGAAGGAAGGAAGCAAGGGTCTCCTTATATGGGAAAAGAAGGCACAATGAGCGAGGGCATTAAATGAAGAGACGGATGAGGAAGTGACGCTTTAGGAGCTCGAGGCAACTTTCACTCTGCCCAAAGAGTCTGCCGCCACAAACTAAGTGGCCCATGCTTAAACTTAAGGGTCGCTCCATTCCCTTAGGCGTTGTCGCTCTCCCCTAGGCACCATTTCATTCCCCAAGGAATTCAATCATTAACAAGCGCCATCATCCTTGCAAAAAATGGCTGCAGGTGCTTAATGAAGACTAATACTTGCTACGTGTCAATAAAGTCCAAGCAACCCAAGGGAATTGGGCCCAAGGGAGCTCAAAAACCCACAAGACAAAACCTAGATTTTCTAGCAGCCCAAAGAAGTTCCAAGAACATTTCTCATGGGCTCAAAAAATAAGAAGCCTAAAAGTCTTTCTGGAGCACAAAACCTCTCTAAGGCCGAGCAAATGGATTGCTCCACACATGCTCGGCCCACTTGCTCCAAGTCTGAGCATATGGATTACTCCACATATGCTCGGACCCATGTCTCCAGGGCCGAGCAGATAGATTGTTCCACACATGCTTGGCCTACTTGCTCCAAGTCCGAGCATATGGATTGTTCCACACATGCTCGGACCCATGTCTCCAAGGCCGAGCAGATGGATTGCTCCACACATGCTCGGCCCACTTGTTCCAAGTCCGAGCATATGGATTGCCCTATACATGCTCGGACCAATGTCTCCAAGACTAAGCAGATGGATTGCTCCACACATGCTCGGCCCACTTGCTCCAAGTTTGAGTATATGGATTCCACCACATATGCTCGGACCCATGTCTCCAAGGCCGAGTAGATGGATTGCTCCACACATGCTCGGCCCACTAGCTCCAAGCCCGAGCATATAGATTGTTCCACACATGCTCGGACCCATGTCTCCAAGGCTGAGCAGATGGATTGCTCCACACATACTTGGCCCACTTGCTCCAAGTCCGAGCATATGGATTGCTCCACACATGCTCAGACCCATGTCTCTAGAGCCGAGCAGATGGATTGTTCCACACATGCTCGGCCTACTTGCTCCAAGTCCGAGCATATGGATTGCTCCACATATGCTCGGTCCACTTGCTCCAAGTCCAAGCATATGGATTGCTCCACACATGCTCGGACCAATGTCTCCAAGGCCGAGCAGATGGATTGCTCCACACATGCTCAGCCTATTAGTTACAAAGCCGAACGGATGGATTGCTCCATACACGCTCGGCTCGGCACTATCAAAGCTTGGTGTATTCTCTTTTTTTTATTGGAGACTGAACCCTACGATACTTCCTTAAGCACATAAATATACTCAAGGAAGTGGGGGGCCTCTGATACTGCTAAAAAACACACACCTAATAAAAAGACGACACATGGACCATCCCAGAGATGGGCAGCAGGGCGACACGTGAATGACCCAGACTCGGACAACTGGACTCCAGGCCATCACCACCCTCTAGGACACACCGCCCTTAACGCAAGGGTCACCTCATGCGTGGATGGCCCCTAACCGAGACAGTAAGGCCACACAGCTGGGCCTCCAAGCATCATTGCTCTTCCAGCTAGGTCTCTATGGCATCACCGCCCTGGTTGAAAGGCCGCCTCAAAACCCTATAAAAAGATTCAGGTACGCATTCCAAAAGAGGAGATTCTTCTTAACCTAAAAAGGAAACGTTGTTATTCCCATACACCTTATCTTATACTAACAAAAGCTTCGAAGCATCCTCGGAGGCACTACCTCCGGCTACCCCCTAGCTCATCTCTTCTCCCTTGTGCAGATCCCCTCGAGGCCCGGCCTCCAACTCTGCGAACACGTTTTTGGCATCAACAGTCATTTTTTTATTTGGTCTAATATTTTGTTTTTGAAAATAAAGTCAAATGGTACTAGATTTACAAATAATCTTGTTAAGCATGGACCAAAATAAATTGGTAAACTTGAGCTTCATTTCAATGTCTATTGAAAAAAAAAAAATTAGGCTAATTAGTTTAAACTAATTTAAATTTCTTTCCAAACATTTACTATGACATCGAGTTTACAAGAAACTTGAATTCATTGAATCGAGATTCAAAACGAATTTCGCTAATGATACTATTCAACAAACTTGAAAATTAATAATGCTAAAATGGATCTTTTCAAAAATTACACAAGTTAATGTTAGTATGGACCTTTTAATTGACGATGATGATCTTTAGGGGTTGATTGTTTGGTGGGATAAAGATGAGATTGGACTAACTTAATCCCACATAAATTGTTATCCCTCATTTGGTTGGAGGGATTCACTATTTATTTGGGATTAAGGTGAGATAAAATTAATCTTAATCTCATATTTTTGTCCCACCTCTCCCATATCTATCCATGCATGTGGGACTAAATTTTTTATTTTTACAATTTTTACCCTTGAATAATAATAAAAATAATTGTAATAATTATTATAATATTATTAAAAATAGTTTTATTATAATAATAAAAATGTTTTTAATAAAAATAATTATTAAAACAATAATAATGATAATGAAAACAGTAATTACTATTATTATAATAATAAATATAGTAACTATAATAATTATAAAGATTATTATAGTAATAATTATCATAATAATTACAATAATAATGATAATGATAATAATAATAATAATATAATCATATTTATAATAATGTTATAGTAATAATAATAATTATTATTATCATAATTATAATGATAAAAATATGAATAGTATTTTTATAATTAAAATAATAATGATGATTAATAATTATATTATTAATATAATTATTATCATAATAATAATAATTACATTAATTATATTAATAATATCAATTATTATGATAATAATTATTATTATTCTTAATAAATTATCATTGTAATTATAAAAAATATTATTATGGTAATTAAAATAATTATTATTATAATTATGATGATAAAAATAATAATTTAATACTAAATATTATATATTACTCTATTCATAGGGATTATAATAAAAAATAATTATTATGATAATCAACGTAATAATATTTTAATGGTGGTGATAATAATAATAATTATAATAATGATAATGATAGTAACTATTATAATTATAATAATATAATTGTGTTTATAATATTATTACAATAATACTGGCAATAATAATATTATTATAATTATAATAATATTATAATGATAATGATAATGATAATAATAATAATAATAATTACAATTATATTAATAATTATAATACTAATAATTATTATTATTATGATTACTAATTATAATAATATGCATTATAATTACGATGATCAAAATAATAATTAAATTTTAGGGTTTGTAAAAAAATTATAGATTATTAAGGATGATAAATAGCATTAGAGTATTTTAATATTTAAAGTTTTTATTATACTTTAATTATAATTCAACAATCTCATGAATTAATTATAATATTAAAATATTATTAATTTAATATTTTTTTTATATTAATTATAATCTTATCCCAATATAATATGTTGATGAGCCGACCAGACTTTTATTAGCCGATCTCCTTCAATTACGTAGGAAATGTGAAAGCATGGACATTAGAACGGGACCACCTTTCAGCCCCACTTTTGAAGGACAGCCGGAATATTTGCTTTGTATTCTAAAAACAAAGATGGAAATTGGAATTTCTCTTTGTTTTGTGGAGAGATTCTTATGAGAATTTTTAGGGATCCGATTAATTAAGCAGACGTAATCAATTAGGCATGGAGGCATGGTGTTTGCTATTCTTTTCTCCTTTGGACCCATCAATCATTTTATCCACCCAACTAGCTTTATACTCAAAATTCAAATGTGTCTAATTGGATAAGCAAAGAAGGTAAAGGAATAAAACCTTTAGGCTATTATTGGTGGAGAACGGAGATGAAAAACGGAAGAAATGATGAAGGAGAGGAAGACGATGAAAAAAAATATGATATTTTTCATCGTACATTTATTAAAAATAATAAAAAAGTAAAAAATATTTTAATTTTTAATTATTTTAATTTAAAAAAATTGTGATTTCCGTCATAAGAAAAAAAATTCAATCATCTAAGTTTTTTTTCTTTATTTTCTTTTTTTATTAAATGACAAGAAAATGTTAAAAAAAAAGAAGGATGAGAGATAAGATGGATTACTTTTTATTGTGTCAATCATAAGCCTAATGGGTATCATTTGAAAAAAAAAACGATAAAAAAATATTATCTATTTTTTTTTCCTCTCTATTTTTTTCTTCTCAATTTTCTCTTTATTAATTATAATCTTAAAGAAATTTTACCATTAAATCATAATTAACATGATTGATGATAAAGAATTTTCTACACACGTGACTCAATACGTCTAAACCAAGTGTGTGGATTACACAGAAAGATCATAACCATTAATCACAACTAACAATAGCATTCTTTAACCTTTTGTATCATTTGTTTTAGAGAAGTAAATATAAGATTAATTAAAATTAGCAGCAAGAAATATAGAGTTTTTTATTTCTCTCATTTTTATCGAAACAGTACTAAAAGAGTTTAATTGTTAGAGGATATTTAAAAGATCTTGATGTTGTAAGTCATGTGTATTACACATATATCTATATATCTGTTGTGGCCATGGTCCGAGGGGTGACTCGGATCCCACATCGTTGAGTGAAAGGCAAGACTGGCGCCTTATAAGGGTGGGAGCCCTCACTCCCTCACGAGGCCTTTTAAAACCGTGAGGGACCTGCTCCCAAAGCGGACAATATCGTGAGCCAGTCTACCGGGATCTCATCAATGGCGCCGTCTGTGGGAACCCCGGAATTGACCAGACACAACCGCCAGTCTTCCCTTCACTGGGGGGCTATGTTGTGGCCATGGTCCGAGGGGTGACTCGGATCCCACATCGTTGAGTGAAAGGCAAGACTGGCGCCTTATAAGGGTGGGAGTCCTCACTCCCTCACGAGGCCTATGTTGTGGCCATTGTCCGAGGGGTGACTCGGATCCCACATCGTTGAGTGAAAGGCAAGACTGGCGCCTTATAAGGGTGGGAGCCCTCACTCTCTCACGAGGCCTTTTAAAACCGTGAGGGACCTGCTCCCAAAGCGGACAATATCGTGAGCCAGTCTACCGGGATCTCATCAATGGCGCCGTCTGTGGGAACCTCAGAATTGACCAGACACAACCGCCAGTCTTCCCTTCACTGGGGGGCTGTATTGTGGCCATGGTCCGAGGGGTGACTCGAATCCCACATCGTTGAGTGAAAGGCAAGACTGGCGCCATATAAGGGTGGGAGTCCTCACTCCCTCATGAGGCATTTTAAAACCGTGAGGGACCTACTCCCAAAGCGAACAATATCGTGAGCCAGTCTACCGGGATCTCATCAATATCTATAGGATATAATTTGATAATAAACACAATATAAATACAAGTTTGATAGATATAAAGAGATGACGTAGTTATCTAGGTAATCTATCTTAATTATCTTCTAGAGATAATCAAAATAAACTCATGTTCATACAGTAACTCATAGACCTAACCTCCATTTTAATCTACTAATACCTATTGGAAGGCAGTTGGCTATCACGTTCCCCATCTCCTTGTTTAATATAGGTTTAATTCGTCCTCCGTTGCGCTATGGTTACCGAGGACTTGGAGATTAATGGCGAAATCCGAGAGATAATTTTTCCTCCAGATCTTCCTTGAAGATTTTCCCAAACAATATCTTTTTTCCATCAAGTGCGGAACGATGGTGGACCCGAAGAAGTATTAGCGTAATTTCAGATCTCCAACGGTGTTTTGGAGCGAGACATCAGCGCTGACGGTGGCTAGCGTTCGAGCCGCGAACACTTTGTTGAGGTGCACAATGAGGTGGGGAGGGGTCTCATTGAAGGGGATGTCACGTCGGTCGAGAACAACGGAGATCTTGTCGACGATTCGCTCTTGACCGTCAGAAGCAATGAATTCGTACTAGAGATAACAAAGAAGCCACTATTTTTTTTTTCTTTTATTCACTTCTTTTCACTGAACAAATCTTTGCAAGTATTGGCCTTCATTTCCTTGGTTATTGTTGCGTTGTTGGTTCGAATATTGTTTGGGTTTGACCATGATTTGGTTATGATTTCTTAATTGCTATGTGTCTTATTTGAATTTTATTTTATTTTATTTTGAGGTTTTGATTCTTCTTCTTCCCTTAAAATTTTGATTTTCATTTCAAAAATATAAAAAGGAAGAAAGCCTGAGGACCTAGAAAGCGAAGGAAAATAAATGGGTTGTAAAAGCGGTTTCAGTGATGCTTTGTTTGGGCGTAGAGAAAAGAGGGAAAATGAAAACAATGAAATTTGTTATGCTTTTTTTTATTTTCTTTGTTAATTTGGATCAATTTGTGGCTCCTGTTACTCAATGATGACTGTTTATCTCTCTTTGGCCAAATGCGGATGGATTATTATTAGTGATTTTAATTAATGTTCATATAAGTGTGAATATTGAGGTTTATATGGTTTGTTATAGTTTCAGTGATGCTCTGGCTGGGTGTCGAGAAAACAGAGGAAAGAGAATGTAAGAACTTAAATAAAATCTAAACATACTAAACAACTTAAATAGCATATAGATTAAATACAGAATTATAAAGACCGTAAACATACCTCCAGCCATTGAAGTTTTCCACTTACACAATCCGTTATTCTCTCGATATTGGTTCTTCTAAACTCTCAGAACTCTCTTCAATTGATGGTGTATGAAAGAAAAATGAGTAATCCCGAGTCTAGGGACCAAACCTTGCAACGAAGTTTATACTTGTTCTTCAATCAAGAACGTTCGTCCGAATTCTATACACTTGTTACCACAATCAATGAGAGGCTATAGGGTTAAACATGGACCATATATAGATTGGTTACATATACCTTATGTTCTCAATACAACCATTAAGAATATGAACCAAAATTCCTTAAACATACACCTTGTGTTGCTCTCTCTAACTCTCAATATGCTCTATGGTCATCCTATTTATAGGAGAGATGTTCTAATAATTCCACTAGTTAGTGGAGCATGATGGCCTCCCATAATTCCACTAATTAGTGGAGCATAATGACCTCCCATAATTCCACTAACTAGTGGAGCATAATGGAGCATGATGGCCTCCCATAGAGCATGATGGCCTCCCATAATTCCACTAATTAGTGGAGCATAATGGCCTCTTGAATTTATTACATTCTTCTACTTGGTCCATATGTTTAACCTAACTTAATCCCATTGATGTATTTTAAGAAGTAAATACATGAATCATGGCAATAAGTCCTCTAAGAGTGAGTATTATCTTCCATGTATTACGATGCATTTAGTTCCTTAAGTATTATTCTTCATGTGGTAACATTTCTTAATGAATAAACCCTATGTTTATTCTTGGTGCTATACCGATGAATTTTCTCAAAGAAATAAAGGTGCACATGAATATGAGAAAACATCAAAATATGTAAGAGTTTCATTAATAAACTGTATGTATACACTTACAAAGTGGAACCAAGTCTCATTTTCTCTACATGATCCTTGAATTTCAGAGGTGGCATGCCTTTAGTCAAAGGATCAGCGATCATCAATTCAGTGCTAATGTGTTCAATGACCACTTTCTTTTCTTTTACACGTTCTCTTATGGCTAAATACTTAATGTCGATGTGTTTACTTCGACTTCCACTTTTATTGTTCTTAGCTATAAAGACAGCAGCTGAATTGTCGCAGAAAATTATTAATGGCCTAGATATAGAATCCATGACTCTAAGCCCAGAAATGAAGCTCCTAAGCCATACACCATGTGAAATGGCCTTAAAACAGGAGACGAATTCGGCTTCCATAGTAGAAGTAGCAGTCAATGTCTGTTTAGCACTTATTCAAGAAACAGCTCCACCGGCCATCAGAAAAATGTACCCTGATGTTGATTTACGTGAATCAACACGGCCAGCAAAGTCTGAATCAGAGTAGCCAATCATATCCAGATTGTCCGTCTGTCTATATATAAGCTTGTAGTATTTAGTTCCTTGAAGATACCTCATTACTTTCTTTGCAGCTCTCCAGTGGTCTACACCTGGGTTACTCTGATATCGCCTTAGCATCCCCACAACAAATGCAATGTCAGGTCTAGTGCAGACCTGAGCATACATAAGGCTTCCGACTGCAGAAGCATATGGAATGTTCTTCATGGATTCCCTCTCAAAATTGTTCTTCGGGCATTGGTTCAAATTGAACCTATCACCCTTCACAATGGGAGCTACACTTGGTGAACAATCTATCATCTGAAATCTCTCTAAAACTTTGTTGATATAGGTTTCTTGTGACAGACCTAAAACACCTCGAGGTCTATCTCTATGGATCTTAATGCCAATGACATAAGATACCTCACCCATATCTTTCATATCAAAATTTGTAGAGAGAAATTGCTTCACCTCATGCAGTAAGCCCTTATAATTGGTTGCAAATAAAATATCATCCACATATAAAACTAAAAAACAAATTTTACTCCCACTAACCTTCTGCTATATACATTGATCCATGGGGTTTTCAACAAAACCGAATGAAGAAATTACTTCATGGAATTTATGATACCATTGACGGGAGGCTTGTTTTAAACCATATATGGATTTCTTAAGCTTGCAAACCAAACGCTCACCATCATTAGAGGAGAAATCTTCAGGTTGTTTCATATAGACCTCCTCCTCTAGATCTCCATTAAGAAATGTGGTTTTCACATCCATTTGTTACAGTTCAAGGTCAAAATTAGCAACTAATGCCAAAATAATACGAAGAGAATCTTTCTTAGATACAGGAGAGAAAGTCTCCGTATAATCGATTCATTCTTTTTGAGTAAATCCCTTAGCAACGAGTCTCGCTTTGTTTCTCTCAATGTTGCCTAATGAATCTTTCTTGGTCTTAAAAACCCATTTACAACCAATGACCTTCGCCCCATTAGGCAACTCTACAATATCCCAGACTCCGTTACTTTTCATGGAATTCATCTATTCCTTCATGGCATCGTGCTATTCCTTTAATTTTTAAGACACAGCTTTCAGTTTATTTTATAAAACTGATTGTGTTGGGAATGGTATTTTGTCTGATGGTCTTTATCGTCTTTATTTACAAAATGATGCCACTTATATTCAATGCATGTTCAAACTGGCGTTAAAAGGTGTAATATTAACGAGGACTCCTCTATGTTATGGCACCGGATATTAGGACATATCTCCATAGAAATAATTAAAAGATTAGTGAATGAAGGGGTACTTAGTACTCTGGATTATACTGATTTTGAGACTTGTGTGGACTGCATTAAGAGAAAGCAGACCAACAAGTCCAAGAAAGGTGCTAATAGGAGTTCAGACATATTAGAAATCATTCATACTGATATATGTTGTCCAGACATGGACGTACATGGTCAGAAATATTTCGTCACTTTTATCGATGATTACTCACGATATATGTATATCTATTTGCTTCATAACAAAAATGAAGCATTGGATGCCTTCAAAGTCTTTAAGGCTGAAGTTGAGAACCAATACGAAAAGCAAATACAAATTGTGAGATCTGATAGAGGTGGAGAATATTATGGTAGATACACAGAAAGTGGACAAGAACCTGGTCTTTTTGCCAAGTTTCTTCAAGAACATGAGATTGTTGCCCAATACACTATGCCTGGTTCCCCGGACCAGAATGGTGTTGCAGAAAGAAGAAACTGAACATTGATGGACATGGTGCGGAGTATGCTTAACAACTCCAACCTTTCTACATCCTTGTAGACTGATGCACTAAAGACGGCTGCGTATATATTAAACCGAGTTCCAACCAAGGCTGTTCCCAAGACACCATTTGATTTATGGAAAGGTTGGAAACCGAGTTTGCGACATATGCGCGTTTGGGGATGTCCGTCTGAGGTGAGGATTTATAACCCATAAGAGAAGAAACTGGATCCGAGGACCATTAGTGGGTATTTCGTTGGATATACCGAAAGGTCCAAGGGTTACAGGTTTTATTGTCCAACTCGTACTACTAGGATTGTGGAATCAAGAAACGCTAAGTTTTAGAGAATGACATGATCAGTGGGAGGGATCGGTTCAAAAACTTAGTTCCTGCACATGATCATACAGAACCTGCACATGATCATACAGAATCTCAACCTTCATCAAATGATAGATTGGTTATAGTTCATAACACGCCTCAAGTACAAGCTCGTGTTGACCAATCGATCATTGAGGTTCCACAAGCTGCTGACAACATTCTAATAGATCAAATAGTTCAAGAAATATCACAAGTTCCTGAACAACCAGTTGAACCACAAGCTCCCCTGGAAAATATTGGTACAACATTAATAAAATCTACTAGAGTTAAGAGATCAGCAATTCCTAGTGATTACATTGTGTATCTACAAGATCTCTTTGAGCCATTTTTTTCTCGGACAAAGTGAAAATCTATCTCAATATGTTTAGTGCGAGAATGAAAAATTGGATTAGCTGCAAGATAGGTGACCCCAATGTTATCACAGTACACTTGAACTAGATGAGACAAGAACACACGTAAGTCATAGAGAAGTTGACGAATCCAATAGGTCTCAACTACAACATAAGCTAGAGAGCAGTATTTAGATTCAATGCTAGAACGAGACACAATGAGTTGTTTCTTTGATTTCAAAGAAATAAGATTTAGGTCAAGGAAGATCGCATAGCGTATAGTGGAGCGGCAATTGTCAAGGCAGCCAACCCAGTCTGTATCTGCATAGCAAGAAAGAGAAAAATCATCTACAACATCTAGAAGTAGTAATACCACATAAATAGCGAATAATGCATTTCACAAGTTGAAAATGAGAGATGCGTGGAGTATGCAAAACTGACTGACCAAACTAATAGCATATGTAATATCAAGTCGAGTTATGGTTAAATACAGCAGACCTCCGACCACACTCCTATGTTCATATGGATATGCTAGCAGTTCACCCTCATGTAGTGAAGGGTGAGCCTTAGAGAGAACATGAGTTTTGACCAGTTTAGCAGAGGACATAAAGAATTTAAGTAAAAAAGTCTTTGGTGTACTTTGTTTGAGATAGAAACAAATCTAAGGTGGACCGAACAATTTCAATGTCGAGGAAATAATGAAGACCACCAAGATCCTTCATAGCAAACTAGTGAGATAAAGTATTGATGAAGCGAAATAGAAGGGTGGTATTATTACCTGTGAGGATAATGTCATCAACATACACTAGTAAAATAAGAAGACTATGAGGTGACTTGAGGACAAACATAGTGTTTACTCGGCTACAAGAATGTTGACCCGTATTTGATTTTAATAATGACAAAACACTACTCTAATTGCACTAACAGTTTTATCTAAGTGTTTAAGTGGTAAAAGTATTCAGTACGGAAACAAAATGCAAGAACTCAATGCGATTCAGACACCAAAACAAGACAGAAGATCTAGAGTAGGGATTAAAGTAATTGAAACAATTGTAAATCTCTTATATTCAATTACATAGTTTGATCTGTGGCTCAGTTTACAAAAGACTTTGACAAAACTAATAATACAAAAAGTTTCTAAGTCAAAAACTGTTTTTCAAAAGGAAAACTGGGTTGAATGACAACTCAGTCGATTGGGTCCCTGTACCAGTCGACTAGGATATAGGATAGAAAGTTTTCAGTCGATTGGTATTAAGGACCCAGTCGACTAGTACTCTCTTTTGGCCTAAAAAGTGAAAATTCTTCACTTGACCCAATTAACTGGTAATTCGAAAATATGACCGCTTGAGACGCAAGACTTAAGCATTTAATGCCCCAAACCTACCAAATCTGTGTCAAATGGCCATATTGATTCAAAGCTATATAAACCCACTTCAATGAGCATTTAAAATAAAAAGAGAACACATTCAATTCATAAGATAACTCATTTATTCTCAAAAGCTTTGAAAAATTTATTGTTGAGCCATTCTTCAAGCTTGTTCTTGAAAGAAAGATATTGTTCATTTGTAAAAATACTTATTGCTGTCTCTTTACCATTTACTTTACAGCAAATTTCATTTATTGTAAAGGGAAAGAGTTGGTACAACTCTTAGAGTGTTTAGGATTAAATACTTCATTGTAGATTCCATGAGGAAGAGATCGGTTGTAAGGTTTGTGCAGCACTCGTGAAGTTGTATGACTAAAGTTTTATTGAATTACTTCAAGGAGGTTCCTTGAAGAGAGTGGGCATAGGGTCGGAAAAAATCCGATATTTTTGAACCACTATAAACGGAGTTTGCATTTTCTCTTCCTTAAACTCTTTTACTTTCAACAATATTACTTGTTTATGTGATTTGTACATTTAACAGTTTAAAAACTTGTAAAATAATTAGCAAAAGTTTTTAAAACCCAATTCACCACCCTCTTGGGTTTGAACCCCGGTTTACAAAGAAAAACCAAGAAAGAAGAAAAGAACTAAACGAGTGAAACCAAGCTCTAGGAGCCTGTTTCAGACCATAGATAACTTTGTGTAATTTACAAACGTTAGAAGAACGAAGGTTATCAACAAAACTAAAAGGTTGTTTCATGTATATGACTTCATTATGATAACAATGAAGAAAAACATTTTTAACATCCAATTGTCTAATAACCCAAGCATGAGAAATAGCTAAGGATAAAACAGTGCATATAGTAGTAGGTTTAACAATTGTCTAATAATCCAAGCATAAGACTATAACATGATTAAATCGGTGAGGGAAATTCAGGGAAAGGTGACTAGTAGTGTGACAAATCTGACACTGAGTGGATAAGGAACCAAGGGGTGATCTCGGAAGACATTCACGCTGTAAGATGAACCACCAGCAAATCGATTAAACATAGAAGAAGAGTAAGAAGACTGATTTATACCTGAACCATACCGAGAAGAGTCACCACAACTAGTATGGCGTCCACAACCCCTGCTACGATCCATATACCCCGAGAGACTCCCACCACGACCACGAAAAGCACCAAATGTGGTGGTAACGACAAAGGTTGTAGGAGGATCAGATGATTGAGAATTGACATAAAGATGTTTCAATCGTTGTTCTTAAAGTATCAGCTTTGTACGTAGATCTTCAAAGGTAAGAGTGATGTTGGTGTTGGTAACTATGGTGATGAAACTCTCATACTCTATAGGCAGACCTGCTAGGGTATAGGAGATGAGGTCTTTTGTGGAAAGTTGATTGTAGCAAGAGCATCAGCAATATCTTTGAGATCCCGCATATACTACTCCATAGATTTTCCATCTTTGGCGTATTTGTGAAGCTTCAATCTCATGTCAAACTCATTGGCATTGGACTAATCAAGGTACCATTGTTCCAATGCAATCCAACCATCCCGAGAAGTGCAGATATCATGGACATCTTGCAAGATGTTAAAGGTAAGAGTGGCATTAATCCAGGAGCAAAGGCACTGGTCTTTCCGAATCCAGGTGGAATAGGCCAGATTGAGAATGGTATGACCATCATTATTGAGCGAAAGGTTAGAGGGACAGGGAAAAGAACCATCAACATAACCAATGAGGTCATAGCTAATGAGAACATGTAGAAATTGATAGCGCTAAAGGATGTAGTTGGAGTTATCGAGCTTTATATTGACTAGATGTGTGATATTAGGAGCAAAAAATAAAGAAAGGTTAGGAAAAGAAAGGGTAGGTGTTGTGGGAGTAAGTGATGGCACAAGCTGGGTGTTTGTGGTAGAGCCAAGACTATGGAGTTGTGAGGTGAAGTGTGCCTTCGTAAAGGGGTGATAACATATGGGTTTATGGGGTTGGATGGTGGGAGGTGGAGAAGAGTCTTGGCTGGTGTATAAGTGTTCAGGTTTGTCGGTGTGGGGTGGTTGATGTGTGCAGTGGAAGTATAAAGGTGGTAAGGATAGGCGGCAGCAACTTACGGCAAGAAAGAAGAAAGGCTAGAGTTAGTGTTTGGGGTAGGTGAGCGACCAGTAAGATGGGCTGGTACACTGCCAGCGAGGAAATGGAGGGAGGAGGTAGATGTGGCAACCACGGGTATGGGAATAGGGAGAAGGCAGTGTGCGATAGTTGATGAGGGCACGACTAACAAATGGGAGGCAGATCCTATTCAAGTTCCAATTGGTCAAGTGACAAGAGCCCGAGCAAAACGGTTTATTCAAGTTCCAATTGGTCCAATTATAAGGGCCCGATCTAAACGATTCAAGAAAACTCTCAATTGGCTTATTCAACATATTTGGGCTAAGAACCATCTTTGGGGGCCCAAGGATAATGCCATACATGATCCACAAGGATGCGTTTCTATGATTCAAGGGAATTTCCACTTTGGAATTTTGGGAGGACCCAACGAACAGAATTAAAATGGTCATATCTTTTTGCCCACAACTCCAAATGGGCTGAAACTTATTAGGATGGAAAGATGACGTCTTGGCACTCAATTTTGACCTAAGAAAGTTTCAACAAAGATATCGTTTGGGCCTGGTATGATGGGCCGAAATCCAGTAGGCTGTTGCATCCGAATCTACGTTGGGCTTGCACCTTTTCTTAATTGTTTTCTTCTAAATTTAATTGTTGCATTATAAGGCTTGCATGCCAAGTTAGGTACTTTCCTTATTTGAATTTTAGGTTACCAAAATTCTATTTAGGTTTATTTCCTATTTCGTAGTTTCCTATTCCTACCATAATTCTGTTTAGGTTTATTTCCTATTTTTTAGTTTTCCTTTTTCTATTTGGTTACGAATTCTCATGTATTTAAATAGCCATTGGCTTTTGGAATAATACAATTCAGATTTGATTCATACTTTCAGAGAGAAATTTCTCTTTAGTTCTTTTAGAACTTCTGAACTTATCGGAGTTTCCGTGGCGTTCATCTTCGACTTATCAATCAATCCTTCCATAATTGATTGTGGTGTCTTCATTATACCAAGGTTCTTGCTTCGATATAAGCAACGGGTCGCGGTCTCAGTCTTCATTATACCAAGGTTCTTGCTTCAATATAAGCACAGGGTCGCGGTCTCACATAAATCTGCTTCTAGACGATCTTGGAGGTCTTCTTGATCCATAAATTTCTTAGTTCTTGGCGTGGATCATATCAGTTGGTATCAATGATGAGGGCACGACTAACAAATGGGAGGCAGATCATATTCAAGTTCCAATTGGTCCAGTTATAAGGGCCCGAGCTAAACGGTTCAAGAAAACTCTCAATTGGCTTATTCAACATATTTGGGCTAAGAACCATCTTTGGGGGCCTAAGGATAACGCTATACAGATCCACAAGGATGGGTTTCCATGATTCAAGGGAATTTCCACTTCGGAATTTCGGGTGGACCCAACGAACAGAATTAAAATGGTCATATCTTCTTGCCCACAACTCCAAATGGGCTGAAACTTATTAGGATGGAAAGATGACGTCTTGGCACTCAATTTTGACCTAAGAAAGTTTCAAAAAAGATATCGTTTGGGCCTGGTATGAGGGGCCGAAATCCAGTAGGCTGTTGCATCCGAATCTACGTTGGGCTTGCACCTTTTCTTAATTGTTTTCTTCTAAATTTAATTGTTGCATTATAAGGCTTGCATGCCAAGTTAGGTACTTTCCTTATTTGAATTTTAGGTTACCAAAATTCTATTTAGGTTTATTTCCTATTTCGTAGTTTCCTATTCCTACCATAATTCTGTTTAGGTTTATTTCCTATCTTTTAGTTTTCCTTTTTCTATTTGGTTACGAATTCTCATGTATTTAAATAGCCATTGGCTTTCGGAATAATACAATTCAGATTTGATTCATACTTTCGGAGAGAAATTTCTCTTTGGTTCTTTTAGAACTTCTGAACTTATCGGAGTTTCCGTGGCGTTCATCTTCGACTTATCAATCAATCCTTCCATAATTGATTGTGGTGTCTTCATTATACCAAGGTTCTTGCTTCGATATAAGCAACGGGTCGCGGTCTCAGTCTTCATTATACCAAGGTTCTTGCTTCAATATAAGCACAGGGTCGCGGTCTCACATAAATCTGCTTCTAGACGATCTTGGAGGTCTTCTTGATCCATAAATTTCTTAGTTCTTGGCGTGGATCATATCAGTTGGTATCAATGATGAGGGCACGACTAACAAATGGGAGGCAGATCATATTCAAGTTCCAATTGGTCCAGTTATAAGGGCCCGAGCTAAACGGTTCAAGAAAACTCTCAATTGGCTTATTCAACATATTTGGGCTAAGAACCATCTTTGGGGGCCTAAGGATAACGCTATACAGATCCACAAGGATGGGTTTCCATGATTCAAGGGAATTTCCACTTCGGAATTTCGGGTGGACCCAACGAACAGAATTAAAATGGTCATATCTTCTTGCCCACAACTCCAAATGGGCTGAAACTTATTAGGATGGAAAGATGACGTCTTGGCACTCAATTTTGACCTAAGAAAGTTTCAAAAAAGATATCGTTTGGGCCTGGTATGAGGGGCCGAAATCCAGTAGGCTGTTGCATCCGAATCTACGTTGGGCTTGCACCTTTTCTTAATTGTTTTCTTCTAAATTTAATTGTTGCATTATAAGGCTTGCATGCCAAGTTAGGTACTTTCCTTATTTGAATTTTAGGTTACCAAAATTCTATTTAGGTTTATTTCCTATTTCGTAGTTTCCTATTCCTACCATAATTCTGTTTAGGTTTATTTCCTATCTTTTAGTTTTCCTTTTTCTATTTGGTTACGAATTCTCATGTATTTAAATAGCCATTGGCTTTTGGAATAATACAATTCAGATTTGATTCATACTTTCGGAGAGAAATTTCTCTTTGGTTCTTTTAGAACTTCTGAACTTATCGGAGTTTCCGTGGCGTTCATCTTCGACTTATCAATCAATCCTTCCATAATTGATTGTGGTGTCTTCATTATACCAAGGTTCTTGCTTCGATATAAGCAACGGGTCGCGGTCTCAGTCTTCATTATACCAAGGTTCTTGCTTCAATATAAGCACAGGGTCGCGGTCTCACATAAATCTGCTTCTAGACGATCTTGGAGGTCTTCTTGATCCATAAATTTCTTAGTTCTTGGCGTGGATCATATCAGTTGGTATCAATGATGAGGGCACGACTAACAAATGGGAGGCAGATCATATTCAAGTTCCAATTGGTCCAGTAATAAGGGCCCGAGCTAAACGGTTCAAGAAAACTCTCAATTGGCTTATTCAACATATTTGGGCTAAGAACCATCTTTGGGGGCCTAAGGATAATGCTATACATGATCCACAAGGATGGGTTTCCATGATTCAAGGGAATTTCCACTTTGGAATTTCGGGTGGACCCAACGAACAGAATTAAAATGGTCATATCTTCTTGCCCACAACTCCAAATGGGCTGAAACTTATTAGGATGGAAAGATGACGTCTTGGCACTCAATTTTGACCTAAGAAAGTTTCAAAAAAGATATCGTTTGGGCCTGGTATGAGGGGCCGAAATCCAGTAGGCTGTTGCATCCGAATCTACGTTGGGCTTGCACCTTTTCTTAATTGTTTTCTTCTAAATTTAATTGTTGCATTATAAGGCTTGCATGCCAAGTTAGGTACTTTCCTTATTTGAATTTTAGGTTACCAAAATTCTATTTAGGTTTATTTCCTATTTCGTAGTTTCCTATTCCTACCATAATTATGTTTAGGTTTATTTCCTATTTTTTAGTTTTCCTTTTTCTATTTGGTTACGAATACTCATGTATTTAAATAGCCATTGGCTTTTGGAATAATACAATTCAGATTTGATTCATACTTTCGGAGAGAAATTTCCCTTTGGTTCTTTTAGAACTTCTGAACTTATCGGAGTTTCCGTGGCGTTCATCTTCGACTTATCAATCAATCCTTCCATAATTGATTGTGGTGTCTTCATTATACCAAGGTTCTTGCTTCGATATAAGCAACGGGTCGCGGTCTCAGTCTTCATTATACCAAGGTTCTTGCTTCAATATAAGCAACGGGTCGCGGTCTCACATAAATCTGCTTCTAGACGATCTTGGAGGTCTTCTTGATCCATAAATTTCTTAGTTCTTGGCGTGGATCATATCAGTTGGTATCAATGATGAGGGCACGACTAACAAATGGGAGGCAGATCATATTCAAGTTCCAATTGGTCCAGTTATAAGGGCCCGAGCTAAACGGTTCAAGAAAACTCTCAATTGGCTTATTCAACATATTTGGGCTAAGAACCATCTTTGGGGGCCTAAGGATAATGCTATACATGATCCACAAGGATGGGTTTCCATGATTCAAGGGAATTTCCACTTTGGAATTTCGGGAGGACCCAACGAACAGAATTAAAATGGTCATATCTTCTTGCCCACAACTCCAAATGGGCTGAAACTTATTAGGATGGAAAGATGACGTCTTGGCACTCAATTTTGACCTAAGAAAGTTTCAAAAAAGATATCGTTTGGGCCTGGTATGAGGGGCCGAAATCCAGTAGGCTGTTGCATCCGAATCTACGTTGGGCTTGCACCTTTTCTTAATTGTTTCCTTCTAAATTTAATTGTTGCATTATAAGGCTTGCATGCCAAGTTAGGTACTTTCCTTATTTGAATTTTAGGTTACCAAAATTCTATTTAGGTTTATTTCCTATTTCGTAGTTTCCTATTCCTACCATAATTCTGTTTAGGTTTATTTCCTATTTTTTAGTTTTCCTTTTTCTATTTGGTTACGAATTCTCATGTATTTAAATAGCCATTGGCTTTTGGAATAATACAATTCAGATTTGATTCATACTTTCGGAGAGAAATTTCCCTTTGGTTCTTTTAGAACTTCTGAACTTATCGGAGTTTCCGTGGCGTTCATCTTCGACTTATGAATCAATCCTTCCATAATTGATTGTGGTGTCTTCATTATACCAAGGTTCTTGCTTTGATATAAGCAACGGGTCGCGGTCTCAGTCTTCATTATACCAAGGTTCTTGCTTCAATATAAGCAACGGGTCGCGGTCTCACATAAATCTGCTTCTAGACGATCTTGGAGGTCTTCTTGATCCATAAATTTCTTAGTTCTTGGCGTGGATCATATCAGTTGGTATCAATGATGAGGGCACGACTAACAAATGGGAGGCAGATCATATTCAAGTTCCAATTGGTCCAGTTATAAGGGCCCGAGCTAAACGGTTCAAGAAAACTCTCAATTGGCTTATTCAACATATTTGGGCTAAGAACCATCTTTGGGGGCCTAAGGATAATGCTATACATGATCCACAAGGATGGGTTTCCATGATTCAAGGGAATTTCCACTTTGGAATTTCGGGAGGACCCAACGAACAGAATTAAAATGGTCATATCTTCTTGCCCACAACTCCAAATGGGCTGAAACTTATTAGGATGGAAAGATGACGTCTTGGCACTCAATTTTGACCTAAGAAAGTTTCAAAAAAGATATCGTTTGGGCCTGGTATGAGGGGCCGAAATCCAGTAGGCTGTTGCATCCGAATCTACGTTGGGCTTGCACCTTTTCTTAATTGTTTTCTTCTAAATTTAATTGTTGCATTATAAGGCTTGCATGCCAAGTTAGGTACTTTCCTTATTTGAATTTTAGGTTACCAAAATTCTATTTAGGTTTATTTCCTATTTCGTAGTTTCCTATTCCTACCATAATTATGTTTAGGTTTATTTCCTATTTTTTAGTTTTCCTTTTTCTATTTGGTTACGAATTCTCATGTATTTAAATAGCCATTGGCTTTTGGAATAATACAATTCAGATTTGATTCATACTTTCGGAGAGAAATTTCCCTTTGGTTCTTTTAGAACTTCTGAACTTATCGGAGTTTCCGTGGCGTTCATCTTCGACTTATCAATCAATCCTTCCATAATTGATTGTGGTGTCTTCATTATACCAAGGTTCTTGCTTCGATATAAGCAACGGGTCGCGGTCTCAGTCTTCATTATACCAAGGTTCTTGCTTCAATATAAGCAACGGGTCGCGGTCTCACATAAATCTGCTTCTAGACGATCTTGGAGGTCTTCTTGATCCATAAATTTCTTAGTTCTTGGCGTGGATCATATCAGTTGGTATCAATGATGAGGGCACGACTAACAAATGGGAGGCAGATCATATTCAAGTTCCAATTGGTCCAGTTATAAGGGCCCGAGCTAAACGGTTCAAGAAAACTCTCAATTGGCTTATTCAACATATTTGGGCTAAGAACCATCTTTGGGGGCCTAAGGATAATGCTATACATGATCCACAAGGATGGGTTTCCATGATTCAAGGGAATTTCCACTTTGGAATTTCGGGAGGACCCAACGAACAGAATTAAAATGGTCATATCTTCTTGCCCACAACTCCAAATGGGCTGAAACTTATTAGGATGGAAAGATGACGTCTTGGCACTCAATTTTGACCAAAGAAAGTTTCAAAAAAGATATCGTTTGGACCTGGTATGATGGGCCGAAATCCAGTAGGCTGTTGCATCTGAATCTACGTTGGGCTTGCACCTTTTCTTAATTGTGTCCTTCTAAATTTAATTGTTGCATTATAAGGCTTGCATGCCAAGTTAGGTACTTTCCTTATTTGAATTTTAGATTACCAAAATTCTATTTAGGTTTATTTCCTATTTCGTAGTTTCCTATTCCTACCAAAATTTTGTTTAGGTTTATTTCCTATTTTTTAGTTTTCCTTTTTCTATTTGGTTACGAATTCTCATGTATTTAAATAGCCATTGGCTTTTGGAATAATACAATTCAGATTTGATTCATACTTTCGGAGAGAAATTTCTCTTTGGTTCTTTTAGAACTTCTGAACTTATCGGAGTTTCCGTGGCGTTCATCTTCGACTTATCAATCAATCCATCCATAATTGATTGTGGTGTCTTCATTATACCAAGGTTCTTGCTTCGATATAAGCAACGGGTCGCGGTCTCAGTCTTCATTATACCAAGGTTCTTGCTTCAATATAAGCAACGGGTCGCGGTCTCAGTCTTCATTATACCAAGGTTCTTGCTTCAATATAAGCAACGGGTCGCGGTCTCACATAAATCTGCTTCTAGACGATCTTGGAGGTCTTCTTGATCCATAAATTTCTTAGTTCTTGGCGTGGATCATATCAGTTGGTATCAATGATGAGGGCATGACTAACAAATGGGAGGCAGATCCTATTCAAGTTCCAATTGGTCCAGTTATAAGGGCCCGAGCTAAACGGTTCAAGAAAACTCTCAATTGGCTTATTCAACATATTTGGGCTAAGAACCATCTTTGGGGGCCCAAGGATAATGCTATACATGATCCACAAGGATGGGTTTCCATGATTCAAGGGAATTTCCACTTTGGAATTTCAGGAGGACCCAACGAACAGAATTAAAATGGTCATATCTTCTTGCCCACAACTCCAAATGGGCTGAAACTTATTAGGATGGAAAGATGACGTCTTGGCACTCAATTTTGACCTAAGAAAGTTTCAAAAAGGATATCGTTTGGGCCTGGTATGATGGGCCGAAATCCAGTAGGCTGTTGTATCCGAATCTACGTTGGGCTTGCACCTTTTCTTAATTGTTTCCTTCTAAATTTAATTGTTGCATTATAAGGCTTGCATGCCCAGTTAGGTACTTTCCTTATTTGAATTTTAGGTTACCAAAATTCTATTTAGGTTTATTTCCTATTTCGTAGTTTCCTAATCCTACCAGAATTATGTTTAGGTTTATTTCCTATTTTTTAGTTTCCCTTTTTCTATTTGGTTACGAATTCTCATGTATTTAAATAGCTATTGGCTTTTGGAATAACACAATTCAGATTTGATTCATACTTTCGGAGAGAAATTTCTCTTTGGTTCTTTTAGAAGTTCTGAACTTATCGGAGTTTCCGTGGCATTCATCTTCTACTTATCAATCAATCCTTCCATAATTGATTGTGGTGTCTTCATTATACCAAGGTTCTTGATTCGATATAAGCAACGGGTCGCGGTCTCAGTCTGCATTATACCAAGGTTCTTGCTTCAATATAAGCAACGGGTCGCAGTCTCACATAAATCTGCTTCTAGACAATCTTTGAGGTCTTCTTGATCCATAAATTTCTTAGTTCTTGGCGTGGATCATATCAGTTGGTATCAGAGCCTTCTAGTTGCAGGTTTGCTTATCTTTTGTTTTGATTCATAAAAAAAAAAAGTAGTGAAAAAAAAACAAAATTGGAAAAAAAAAAGAAGAATAAATTTCCAGTTTAGAAAAAAAAAACGTGAAAAAGAAAAAGAAAAGTGTGTTATATTTAGATTCAATCTTTTCAATCCTTATTTCTGAATTTCTTTGTGAGTTATTGGTGAATTGTTGCTGGAAACTTTAATACTTGTTCGGTTAGTTTGATAAGAACCTATAAAATCACGAGTGGAAAAAGGCAAGAGTGGTGAGCACATAAGAGGGGAAAAGCCAATCTGATTTTTGTGTGAAAACACGAGTGAAATTGAGTGACTCATTCTTTTAGTGAAACACGTGAGGGAGTGTGTGAGGTCTTTTTTTTTCTAACGTTATTTTTGCAGCAAACATGTCAGACGACAAGAACAAAAATAATTCCGGAGATACGTCGGGAGATGGTGATCCGAAGTTGCTCATGGAGGCTTTAATGGGTGAGATGAGAAGAGTATTGCGAACAGAGATGGAACAGGTTCATGAGCAGATTGATCGGGTAGAGAATACACGTGTGGGGCAGCAACAAAACGCTCCTAATGTGCATAGGAGGGAGAGAGTTCAACCTAGGGGAGAGAGAGTTGAAGATGAAGAGTACTATGGGAATGGATTTGATGAAGAAGATGATCGGGAATCAGTTGTTAGCCATAGGAGATTTGGGGGTCGAGGTAGAGAAGCTAGGAATCGGGAAGAGAATAACGTGGATAGTATTAAGATGAAGATTCCATCGTTTCAAGGCAAAAACGATCCTGAAGCTTACCTTGAGTGGGAGAAGAAGATAGAATTAGTGTTTGATTGTCATAATTATTCCGAGCTTAAAAAGGTTAAACTTGCGGCCATTGAATTTTTTGACTATGCGATTGTTTGGTGGGATCAGCTAGTGTTAAATAGGAGGAGAAATAGAGAGCATCCAATAGAGACTTGGGAGGAGATGAAAACCATGATGAGGAAACGGTTTGTTCCAAGCCATTACTACCGTGAGTTATACCAAAAATTGCAAAGTCTTACACAAGGTAATCGGAGTGTGGAGGATTATTATAAAGAGATGGAAGTAGCTATGATTCGAGCAAATGTAAAGGAGGATAGAGAGGCTACTATGGCTAGGTTCTTGGCTGGTTTGAACCTGAAAATTGCTAATTCGGTGGAGTTGCATCATTATGTGGAATTGGAAGATATGGTGCACATGGCTGTCAAAATTGAGAACCAACTCAAGAGGAGGGGCAGCAATACACGACAAAACCCTAACTCGGGTTCATCTTGGAGGCCGAATTTTGTGAAGCAAGCCACGGCCAAGCTCAAAACCGAGCAAAAGCAAGAAAGTACCAGCCATGGAAATCAAGGTAAAACTGACTCTTCTACCACTAGAAATCGTGATATTAAGTGTTTTAAATGCCAAGGCAGGGGTCACATAGCAAGCCAATGTCTGAACAAAAGAGTTATGGTATTGCGAGATAATGGTGAAATTGAAACCGAGGGCGAAGAAGATACCGAATCTATGCCACCATTAGGGGATGCAAGTGATGAGGAATACGCTGCCCAAGGAGAATTTTTGGTTGCAAGGAGAGCTCTAAGTGTGCAAATCGAAGAAGATGACAAAGTGCAACGAGAAAACATCTTCCATACTAGATGCCACGTGCAAAACAAGGTATGTAGTATGATTATTGATGGAGGTAGTTGTACTAACGTTGCTAGCACTACAATGGTTGAGAAATTAGGGCTGCCAACGATTAAACATCCTCGGCCTTACAAGTTATAATAGCTCAATAATAGTGGTGAACTGAGGGTGAACAAACAGGTGTTAGTTTCCTTTCGTATTGGAAAATATAAAGATGAAGTTTTGTGTGATGTAGTTCCGATGCAAGCTGGACACTTGTTACTAGGCCGGCCATGGCAATTCGATCGATGTATTAAGCATGATGGCTTCACCAACAAATATTCATTTGTTAAAAATCAAAGAACAATCACTCTAGTTCCTTTGACACCAAAGCAGGTTTATGAAGATCAAGTGAGGTTACAAAAAGAGAGTGAGCAAACGAAAGAGAGTGAGAAAAAGAAAACGAATGAAAACCAGAAAAAGAAAATGAGAGAGGTCAAAAAAATTGAGATAGAAAATAAGAGAGCTGATTCGGCCATTGAGAGAAATACAAATTTCTATGCAAGAACGAGTGAAATAAAAAGAATGATGATTTTAATCAGCCAATGATTGTACTTTTGTACAAAGAGGCGTTAAATACTAACCAATTTGACTCATCTTTGCCTAATTCTATTGTTTCTCTTTTACAGGAGTTTGATGATATCTTTCCCGAGGAGATTCCACATGGTTTACCATGGCCAAGTCCCACGAGTGTAGGTCAAGTTCATAGTTTTCATGGACTTGCTAGTTTTTGCAAGAGGTTCATGAAAGACTTTAGCAGTATTGCCGCACCACTTAGCGAAGTCATCAAGAAGATCGTTGAATTCAAATGGGGAGACAAGCAAGAGAAGGGGTTCCAATTGATCGAAGAAAAATTAACTAATGCTCATTTTCAAGTCCTTGAGCACATCAATAACAATGCATACAAATTGGATTTACCAAGTGAGTACAATGATAATACCACTTTCAATGTTTTTGATTTACGCCCTTTTGATGTAGGTGATGATTTGAGGACAAATCCTTTTCAAGAGGAGGGGAATGATGAGGGCACAACTAACAAATGGGAGGCAGATCCTATTCAAGTTCCAATTGGTCAAGTTACAAGAGCCCGAGCTAAATGGTTTATTCAAGTTCCAATTGGTCCAGTTATAAGGGCCCGAGCTAAACGGTTCAAGAAAACTCTCAATTGGCTTATTCAACATATTTGGGCTAAGAACCATCTTTGGGGGCCCAAGGATAATGCTATACATGATCCACAAGGATGGGTTTCCATGATTCAAGGGAATTTCCACTTTGGAATTTCGGGAGGACCCAACGAACAGAATTAAAATGGTCATATCTTCTTGCCCACAACTCCAAATGGGCTGAAACTTATTAAGATGGAAAGATGACATCTTGGCACTCAATTTTAACCTAAGAAAGTTTCAAAAAGGATATCGTTTGGGCCTGGTATGATGGGCCGAAATCCAGTAGGCTGTTGCATCTGAATCTACGTTGGGCTTGCACCTTTTCTTAATTGTTTCCTTCTAAATTTAATTGTTGCATTATAAGGCTTGCATGCCAAGTTAGGTACTTTCCTTATTTGAATTTTAGGTTACCAAAATTCTATTTAGGTTTATTTCCTATTTCGTAGTTTCCTATTCCTACCAGAATTCTGTTTAGGTTTATTTCCTATTTTTTAGTTTGCCTTTTTCTATTTGGTTACGAATTCTCATGTATTTAAATAGCTATTTGCTTTTGGAATAACACAATTCAGATTTGATTCATACTTTTAGAGAGAAATTTCTCTTTGGTTCTTTTAGAACTTTTGAACTTATCGGAGTTTCTGTGGTGTTCATCTTCGACTTATCAATCAATCCTTCCATAATTGATTGTGGTGTCTTCATTATACCAAGGTTCTTGCTTCGATATAAGCAACGGGTCGCAGTCTCAGTCTTCATTATACCAAGGTTCTTGCTTCAATATAAGCAACGGGTCGCGGTCTCACATAAATCTGCTTCTAGACGATCTTGGAGGTCTTCTTGATCCATAAATTTCTTAGTTCTTGGCGTGGATCATATCAATAGTGGAGATAAAAGATAGATTAGAGGTGGCAATGACAGCTTGAGGGTAGATGTTGGTGGCAAAAGTTTGAGGTGGTAGGGTGTTTTCGGTTTCAGATGAGGGATGAGTACTTTCCATGATTGTAGGGTTTTTTCTAGACCTTATTGCTCTGAGAGGATATTTGGAAGACCTTAATGCTATAGGCCATATATATAGGTTACAGATTAATAATAAATATAATACAAAATCAAACTAAATTGATAGATATCAAGAGATAATGTGGTTATCTAGGTAATTTATCTTAGTTGTCTAGTAGAGATAATCTAGAGATAATGTATAATATAGTTATCTACTAGAGATAATCTAAAGATAATGTAGTCATCCTAAAAATAATGTAGTCATCTATTATAACTGTTTTCAATATATTTACAAGTACTTAGTATTAGAACTGGACACAAATAACCTAAAAACCTAACCGAGCCTGAACCGTTCCATATTCGAACCAAAAAAGTGGTTACCAAAAGAAATTGTTAGGCTTATGGTTCAGATTTTTTTATTTTTTTTTATTGTTGTTATAGTTCTTGATTTTTAAATATATTAGTAAATCACTTAACCTAATCATGTTAAAATTATATATATAATTTATAGTTATATATATATATATATATATATATATATATATTTTATAAGTACAGAATTAAATATATATATGTAATTATAATTTTATCTTTATAAATTACAACAATAAATTAAAATTATATTTCAAGACCAAGGGTAAAATAATAAAATAGCTTACAAGTAAAAATTCTCTCCCTATAACTTAATCACTTAATTAATTAATCATAATCATTTTTAACTCTTGAGCATAATCACAAATATCAAATTTGACAATAAACTACTCAATCTTGAACATTGATGATTGAAATGGAAAACTTGGAGGAGAAGAGCTTGGTTGTTTAATGTTTTGGTTATTTTGGTTTTCATTTAAAAGTTTGTACTTTATAGCTTATTTTGAAGTATTTGAATGCGAATAAATTGTTAAAAATTTTAATATAAATTATATTATGCTTTAATTAATAGAGTTTTTTTATATGATAAAATTTTAACTAACCGTAGTTAATTGTAAAATTTTAAAAACCGAACCTAACAAAAATATGGTTACAAAAAAATAATAAAATTTATGATTATAATTTTAAATAAATTACTGTTATAATTATGATTATGATTTAATCAAATTTTAAGATAATTAACGACGCCTACCCTGTCTATGGTTCAGCCTAGTGTTCAGAGTCTTGATAGGAATTAAGCATCCGTTGCCCCACCATATGAATTTTAACTTTTACAAAAGAGAACCACCCATCTGAAAAAGAATCTTCCAAAACCAACATCTTTTAACTCTTTATGCCCCACCATAAAGGACTATCCCATATTTATTAAAGGATTACAGTTGCATCTATGTTCAAAAATGTCAAAAGTTCTCTAAGTTCTAATCTCTCTCTCCTCCCCCCTCCCCCACCCCCTTGTAAAGTTGAAATTAGATCCATTACCTTCTTATCATGTTTTTCTCTTTTTCTCTCCGTCTTTTCAAATTCAGCTACTCCATTAACCATAATTAACACAATTCACAAGCAATTAGGTCCCACAAATGAACCCAAAAGCAATCTTCTCCTAAAATTGAAATATTATTTTTGTGTGAAAATTTTATTGATAATTTAAAAAAAATTATTCGTAACATTCATATAATTATTATTTATGTTACTAATGAAATTACATAATAGTTATCAATTAAATTTAAACCAAATGTAAAATTGAGTATGACTTTCATTCTTTTTTCTTTTTTAAAAGGACACATAATTTTTTTTAACGAGGAGATGACACATCAGTATTTGAAAAATGAATGATTGAGATTTGTGATATTTACTCAAATAGGAAGATAATCTGGTAAACAAACAAAATCATTGATTTAATTTTTTCACTCTTAAAGTTTTTTTGACGATATCGAGACGATCGCAGATAAAAAAAACGCACCACATGTATTGTTAGAAAGCTCTCACCAAGAGCTATCAAATGAGATCCATAAATGCCACGTTCCGTCGAGTCGGTTGCCCTCACGCACGTGGAGGAAAATTCAATAAACAATAACTACCTAATTTTATTATTTTTATTTTTAAATTTTGAAAAATATGATTTTTCAAAAATACCCTCACTTTATTGACATGATAAAAAGGATATTCTTGTAAGATTTATTTTATTTTTAATTTTTTAATGTTGAATTTAACAGCTGTTATTCGAAGAAAAAAAATTAATGATACGTTTATTGGATAAAGAAATGTGAACATTTTCTTAATTTTTTTATATGTTAAAAAGTAAGCAATTGCAGCATTTAAGAAATAATAAATTGGTAAAATCACTTCATATATCATCATGACCTAACTATTAAAAAATTAAATGTTCATTTAGATAAGAAAAACTTAATGACATATGTCTTTTAATTATTATTATCTACAAGACAGTAATTTAATATATTTTACAATTTTTTATTTTTTTAAAATAAATTAGCTTTAATAGTGTAAAATTAAGCATAATGTTAAAATATTAAAAAAATAATAAAAAGATTTGTAATTCATTGTGATTTTTTAATGATTTTTTAATGGTTTAATGTATGTGGCAAAATCTTAATCATTGATTATTCAAATGGTGTTGTGTCATCTTCTCCTTAAAGAAAATGAGATGTCCTTTTAAAAAGGGAAAAATGATGAAAACGGAACCCATAAAATTGTGGTTTTATGCCTGATCCAAACAAGAATTTCACTTGATACAGATTAGCAGTTATTAGAATTTCTATGAGGCTAAATAATCATTTTTGTCTCCGAAGTTTGGTCGGTTTAACATTTTGGCCACTGATATTCAAAAGTGTGCAAGATATCATTAACGTTTGTAAAAATTAACAAACAAACCACTTCCATTAAGTATTACGTCCAGATGCAAACGAAAATATGCTGTGGATTATTAAAAACTGATGTGGAGCCTAATCAGTAGTCTATCTGAGAAAAAAAATTACAAATTCAGCAACATGCCTTTTACTTGTTGGCTCCCATATAAATAAATCTTTTAAAAATTAAAAAATCTTAATAAAATAATTTACAAAATTAAAAAGTTGAAAAGAAAATAAAAATTTAGAAAAACAAATTTCATTGCATTCTCTTTTCCTCTCTTTTCTTAGCACCCAAACAAAGCATCATTGAAACTATATGAAACCATATAAACCCTCAATATTCACACTTACATGAATATTAATTAAAATCATTAACAATAATCCATCCGCAATTCGCCAAAGATAGATAAATATAAGCATTTTTTATACCGGATTTAAATAGAATTGAAGGAAACTAAACAAACAAACAAAGAAATGAAAGATAGGAGTTCACCACCCACGAGATAACACCAAAGGGATATAGAATATCACCACCCAAAGGATTAACACAAGGGATACAAAACTATAAGAATTCACCACTCTAAGGATTATACCAAAGAGATACAGAATTGCAAGAAGGAGAAACTCTCTTCTCAAAAGCCAAAGGCTAATTTCAATTTATAAACTCAAGTCTGCTTTTTCAACTTACAAACACAAGTATTTATAGAGCTTAGAACAACCCTCTAAGCTTAGGACAAGCAAGAAAACAAGGCATAAAACATGCAAGCAAACAATCCCTAAAACATGCAAGGAAACAATCCATAAAACATGCAATGAAACAATCCCTAAAACAAGGAATGAGACAATCCCTAAAACATGCAAGGAATCAAGGAAAAGGCCAAAAGAAGAATACAATCCCGGAATTTCAGGAGGACCCAACTAGCAGATTCAAACGGTCATATCTTCTTCCACACATCTCCAAATGGGCTGAAACTTGTTGGGTTGGAAAGATGACATCTTGAACTTCAATTTAGGCTTAAGAAAGTCTCAAAAAGCAAATCGTTTGGGCCTGTTATGATGGGCCTAAATCTAATAGGTTGTTGCATCCGAATCTTCTTCCACTTTGGGCTTGGACCTTTTACCTTGTTTAGTTGATAAGAGATTTTGTTATTTTTTGTTGGGCAGGCCCATGTTAGGTTGGACACACCTGTGCCAGTCTCCCCCGGTTGATGAAGACTTGCCCCCAAGTCCACTTGGTCTTCTTGATCCTCAAAGTAAGGAGAAAGATTTGAAACATTAAAGGTTGCAGAAACTCCATAATCACCAGGCAACTCAATCTTATAAGCATTCTCCCCAATGCGTTGAACTTGAAAAGAAAACCTTCTTGCACCAAGATAGGATTGAATGAACCCTTAGAACAATTTTCCCACGTATTTGCAAAGTCAGGATCATTCTTGTACAATTCCTTGAGCACTTCAAAACCCAATACTTGCACCTCCATAGTGCTGAGCAAAGAATGTCTTCTACTTAATGCGTCAGCCACTTGATTTAACTTTCCAGATTTATGCTTGATAGAAAAAGAATAGGATTGAAGGAATTCAACCCAACTCACATGCTGGCTGTTAAGTTTCTGTTGGCTATTCAAATACTTCAAAGCTTCATGATCGGAATGCAACAAAAACTCATTTGGGAGGAGATAGTGACTCCAATGATCCAAAGCACGAATAATAGCATAAAATTCCTTATCATAGGTAGAATACTTCCTATGACTCTCATTCAGCTTCTCACTAAAAAAGGCAATAGGTTTACCTTCTTAGCTGAGCACAGCACCAATTCCCACCCCGGACGCATCGCAATCAACTTCAAAAAGCTTGCTAAAATCTGGAAGTATCAGCATTGTCTCTTTTCGAAGAGTTTGAAACACTTGATAAAGGTGCTCCATATGATCTCGTTGAGTTTTGCTGTAAATCATAATGTCATCGAAATACACAACAACAAAAAGCCCAATGAAAGGCTTAAACACATGATTCATCAGTCGCATAAAAGTGCTAGGAGCATTAGAGGGCCCAAAAGACATCACCATCCATTCATACAGCCCCTCTCTAGTCTTGAATGTTATTTTCCACTTGTCTCCCGACCTCATTCTAATTTTGTGATAACCGCTGCGAAGATCAATTTTTGAGAAAATAACAGCTCCATAAATCTGGTCAAGAATATCACCTAATTGCAGAATAGAAAAGCGATATCTGACGGTGATCTTATTCACCGCTCTACTATCAATGCACATACGCCAAGAGCCATCTTTTTTGGGAACAAGGAGTGCTGGAACAGCACAAGGACTCATGCCCTCTCTAACAAGCCCCTTTTCGATCAACAATTCAATTTGTCTTTGTAGTACTTCATGCTCCTTAAGGTTCAATCGATAGGCTGGTTTGTTAGGCAACACAGATCCTGGTACAAGATCAATGCAATGCTGCATATCTCTCATAGGTGGAAGGCCATGGGGAATTTCCTCTGGAACAACATTACTAAATTCCATGAGGAATGGAATCAAAGAAGGGGGAATTTCTGTTGGTTCTTTCTCTTCCCTTACCACAATTGCAAAGCCTTCACCATTCTCCATCAATGCTTTCTCAACCCCAGATCTAGTTGACAAATTAGTTCCCTCCCCAAAAGAAGGTTTAGGAACATGAACCATTTTCAATGGAACCAAAAGGACCTTAACTCCATCCTTTTCAAAAGAATAAGTATTTTTGAAACCTTCATGCTTAGTATTTCTATCATACTGCCAAGGTCTACCAAGCAACAAATGATATGCATCCATAGGCACTATGTCACAAACTACAGCATCTTTATAATTCTTGCTAATGGAAAATTCAACCAAGCATATTTTATTTACCTTCACTTCATTGCCTTTGCGAAGCCACTGGAATTTGTAAGGTTCCAGATGATCTTCAGTTTTTAACTTCGGTTTCTCCACCATTGTTGATGCCACAACATTTTCACAACCTCCTCCATCAATGATGACGTTACAGACCTTTCCATGAGAATTGTATCTAGTATGAAAAATATTGTTCTGTAACCATTCATCTTCCACATAGGTTACGTTGAGGCTTCTTTGAACCACAAGAGCCTCCCCTCGATCAGCATAAGTAATTTCTTCTTCCATAACAACATGTTCATTAGTTTCTGGTGAAAAATCATGCTCACCTTCCGTTTCCATGTCTTCTTCCACAAGAGACACCATTTTGCGATTTGGACAATCAGAAGCAATATGTCCAAAATCTTGACATTTGAAACACCTTCGAGTTGTATTGGAAATGACTGGACGATTTGAACCTGATGTAGTTTCATTCCTTTGCTTGGTCGTGGCTGTCTTGGGTATGGTCGTGGTTTTAGAAGTGGAACCACTCCCACGGTTAGAAACTCCATCTTGAATAAAGGATCGAAAACAATTGCCACGTTTTTCTTTCAGTTGCTTCTCCACCTTCATAGCTAGTTTGCAAACATCATTGTAAGTCCAATATGGTTGCAGCTGCACCACATCACTGATTTCAACACGTAACCCACCAAGATAGCGGGCTATCATCTGCTCCTCTTGCTTAACAACATCACAGCAAATCATTAGATGATTAAATTCCGCTGTATACTCCTTCACGGACAACTCCCTTTGCTTGAAATTATGAAATTTCATAAAAGCATCTTGTTTGTAGTGGTCAGGTAAATACTTTCTTTTTAGCTCTCTCCTCATCTTTGCCCATGTTGTAATACGTACTCTTCCTTCACGTTCTCGCTGCCGCTTCAAATGCTCCCACCAGATTGAAGCATGTTTCCTTAGCTTGATGGCAACAACTTTCACTTTATGATTTTCTGGAACATCTTTGAAATCAAAGATTCGCTCAACGGTAGTAAGCCAATCAATGAAATCATCTGGTTGCATCATTCCTTCAAATTCTGGAATGTCTACCTTGACATAATAATCACGTCGGAAAACATAATTTCTTAGCTCACGGGAGTGAGGTGGTGTGCTGTCACTTGAGGCGTGACTATGAGCTTGGTGAAAAGGATTAACTTCGTCTCCATCATTGCTGGAAACTTCAATGTCTGAGCCATGATGAGGGGCACCATGTTCAGAAGTTCCATAACGCTCTAGGCGTTGTTCGAGTTGCTGCACTTGTCTCCTCAAGGCTTCCATCTCGATATCTCGCGGATCTCCTTGCGGTGGTGCTTCTGGAGCTGCTACTGGAATAGCTTGACCACGACAACCATGACTAGCCATAATAACAAGAACTATGGAAATCAAGGTGTTAGATATCACACTTGAGAAACCAAAACTTTGATACTAATTTGATACCGGATTTAAATAGAATTGAAAGAAACTAAACAAACAAACAAAGAAATGAAAGATAGGAGTTCACCACTCACGAGATAACACCAAAGGGATATAGAATATCACCACCCAAAGGATTAACGCAAGGGATACAGAACTATAGGAATTCACCACTCTAAGGATTATACCAAAGAGATATAGAATTACATGAAGAAGAAACTCTCTTCTCAAAAGCCAAAGGCTAATTTCAATTTATAAACTCAAGTCTGCTTTTTCAACTTACAAACACAAGTATTTATAGAGCTTAGAACAACCCTCTAAGCTTAGGGACAAGCAAAAAAACAAGGCATAAAACATGCAAGCAAACAATCCATAAAACATGCAATGAAACAATCCCTAAAACAAGGAAGGAGACAATCCCTAAAACATGCAAGGAATCAAGGAAAAGGCCAAAAGAAGAATGCAATCCCGGAATTTCAGGAGGACCCAACTAGCAGAATTCAAACGGTCATATCTTTTTCCACACATTTTCAAATGGACTGAAACTTGTTGGGTTGGAAAGATGACATCTTGAACTTCAATTTAGGCTTAAGAAAGTCTCAAAAAGCATATCGTTTGGGCCTGTTATGATGGGCCTAAATCTAATAGGCTGTTGCATCCGAATCTTCTTTCACTTTGGGCTTGGACCTTTTACCTTGCTTAATCGATAAGAGATTTTGTTATTTTTTGGACACACTTGTGCCAATTTTCCCACAAATGACACAAAGTTAATTCCTCAAATCAGCCAAAACAAAACAATTTAACCCCGAAATAGCAAGCAAATGAATCCACGAAATGGGTAACTCTCCCAATGGCATAACTGAGCTATAGAGAACCCAAAAAGACATGATCCCAATTAAATGATATGCTGCCTAGTCAATCAATCAAAAACAACTCAATTGAAGCTCAACAAATGAAAAATTAATCAAAACTACGAAAATGGCATCTCATCATTGAGCAACAGTAGCCACAAACTGATCCAAATTAACAAAGAAAATAAAAATTAAGCATAACAAAATTCATTGCTTTCTCTTTCTCTTTCTTTTCTCAGCACCCAAACAGAGCATCATTGAAACCACCATTACAACCCATTTATTTTCTTTCGCTTTCTAGGTCCTCAGGCTTTCTTATTTTGTTATATTTTTGAAATTGTTAAAAGATATTTCCTATTCTTACTGCAATATTAGCTTCCTAGTTTCATATGTATTAGTTTTCTAATTAGTTTAGTTTCCTGTTTTATTATAAACCCTATGTTTCCTATTTCTATTAGGTTTTATATTCTTAGCCTATATATAGGCTTGTATTCGTCTTTCACAAGAACTTCAAGAATATACATCAATAATACAAGAGTTTCTTCTCCAATCACTCTTTATTTTTCTAACATGGTATCAGAGCTATTGATCTTATTTTGAGAGTCGTATTTTGAGCTTCTGCAATTTTGGCGGGCGGTTTAATGCCGCTCGCTCGGACATAACCTCATACCGCTCGCTTTAAGCCGCCCACCCGGACATAACCTCATACCGCTCGCCCGAACATAACCTATTTTTCCTTCTTGTTATATACTATTATAATCTTTACCAAATAATCACCCGTGACTCAACAACAGCAGCATTAGCATCACCACACCAACCCCTGCTGAATCTTCACCTTCACCCCGTTGGCACCTACAGCAGCACACCTCAAACCCCTGCCCTCCCTCTCTCTCAAACTTCTGCCCTCGCTCTCTCTCTCAGCACTCCTCCAATTCGCCATAACGTACTCTTATTGGAGAGAGAGAAGGAGAGAGGAAGAGTGAAATTATTCTGATTTTTGTAACGAAGAAACTAACGGTCCTGATCTGAGCAACCCACCGAAGCAGCAAGCGCAGCCGCAGCAAGCACATCAACAGTGGGTACCGCATTCGCAGCAACAGCAACAGTGGATGGCAGCTATGCAGTACCCAGCTGCTTCTATGGCGATAATACAGCAGCACCTCCTCCTCCTCTTGTTTCACCTACATCATCCCCACCATCACCACAACCGCCAGGGAGTTCACCTCCACCTTCAGCATAACTGCCACCTCTCTCCCATCTGGTAAGAGCCCTTTAAACACAGAACCAAATCAGCAGCAGCATCACCAGAGCAGCATCAGCATCCCCTCACGCACATACCATTATGCCTTCTTTAAACCCAGCCTACATGACTCACGCCGACGTTGCTGTTTTGCCCAGCCTTCAATCCACAAATCACGTTGATGTCAGAGCACCCACCAGCTCTCCTATGCCCCACGACGTCACTATCTTTACCAGCTTCAAAACCCAAGCCATGCTGATGTCAGCGCACCCCCCTGCACTTATCCATCACTTCATGCCACTTACCCGGTTTACCTAGCCACTGATCAAACTACAATGCAGCCCTATCCCACGAACCCAACAACCATTAAAACCTCACCAAAATTCTCAATAACCCACCTATGCCTCTATTCCACCAGACCCCTCTCCAACCCCACCTTCAACTCAATCCCCACCCCCGCAATCCTCTCCTCCGGCCACACTATCTCCAACGCCACCTCAACAACCTGTGACATCACTAGCACGTGTAACAACTCAAGCGCAGGCTGCATATGCAGCACCACCATCACCATCTCAGGGAGTCATTGACTCCCAAGTCACCTCTCAGCAAGCATCACCATATTGTGCAACAACTCAAACACGAGCTGCATCTATTCCACCATCACCATCTTGTGGAACCGTCGAATCCCAAGTCACATTTCAACAAGCATCAGCAGCAGCATCATCAACATCAGCAGCAGCAGCAAGTTATCACCTCGTGATTCTGCTCCGGGTCCTGCCAAGTCATCACCCATGATTCTCTCAGCATCATCAGCAGCAGCATCACCATCAGCATCAACAACATTAGCATCAGCATCACCAGCATCAACAACAACTCAAACACGAGCTGCATCTATTCCACCATCACCATCTTGTGGAACCGCCGAATCCCAAGTCACATTTCAACAAGCATAACCAGCAGCATCATCAACATCAGCAACAGCAGCAAGTTATCACCCCATGATTCCGCTCCGGGTCCTGCCAAGTCATCACCCATGATTCTCTCAGCAGCAGTATCACCATCAGCATCAACAGCATCACCATCAGCATCAACAACAGCATCACTATCAGCATCAACAACATCACCATCAGCATCAACAGCAGCATCATCATCAGCATCAGCAGCAGCAACAAGTTATCACCCGAGATTCCGCTTCGGGTCCTGCCAAGTCATCACCCGTGATTCCGCTCCGGGCCCTGCCTATCACTCGTCTTTTCTGTGCTTCGTTGATTCAGTTTACAAACTCAAGTTGGCATCCATTTTACCACCTTAAGTTTGAGGGGGGCTGTTAAAAGATATTTCCTATTCTTACTGCAATATTAGCTTCCTAGTTTCATATGTATTAGTTTTCTAATTAGTTTAGTTTCCTGTTTTATTATAAACCCTATGTTTCCTATTTCTATTAGGTTTTATATTCTTAGCCTATATATAGGCTTGTATTCGTCTTTCACAAGAACTTCAAGAATATACATCAATAATACAAGAGTTTCTTCTCCAATCACTCTTTATTTTTCTAACAGAAATGAATATCGAAATCTTTAGGGAAGAAGAAGAATCAAAACCTCAAAATAAAAAAAAAATTCAAACAAGAAAAATAGAAAATAAGAAATCACAACCAAATCATGGTCAAACCCAAACAATATTTGAACCAACAACGCAACAATAACCAAGGAATTGAAGGCCAATACCTGAAAAGATTTGTTCAGCGAAAAGAAGTGAATAATAGAAAAAAAGAATAATGGCTTCTTTGTTATCTCTGGTACGACTTCATTGCTTATGGCGGTCAAGAGCGAATCGCTGACAAGATCTCCTCCATCCTCGACCCACGTGATGTCTCCTTCCATTAGACCCCTCTCCACCTCGTTGTGCACCTCAACAACGTGTTCGCGGCTCGAATACTAGCCACCGTCGACGTTGATGTATTGCTCCAAAACACCGTCGGAGCTCTAAAATTGCGCTAATACTTCTTCAGGTCCACCATCGTTCCGCACTTGATGGAAAAAAAGATGCTCTTTGGGAAAAGCTTCAAGGAAGATCTGGGGGAAAAAATTAACTCTCAGTTTTCATCATTAATCTCCAAGTTCCGATAACCGTAGAGCAACGGAGGACGGATTAAACCTATATTAAACAAGGAGATGGGGAATGTGATATATTAAACAAAGAGATGGGGAATGTGATAGCCAGCTGCCTTCCAATGGGTATTAGCATATTAAAATGGAGGTTAGGTCTATGTGTTGCTGTATGAACATGAGTTGATTTTGATTGGTCATAAAATAATCAGAAAGTTTTTAGATTTAACAATTGGATTTGGCAATTGGGTGGCAAAAATTATTGGCAACTGGATTTTAAAAAAATCATCTCACAGTTTTTGCCGTTAATCCCCAATGGTTCGAGATCGTGAACTGAATCGTGGATCAACATGGGGTTCTTGGTGGAGGCGTAGGCAGAAGAAGAATTTCCAGAGAGGTTGGTGTTTGGGCGTTGTTTCTAGATTGTTTAAAAAAATATTTTTTATGGTTATGGTGGTGTTTGGGTAGCAAGAAAACAAGAGAAAATGGTTTTTTTTTTTATTGTTTAAAGAATATTTTTATGGTTATTTATTTAATTTTAAAATATTATAATTCTTTTATAATAACATTCATATGAGCCAATATTTTATTGAAATTTAGATGCTGATTAGGCTCCACATCAATTTTTAATAATCCACGACAATTTTCGTTTGTGTCTAAACGGAATACTTAATTAGAGTGACTTGTTTTTTAATTTTCACAAAAGTTAATGATCACCTTGCACACTTTTAAATTTCACTAGTTAAAATGTTAATCCGACCAAACCTCAATAGCAAAAATGATTATTTAGTCATTTTTATGAGTTAAATGCATTTTGATCCAAAAAATTTTAGGGTCCTAACACTCCGAACCTCGATGTTTTGATTATAACAATTTAAACCTTGGTGTTTCGAATGGATGCAATCTAAGATTTTCATTAATTGTTTTGTCAAAATTGATAACCAGAAAGGCACAGAATTCAAAATCTAAACAAAAACTAAAAGTTAACTTAAAAGAAAAAAAATTAAAATTACAATTAAAATAAAAAAACAAAATTGAAAAGTAACTTAAAATAAAAAATTGGCTTGGTGACAGCATATCCATGAATTGAGTTGCTTCTGCCCATTAAAGAATATAGTAGTAGCCTCATGCCCAAACACCAAAAAAAAAAAAAAAAAAAAAAAAAAAAAAAAAAAAACTCAAAAATCTTTAGATTCATCTTCTCTCCACTCAACACATTTCTCACGTTTTAACCCTCCAAGAATATTTTTTTCCCCTTCACCATAAGCCTCACCACTTCCTACATAAGGTTCGAGTTTGCGTGGGTGCCCTCTACTGCATAATCTTCGAGGCCCTGAGCCATATAATTGAAGCATTCTAGTGATGGGGCCAGTAGCAACGATAAGAGAGTCTGCTATGACAATGTTGGAATGGGTAAAGATTTTGAAAGTAGTGGAGGAGAAATCAATTTTGTTGGTTGTCTCAAAGAGGATTGGCTTGAGTTAGGATCTGGTGGTGTAGATGGTGACTATGTGGGCGGCGTGACCATTGTTGATGACAACAACAACACCACTCCAAAAAAATAAAATAAAAAAGATCTTAGCAATCAGATATGATATGAATAAACAAATAAGAAATTCTGAGCTTGGAAGGGAGAGAGAGGACCGTGAAGTATGGAAACTGAGTATCAGGGTATAGAAAAAGAGGATTTTTTTCTTTGAGTGTTCTTTTGTCTTCTCTTGCAAGGGGGTGTGGCGGCTTAAGAAATTAGGGTTTAGGCTCTATTTCATCAAGAAAAGGGCAGAAGAAGAAGAATATAATATGAATTTTTTTTCTGAGATTTCGATATATATAGACTTTTAGGTTTTTTTTTTCTTCTCATTTTGAAAGATTTTTAAAAATATTATTTCATTTTTATAATTTATTTATTTTTTTATAACTTATTTTTATGGGAACCAATAGGGGTAAATAACCACTTTTGCCATTGAGGTTTGGATGTTTTAATATTTTGACCACTGATATTCAAAAGTGTGCAAGACAACCTTTAATGTTTGTAAAGTTTAACAAAACTACCACCCTCGTCAACTACTCCGTCCAAAAGGAAACAAAATTGTGTTCTGCATTATTAAAAGCTGATGTGGAGCCTAATAAGTGCCTAATCAGCATATTTGGTATCACTTGAGTGACCGCATGTGTGAAGGGAGAGTAAAAGACAAATAACTGATTTGTCCATCAGTTGCGATGGTTGCAAAGGAACAAAAAACCCTACGTTGTAGTGAAAATCGTATTGGTTTTTGGGTTTTATTGTTACTAATCTCATACATTCGCCCAATCTTGTACAATTTTCTTGAAATTCATCTTCAAACATGGTTTGTATCGCTCGACTTCAGGGATTTTGGGTGTGGTTTGAGTCAGAGTCCAAGAAACTGTAGCGTAAAGAGAGCCACTGTACAATTGCAATGCGGAGGTTGTATAAAGATAAGAAGGGGACCTGATGATGGTACCCCTATTTACAGTAAGTGGATAGCTATCGTACATTTTCGTTTGTAAATTTATGATGCAAGCTATAAAGTATGAGTTTTTCACTTGATTTTATTGAGTTTTGTGTTATTTTGTTGGACATTCTTATTTATTTGTTGATTTATTGCCTCTAGGATAGTTGTATTGGCTTCTGTTGATTCTGTATTGCCGTGCACTTTCTATTTGTGCTTAGCGCCATATGTTAGCACAGTTTATGAGTATTGGTAAGATGAAACTGAAGCATATTTTACTATTTTCGTAGCTTTATACACTTTCATATTTTGTTCTTAGTTCGTGTTGTGAGTTAGAACATATTTTGTGGAATTTTTAATATGAAACCCCATTTGTTAATGCTTCCGAATCATATTTTAATATTTTCGTAGCTTTATACACTTAGATGTGGATAATGTTTAGTGTGTTGCACTTTAAAATAACACATTTGCATTATAAAAGGGCATTGATGCATCATTTTTCTGTTGTGGGCCTCTGGGAATGGATGACAAGTATACATTTCCCGTTCCATTATAAAATTGCATTGATTATGAATATGTTCTTGCGATTTAGTGATGCTTTATTTTGTAGGGAGTAAAGAAAAGGGGTTATTTACATTGGAGTTTCACCATGGGGGAGGTTGACATCTAATAAGGTAATATCTAGGTGGTGAAGTAGATTATTTTGATTGGTGTGATGGTGATAGATTGTGTCTTTTAGATATAAATGAAATGGTTAAGGAAATTAGGGAGGATGGTTTAATTAACTACTATTGGAGAGATCCTAAAAAGGACCTTAGTGATGAGGGTGGGTTATTGCCAATGAAAACGGATTTGGATGTCTATGTAATGTCTACTAGTGTACCAAATAGCATGGTAATTGAGGTGTTCCTAGAGTACCTAACTCTTGAGCAAGTAATTGAGCAACATGGGTTAGATGCAGAGAAAATTTATGATGAGATAGTTGAGTTCTCCGAGAAGAAAGATTATTATGTAATACTTCAAGGTGGAATTGACCATTTACCAAACAAGGGTGTTGTTATTGATGCGATACTTGATGATGATGATGTCTTATCTAATTCACAACCTTTTAGGGTTACATAGTTGAAGATTGGATATGTTGTGGGGGACAATATGACTGATGAGCTACTTGGAGAGCAATCTGTAAGGAACAATAATGTCATTGATGAATGTAGTAAGGAGGAAACTGTTAGGGAGGAAACTATTGGGGAGGAACCAGTTGTGGAGAAAAATGTTTGGGAGCAAACAGTTAGTGAGGAAACTGTTGGGGAGCAATCTATTAGGCCCCAAAGTGGTTGGGATGAATTTGTAATGGAAGACATATTGATAAATGAATCATTTAGGGATGCATTTGAAGGGGTTGATGATGTTGGAGATGAAGATGATGATGAAAATGAGGATTTAGATTTCAATGAGTCTGACTATGGCTTGAGTGATAGTGATGATTTAGATTTTGAAAGTAATGTTGATCCTGATTACACCCAAAACATAACGCGGTTATTGTAGTACAGCTTTAGGGTGTCGATTCCACAGGGAAACAAATTAATTACAGAAGAAAGTGTAAACTTGAACACAAACGATAAAAGATTGATTGAAAGAATATGAATTGTTTATTTTATAGAAATTGTGTGAATGATTGAATAATATAATAAAGAAACGACAAGGTTCTGGAAATCCTCCCTAGGTTCATTGCCCTAATCCTAACTTGATTCAGTTGTTTTTATCTCGATTGCAAGTTTCATATCCCAAACAGACAATCGGCAAATATTCGATTAAAGTGCATTTATAAATCCTAATGTAATTGTTATGAAATTTTCTTTACTTTCAAGCACACATGACCTAACTTATAAATTATCAAGAGACGACGATATATCTAAACGACAATACCGCAGCAATGGACAAATCTATAAAAGAGATATACCGGACTCAATCACACCCAAATAGGTACACATAAGAAAAGCATGACTGAACTTATATGGAAACGAAACATACAATCACCGGAGTAATAATAAATCTACTAATTAAATTAAGAATAAAACATAACAATTTTTAACGAAAATAATATCCAACTACAACCGAATCAAATAAAGAAAAATAAGAACAACTGCACCTAGGGATTCATCCCTTCGCCTTGCTTTGAGACTAGCCGACCATGGAGCTCATGCTTCCTTGAGTTGCCTCCGGCCTCTCAACGATCATCTCCTCTTTGGTAGCAAAAGCTTCGGCGATTCCTCAGCTTTCCCTCCAAAATTATACTTCAGATTCGTCCTAAAGGCCCTCTGGATTGCTCTTAAAGGCTCTCTGGATTCACTCTCTGATGATTTCAGATGAGCTCCGATTCATGCTCAAAGCTAAAGTGGAGTGGGTCTTATATAGGCAAATACCAAGAGTCAATGTGTCTCCCATCCGATGTGGGATGTGGGATATAGAAATGCATTTTTCAACCGATGTGGGATGTGGGATTTAAGCCCAAAATCACGCTGAAATCCTGCACAGCCCGCAAGCATGACCTTTGTCTACTAAAACTGTCATAACTTTCTCTAGAAAATCCTTTTGACGAACCGTAAAATTCTCCAGAAAATAGACTTCCGGATCTTTCTAAACATATATGGTTCATCTCCTGGTTTTTCTTGTATCAATACAGTTTAATTTTCAAAGATGATTGATCTGTACGGGCAATTCTCGCAATTTAGTGAAACTCTTTTCCAATGCGGGCAGCAGTTGTTGCTCTTTTAAGCCCTCCATCTTGTCCTTCCGGAAGTATTCCTTCACTCCAGTATGCCTCGAGTCTTTGTGCTTCAAGCTATGATAACATTTCCTCCTCTTTTGAGCTTAAAGTACCTAAAAATGCACTGAAGTAGATCAATGATCCAATAATGATACTTTAGAGTTGTTAACGTATAAAAGTGCAATTAAAACCTAGATCAACCCTAAAATACTAACAATTAAGTACTGTTAAGACGCATTTTATAACTCTCATCAGATCCAGGACTAGAAAGGGATATCATGAGCAAAAATGGGTAGGCAAGGGATGATTCAGCATTCAGGTTTTATGCAAATGAAGATGATGATCCTATAAGTAGTAAATCTAATAGAGACACAAATGATCTACACAGCATGGCCAGTGGTTCTAATTAGGATTTGAGAAGACATCGTCATAGGAAGTGGAAGGTTATGGACTTTTCTGATCCAAAATTTGAGTTGAGGATGAAGTTTAGGGATACTATTCAAATAAAGGCTGCAATTGATGCATATACAATAAAAGAAAGCTTTGGTATTAGAAACATAAAGTCTGACAAGAGTAGAGTGTATGCCAAATGCAAGGTAGGTTGTCCTTGGAAGATATGGGTTAGCAAGAAACCTAATTCTCTACATTTATGGTGAAAACCCTTGTGAAGGGGCACACATATGCTAGGTCAAGGAAGAATAAGAGACTATCTTCAAAAATATTATGTGATCTTTATGTGGAGTCATTCAGGGTTGATCACAAGTGGCCTATACGTGCATGTGTTGTTGTTGTTCAAAGGGATCATAATATAGAAGTTCTTTATCTAAAGCTGCAGAGAGCATGAGATAAAGCACTGCAGAAGATTTATGGAGACTGCATTCTTATGCAGAAAAGTTGAGAAGAACAAATCTAGGGACTACTATAATTATCAAGTTGGATAGGTTATTGTTTGAGATGGTGTATATTTGTTTGGAAGCTTGCAAGAAATGATTTCTAGCTGGATGTAGACCATTGATTAGAGCTGATGGTTGCTTTTTAAAAAGGAAGATATAAAGGTTAGCTACTAACTGCAGTTGGAGTGGATGCTAATGACCACATATACCCTATAGCATTTGCTGTGGTTGAGACTAAGTCCAAAGATTCTTGTAGCTGGTTCCTCAAGTTACGTTTTGAGGACCTCAACATGCAAAACTGCTCAAAATGGTCATTCATATACGATAAACAAAAGGTAATCTGAATTCATTGTTACTTTATTGTTTCATTACGTAAATTGAATTTAATATTATATATGTATTCATCTTTTACAAGGACTTGTTCAAACACTTGATGAGTTGTTCCCACTGATTGAGCACATATTTTGTGTTAGGCATTGATTACGCCCAAAGTATAACACGGTTATTGTAGTACGGCTTTGGGGTGTCGATTCCACAGGAAAACAAGTTAAGTACAAAAGAAAATGTGTGAACCTTAAAACGAACGACAAAAGTTAAACTCAATATTTTTGAGCTTTGATGGTGAAATAATGTAAAGGAAAATTGCGTAAATGTGAATGAAATATAAATGAGAAATAACAAGGTTTCGAGAATCCTCCTTAGGTTTGCTCCTTATTTCCACTCTTGATTCAATTGATTTTATCTCGATTGCAAGTTTCAACTCCCAAACAAGCAATCGAAATATATTCAATCAAGCAAATTTATAACTCTTATATAATTGCTACGAATGAATCATTGATTTCGGTTCATGCACACATGACCGATCTTAAAGATTATCAAGAAACGATAATATATCTTAAAAGACAATATCGCAGTAATAGACAATCAATAAGATAAATCTACCGGAATCAATCACATCCAAGCAACCTCAATGGAGGAGAAGGATGCAATCACCGGATTAAGAGAGTCTAAAAGAAGAGGAAAAAAAAGTACATCTATCACATGAACTCAAATCTTCTTACTTAATCAATGAATAATTCATAAACAATATTTAACAATAAATCCGTACAACTGAATCAAGAACAGGAAATAAAGAACAAGAAATCCCTAAAGATTCATCCCTTTCCCTTGTAAAATGATTAGTTGGCCATGAAAATCAAGGTGGAAGAACAATAAGGATGCTCTCCCCTTGATTTGGCCATGGAGTTCAAGGTGGATGAACAATATGGATGTTCTCCCCTTGATTTGCAACCAAAGAAAACTTAGAAATAAAATGGAAGAATGCTGGATTTGGATCCCTTGAATCATCTCTTTTTTCTCTCTTCCTTGCTTTCTCTCTTCAATGCCCAACTGCACACTCCATAAAGATATATTTATAGAGCATGAGGGGGTGTTTTGGTCTTGGAGAATGTCATTTGCTCGTCCTAATCCGGTCAAGAGGCGAGTGGGTCGTGCTGTGCGCCTGGGCCTGCTGTGCGTCTGGGCCTGCTGTGCTGGCCTGAACTGTTTCCACTAAAACTGCCATAACTTTCTCTAGAAAAATCTTTTTTATGAACCGTAAAATTCTTCAGAAAATAGACTTCCGGATCTTTTTAAGCATATATGTCTCATTGTCTGGTTCTTCCAAAATCAATATAGTTTAATCTGCAAAAATGATTGATCTGTATGGGAAATTCTGGCAATTCAGTGAAACTCCTTCAACTTGTATGCAGAAGTGCACACACTAGTGTGCCTACCCTTAACTTGCTCCAAAGTGATGCACACACTTGTGTACAGTCTTTTAGCTTACTTTAATTTATTACTCCAGCCTTGGTTTAGACTTTAACCATCTTTGAATAATGTTTGGACATGTCTAAACCTTGGATAAAAACGAGCACCGACACCCAAGATCTTCTGGTGCTTTAAACATGGATCGCTTTATTATCTCTTTTGTACTCAAAGCACCTGAAAATGCACCGAATTAAGTCAATGATTTATGAATATCACTTTAGAGTTATCAACATGTAAAAGTACGATTATGACCGAGATCAACCCTAAAATGTTAACAATTAAGTATTGTTTAGATGCATTTTATGACTCTCATTAGGCATCTCTACTCTAACTTAAAGAAGCTTCACCCAGGGAAGGCCCTCAAAGATGCACTATAGAGATGTGCAAGAGCTACCTATGTAGAAGACTTTGAAGATAAGATGAGATTTAAGGGAGCTTTCTGAGGAGGCATATCAGTGGCTGCATGACAAGTCACCATATCATTGGTCAAAGTCACATTTTAGAGAACATTGTAAGAGTGATATGCTTCTCAATAACCATTATGAAGCATTCAACAAAGTGATACTGGATGCTAGGGAGAAACTCATCCTCTCAATGGTTGAATCAATTAGATGTAGGCTAATGAATATGATTCTGAACAGAATGAACAACATGATGAGATATCAATGTTAGTCTTCCCAAGATTCAAAAGAAGCTAGAGAAGAACAATGACATATCTAGAATATTTTGGCCCTCACAATCTGGTGGACAGAAGATAGGGATTTCAACCCCCTACAGTGATGAAGGATATATTGTTGACATAGGGGAAATGACTTGCATATGTATGAGATAGGAACTCACTAAAATCCCATGTGCACATGCAGTTGCTGCAATTTGGGACAATAGGGAGCAATCAAAGAATTATGTTGATGACTACTACAATAAGGAGACCTACTTGAAAATATACTCAAATATCTTCAATCTAATTAATGGACCTAAGTTGTGGCCCAAGACCAACCTTGGTGATATTCACCCACCTTTGGTTGAAAGGAGGACTATTGGGAGGCCTCAAAAGGCTAGGAGAAGAGATGCTGATGAAGATCTAACTACAACATAGGTAATTTGTAAGTGTTTTTTTATTTCTTGTCATGTGTATTTTTTTTGTTAATTGCATTGTATAGGAACTGTTTGTAACCATTTGCATCTTATAGAGGAGGAAAAATTCAAAGAGAGGCATGGGAAAAGGCAAGGGAAGAGGAAGGGAAACAGACAGAGGTCAGGTTAGAGGTAATGTAGAGGCAGAGGAACATGTAAGTGGTGATTGATTGATAAATGCTAAGGCTCTTGCTAAGTGTGCTTATTATTCTCTTTTTTTTTTGAAGTGTTTAATCCTATTTTGGGTTTAATGGACGCCATATGGATAACATACCACCAAGGAGGTCCAACATGGATGATGACCCCAACCTAGAACCACCATCTCTTCATGTGAGAAGTAGTGCAGGGCAATCTGTAAGTGTGTTTTTTTTTATATAGATTTCTTATCACATATGTATTTTTTTGTTAGTTTCATTATATAGTAACTGTTTGTAATTGTTTGCATGTAATAAAGGTGAAAAAATGCAAAGAGGGGTAGGAGCAAGGAAAGAGTAAGGGAAACAAATATAGGTCAGGTTGGAGGTAATGCAGAGGTAGAGGAACATGTAAGTGGTGACTGACTGATAAATGCTAAGGCTCTTGCTAAGTGTGCTGATTCTTCTTTTTTATTTTTTTGAAGTGTCTAATCCTCTTTTGGGTTTAATGGACACCAGATGGCTAACACACCAGCACCTTTTCCTGTGGAAAGTAGTAGTGCAGGGCAAAATATTAATGGAAGGGCAACTAGAGAAAAATTTCAAGTACGTTCTCTAACTTATTTGAATTTAAATTGTTATGAAATGTCTTACTGGTTTAAGTATCAGGCAATGTCAGGTTAGGAGATCTCATGGACCTTCAAATGTATGACAAAGCTTAACTCCTGTGACTCTAAGATGGATGCCTTGATGTGAACTCGTGGGAAGGAAATCCCTTGAACCCACAATCAAATTGAAACTTACCTAAGAATGTCAAGAATCAAGTTAGGATAATCTAGACCCGTTGAAATCTTGTTTCAAGAACCTAGATTCAGTGAGAGTGCCACAAAGGATTTGTCTTTGATAAGTTCTTAATTCAATAAAAAAACTAGTAGAGAAAACTGAAAATTCTCTATGAAGAAAACTTCATTCACGTTCAACTTATCGTCAAAATGCGGCTACCAGTGTTTTTGAACCCCTCCATGAAACCCTAGAGCCGAAGAAGGCCTACATTAACTAAAAGTCATGGGCTGAATATCTTCAAGCCCAAAACATCCTAAACTACATGCTTATAGCTAATAAAAGAAGTCCACTTAATGAATTAAATAGGCCCAAACGCCTACAACCATAGACACATAAAATAGGCCCACACGCCTATACTTAATGAAATAAAAAGTCTACATAAAATCACTAGGCTATGCCTCCCCTTTTGTAGCTTGTATCACATGGATTAAAGCTGGTTCTTCTTCATTCAAGCCCATCTTGAATGTTGGTGTCTTGCTCGATAAATTTGCAAACTCGGCCTACGTGGATTGTACCAATCCTTGCATTGCTTCCTTGATCTTCTTAGCTTTTGACCTTGTGATTGGCCTATTTGGAACTTGCAAGGGATCTTTAAGACTCGATCCACTATGGTGCCCATCAGTCCCCCTCTCCTCAAAAGGATTCAACCTCGAATTGTCACTTGCATCAAAGGGAGAAAGATCAGAAACATTGAAAGTAGCAGAGATATTATACTCACCTAGAAGATCCACTTTATATGCATTATCATTAATTTTCTCAAGGATTTGGAAAAGTTCATCTCCTCGAGGATGCAATTTAGTCCTTCTATGGGCTGGGAATCTTTCTTTGTGCATGTGAACCCAAATCCAATCTCCTGGTTCAAAGATGACACACCTTCGCCCTTTATTGGCTTAGGAAGCAAACTTTTCATTCTTCTGCGTAATTTGAAGCCGTACCCTCTCATGAATTGACTTCACCAATTCGGCCTTCTTGTGTCCATCCAAACTACTCCTTTCATCAATAGGTAAAGACATCAAATCTAAAGGAGTAAGTGGATTAAAACCATAAACAATTTCAAAGGGAGAATAAGAAGTAGTAGTATGCATAGTCTTATTATATGCAAACTCTATAAATGGCAAATAGTCCTCCCAAGTTTTTAAATTCTTTTGAATGATAGTACGTAAGAGTTGAGTTAGAGTCCTGTTGACTACTTTAGTCTGCCCATCAGTCTGTGGATGACAAGTAGTGGAAAATAAAAGTTTGGTACCTAATTTTCCCCATAGCTACTTCCAAAAGTAGCTAAGGAATTTAACATCCCTATCAGAAACAATACTCCTAGGTACACCATGGAGTCGCACTATTTCCTTGAAAAACAAATCATCTATGTTTGTGGCATCATTAGTTTTATGGCATGGAATGAAATGTGCCACTTTACTAAATCTATCAACTACCAAAAAAATAGAATCTTTACCATTTTTTGTCCTAGGCAGCCCCAAAAGAAATTCTGTAGATATGTCTACCCATGGCTCACTAGGAACGGGTAAGGGTGAATACAAACCATGTGGTAAAACCTTAGATTTGGCCTTTCTGCATGTAATGCACCTACTACATATTCGAGTGACGTCTCTTCTCATCATAGGCCAAAAGAAATGTTCATGTAAAATTTCTAAGGTTTTTCTAACACCAAAGTATCCCATTAATCCCCCACCATGTGCCTCATGCACCAATAATTCACGCATTGAACAATTTGGCACACACAATTTGCTTTCTTTAAACAAGTAACCATAATGCTTGTAAAATTTACCAAATGCCACTTTATCACACGCTGTATACACATCAGAAAAATCAGCATCATTAGCATACATGTCTTTCACATATTCAACCCCAATAATTTTATCACTCATAAAAGTAAGAAGTACATACCTCCATGATAAAGCATCAGCAACAATGTTCTCCTTACCTTGCTTGTAACGGATAACATAAGGAAAGGTCTCAATGTATTCCATCCATCTAGCATGTCTTTTATTTAATTTATCTTGACCCTTGAGATGCTTCAATGATTCATGATCGGTGTGGATCAAAAACTCCTTAGGCCAAAGGTAGTGCTGCCACGCCTCTAGAGCACGAATAAGAGCATAAAGTTATTTGTCATAAGTGGGGTAATTCAAGGCTACCCCACTTAGCTTCTCACTGAATAAGGCTATAGGCCGCCCATCCTGCATCAAAATAGCTCCAATTCATATTCCCAAGGAATCACATTCAATCTCAAAAGTTTTGTTAAAGTCAAGTAATGCTAACACATGTGCAGAATATAACATTTCTTTAATAGTAGCAAATGTATTCGCATGATCAATCCCTCAATGAAATCCAACATTTTTTTTAGTTATTTCAGTGAGTGGTGCAGCAATGATGCTAAAATCCTTAACAAAACGCCTATAAAAGCTAGCTAAACCATGAAAGCTTTTTACCTCAGTGATGCCTTTAAGCGTTGGCCACTCCTTGATGGCATTGACTTTCTCTTCATCCACCTCAATACCTTTTATACTAACAATATAACCAAGAAAAAAACTTTTTCCAAGCAAAAGGTACATTTCTTAAAATCATAGGCTGATTTGCTTAAAAGGCCTTTTAACCTCACTCTCCTTTGCGTAAAAACTCATATTTGTCTTTCCTTTTCTCTCTGCAGGTTCTCTTTCTTTTTTATCTCGTGGCTCCTCTATCTTTTCTTTATTCTCAGCCATATCTCTATTTTCTTTTTCACCCTCTCTTTTTCTTGAGGTTTCAGCCTCACCCTCATTTTTTTTATCGTTTTTCTTTCTTGTGTTTCGCCCTCACCCTTTCTTTTTTGCTCAATCTCACTTTTTAGCTTCAGTTAGTCCTCATAGACCTGTTTTAGGGTTAAAGGAGCAAGCTTGATTGTTTTTCCATCCTTTACAAAGCTGTACCTATTTCTAAACCTGTCATAAATCACACTCCTATCATAATATGGCTAGCATGCATAGGAACTACATCACAAAGCACCTCATCACTATACCTCCCAATGGTAAAAGCCACCAAAACCTGCTTATTGACCTTGACCTCCCCACATTCATTCAACCACTGCAACTTATAAGGTATAGAATGCTTCAGTAAAGGTAAGCTTAACTTCTCAACTAGGGTGGTACTAGCTACATTTGTGCAACTTCCCCCCATCTATAATCATACTACACACCTTGTTGTTTACATAACATCTAGTATGATATATGTTCTCTCTCTACTGCTCCATATCATCTACCTTAATTTGCGTATTGAGAGCAAGCCTAGCAATAAGAGACTCACCTTCTATGGGGTATTCCACTCCATCATCATCACTAGCATCGACTAACTCGGGCATCTCATCACTATCATCCTCACTCTCAGTCAACACCTCCCTAGTGTCATGCATAACCATCACCTGCTTGTTTGGAGATTGAGACGCGATGTGCCCTGAACCCAAACATTTAAAACATTTAATATCTCTATTCCTTGAAGGTTGGAAATCTACCTTAGGTTTGTTCTTGCTAGTTCCCTCATTTTTTCCCTTAGGTTGTTTAGCCTTCCCCTTTGCTACAACTCAATCATTTCTATCCCACTTTGGTTTTAAAAGAGTGCTAGAAACTGAAGTATACCTTGTTGCCCCCTTTCTCTTTAACTACCTCCCCACCTTCATAGCCATATGCACCATTTCTTCTACCTCCACATATTGCTGCAACTCAACTACATTGGCTATGTCCCTATTCAAACCACTTAAAAATCTAGCCATTGTGGCCTCCCGATCTTCCTCTACATTAGACTGAATCATAGCCACCTCCATCTCCTTATGGTACTACACTCCTAGTCCCTTGTGTAAGGTTTTGTAATTTTTGGTAGAAGTCTCTATAGTAGTGGATATGTAAAAATCTCTGCCTTATGAGAGCTTTCAACTCACCTCATGTTTCTACAGGTCTCTCATGATTCCTCCTCCTATTGGCCACTAATTGATCCTACCAAATAATTGCATAATCAGTGAACTCAATTACCACTAACTTCACCTTCTTCTCCTCTGAATAATTGTGACAATCAAAAATCAACTCTATTTTCTTCTCCCACTCTAAATAGACTTCAAGGTCATTCCTACCTTGGAAAGATGGTACTTTCATTTTGATGCTCTCAAGGTTCCTATCTACCCCATCTCGACCCCTTGGATTTCTCCTAGGTCCTCTTTGACGCCTACCTCCTCTAGGTCTGCCTATTCCACCCATTCCAACTTCAGATGCTATGTCTTCCTCATCCTCATCATTTTCTTCGTTCTCATATTCATTTTCAACGGTAGGCTCACGTCTCCTCTTATCTCGCCCACCTTATTGATTTCTAATCATTACCTCTTGCTGATCCATCCTATCCCTCGCCTCCTCCAACACCGAATTCAACCATTCAAACTGTTGTTGCATGAATTATCCGTCGCCTCCTTAGGTGTTGAGTCACTCATATGAGACATTTTTAATGTGCTGCAAAACAAGAATGTTAGTGATAAAACCTCACACATTCCCTTACATGTTTACACTCAAATATTGTCACTCCACCCGTGTTTCACTCTTTTGGCCTTTTCCAGTACTATTCTCACCCACTCTTGCCTTTTACCTCACCTATTTTCCCTTTCAAGTTCTTTAAAAACTAGTTGAACTAAATCAAGACACAACCTTGTATTATTCAAACCAACAATAGATTCAAGAAACAAGAAAGGAATAAAATGACACAGATCTCAAGGAATTTGTACGAGGAAAAGAGCAATTAGGAAACATGATACTAAAGATGATATATTCAACCCATTTGAAGATAAAGATAAATCAACACCAAATCACTTCAATTTTCGGATTGCTAAGTATATCAAACAGCCAGTTCCGAATTTTTTATTTTTTATAACTATGTAGCAACCCTTGAATACGCTGCCTTTTTTAAATACAGATTCAGTCACAAACAACAACAATAATTATAATTTTCGAAAAAGATTGATCTGATTTCAACAACAAGAAACATAAATACAAGGAATCAAAGCAAAGATTACAGATATGGAAATTAAAGCAAAGATTCGTGTAATCTATTAAAGGATTCACAGACCAGAATTCTTGAATCAAGTACACGAGTAATCAATTGTGAAAATCATAGATCTGAATTCAAACACACAAAATTAACTAAAATGAAAAAGGAATCGCAGATCAGAATAAAAAAACCCTAGAACACACCTAAGACAAAACCCAAATGCAAGAATTAAAAAGGATAAATTAGATCTGATTTGGAGCCTAAGCTCTTATACCAAACGATGTGAACCCGTGGGATGAAAATCCCTTGAACCGACAATCAAATTGAAACTTACCCAAGAAAGCCAAGAATCAAGTCAAGATAATCTAGACCCGTTAAAATCTTGTTTCAAGAACCTAGATTCGGTGAGAACGCCACAAAGAATTTACCTTTGATAAGTTCTTAGTTCTATCAAGAACAAGTATAGAAAATTGAAAATTCTATATGAAGAAAAACTTCATTCACGTTCAATTTACCCTCAAAATGCGGCTACCAGTGTTTTTGAACCCCTCCATGAAACCCTAGGGCCAAATAAGGCCTACATCAATTAAAAGACATAGGTTGAACATCTTAAAGCCCAAAACATCCTAAACTACATGTTTATAGCTAATAAAAGAAGTCCACTTAATGAATTAAATAGGCCCAAATGCCTACAACCATAGAAGCATAAAATAGTCCCACATGCATATACTTAATGAAATAAAAAGTCTACACAAAACCATTAGGCTATGTCATCCCCTTCTGTAGCTTGTATCACATGGATTAAAGATGGTTCTTCTTCTTTCAAGCCCATCTTAAATGTTGGGGTCTTGCTCAATAAATTTTCAAACTCGGCCCAAGTGGATTGCACCAATCCTTGTATTGCTTCCTGGATCTTATTAGCTCTTGACCTTGTGATTGGCCCATCTAGTACTTGTAAGGGATCTTTAAGACTCGGTCCACCATGGTGTCCATCATGTCTAATGTAAGACTTCTTATTTAATCTTAAATTTCCTTTTTTGAACTTAAATGTGATCACTTTTAACGTCTTTTATGTGATGGCCTCGACTCAATATTACCCTCCACTAGCATCTTCTGCAAAGACTATCGACATGATAGGATCTCAACCTCCTTTAACTCAGTATAGCCAAGACCATTGAAGATAAGATGACTACTTTTATATTACCATGTTTTGTACTCTAATGTTTATTTTTTTTAATTGCTAAGTGAACATGTGATGTTGTGTTGCTGTGATTTTGCGCATCCGTGGGTATAATGTTGTCTTGTGGGCATGTGGTGTTTTTTGGGACATGACTTGGTATGTGGTGTGATGAGAGCTATAAAATGCATATTAATAGTACTTAATTGTTAGCATTTTAGAGTTAATCTAGGTTTTAATTACACTTTTATATGTTAACAACTCTAAAGTGTCATCTTTGGATCACTAATTTGTTTTGATGCATTTTCAGGTATTTTGAGTCTTAAAGAGATGGAAAATCTATTGTTGAATGAATCACAAAGATTCCATGTATACCGGAGCAAAGGAGTGCTTTCAGAAAGGCTAAACAAAAAGATCCAAGCATGTGCACCGCGCCCTGGAACCAGTTGGGCCGCACCCTCCCTCCAGAACAGAGGCTAAAGCAAGCAAAGAAGGCCATCAGGTCAGGGCGCGCCTTAAACCAAGGGCCCCCGTGCCCTGAAGTGTGAGGTGCACCCTGGATTAATCTAGGGTGCACCCTGAAGGGTTGAGATGCACCCTGGATGGAGCTGCACCGCACCTTCCAACAAGTTCACAAAGCTAGCCTAAAACCAAGCCTAGGCGCGCACATGAACTTTGTTCTCCGAGTTATGATGTAATTAGGTCATTAATGATTGTTTAAAACCTTAAAACACCTTTGGACCCTTGTATTATAAATAGATCACTTAGGGTTTGACATTATACATTCATGAAGCTGGAAGACTCAAGGAAGCAGCAACTTCTCGTCCATCAAAGTGTTCAACCATGAGCCCCATGGCTAACTAATCTCCAAGAAAGGCGAAGGGATGAATCCCTAGGTGTAGTTGTTCCTATTTTCCTTTATTTGATTCAGTTGTAATAGAGCTTTATCGTTAAGACATTGTTATGATTTACTTTTTAATCTAATTATAAGATTTCATCTAATCCGGTGATTGCATCTTTCTCATTGATATAAATTTAGTTATGCTTTCCTTATGTCAAGATTGTTTGGGTATGATTGAGTCCGGTAGGTTTATCCTTTAGGCTTGTCCATTACTGCAATATGGTCATAAAAGATATATTGTCGTTTCTTGATAAACCTATAGGATAGATCATGTGTGCATGAATCGAAAATAAAAAGTATTTCATAATAATCAAATTAGGGTTTATACATGTTCTCATTGAATATTTGCCAATTACATGTTTGGGATGTGAAACGTGCAATTGAGATAAAAATAACTGAATCAAGTTAGGATTAGGGTAACGAACCTAGGGAGGATTCCCGGATCCTTGTTGTCCCTCTATTATATTTTACAAACTACACAATTACTTCATCATCAATTTCAGATTATCTACTTACTCTGATTATATCGTCTCATATTAATGTTTACATATTTCTTTATAGTTAACTTGTCTCCCTGTTGAATCGACACCCTAAAGCCGTGCTACAACTACTGCATTACCATTTTGGCCGTAATCGAATTTTGGCGCCGTTACCGGGGAGACGCACTTAACTTAAGGAAGATTGTCAACTTTGAGACAAGACGGTAGAAGATTTGTAAATTGTTTTTCTTTTCAGCAGTTTGTAAAGGCGATAACTTCGTTCCTTCTTTTAGCTTGCTGCATTAATTTTTATTTTATTTTATTTTATCATTTTATGATCTTGCATGCCCCGATATAGAGACACTTTGGGTAGATTTGCTTGTAGGCCTATGTTAGAGTCAGAATTAAATTCTTTTCCAAATCCTTTATTTGACAATCCATCTAGTCTCGAAAAAATGAGCGAACATGAATATCAACCTCCTAGGACCCTTCAGGATTACCTAAACCCTACACGCACAGCCACACCATCATGCATCAAACCCTACATGCACAGCCACACCATCATGCATCATGTTTCCAGCCAATACTCGCCAACTAGATTTTAAAGCAGGGATGTTACAATTACTCCCTACGTTTCATGGCTTGGACAATGAAAACCCATATGTGCACATTAGAGAATTTGAGGAAGCAGTTGCGACTTTTCATAGTCAAGATAAAACCGATGACATTGTGAGGCTTAAGTTCTTTCTTTTCGCTTTGAAGGATAGAGCTAAGAGTTGGCTATACTCACTAAGACCACGATTTATTGGGTTGTGGACTGAGATGACTCGAATTTTTTTAATAAATACTTCCCCCAATATAAGACCAATGCTTTAAAAAGGCAAATCTCCACCTTTGCACAAATGGATAGTGAGACTTTATATCAGTCTTAGGAGAGATTTAAGGAGTTGTTGAGTATATGCCCTCACCATGGGTATGAGAATTGACGCTTAGTGAGCTATTTTTATGAGGAACTTACATATAGGGAGTGCCAATTTCAGAGATGATGTTTAATGGTGAATTTTTAGAGAAAGATCCTAATGAGGCCATAGAGTACCTCAATGAGCTTGCTGAAAAAGCTCACACTTGGACTGAACCTAGTGCTACTGAAAGCACAAATAGGTCATGACCTATAGGGCACCCAAATTGTGGTAGAATTTACCATCTTAGGGAAGAGGATAACCTTAAGGCTAAGGTCGAGATGCTCACTAGGGAACTAGAGGTGTTAAAGACTAAAAACTCAAAGCCAACACAAGTAGCTAATCATGCAGCGTCTTTGAAACCATGTTTTGTGTGTGGTGGAGTAGATCATCTCGCCCAAGAGTGCCCCACATTTGCTGAGATGAGAAAGATGTATGAGGAACGATGTAATGCCTTAGGCATTTACAAGAAGCCTTTGGTACCCTTCTCTGATAACTATAATCTGGGATGGCAAAATCACCCCAATTTCAGCTGGAAGTCTGAAAACCAGCAGCTTGCACAACCTCCTGCACCATATCTTGAACCATATCATGCATTTCTATCTTCTAGGAGTTCTTTAGAAGACACTTTACATGCTTTTATTGAGGCACATGGTAAGACTAATCAAAGACTTAAATCTTTAATTACGCAGGCTGTTGAAGAAAATAAAGAGATAAAGAGCCAAGTGTCCAAGTTAATGAGCTACTTGAGTGTGACTGAGCGAGGTAAGTTCCCTTTTCAAGCTCAGTCCACATCCCATGGTCAGCACCTGGTGCAACAAAATTTGAAAGAGGTGAACGCCATTGAGACACTAAGTAGTAAGTTATTACACATCCCAACAACAAAAAAAATCAGAGGATGTGAACGAAACCCACCAAGCATACATAATTGACTCATTCATGAAAAAGGTCCAACATCTTAATCCATTAGAGTCCACCCTCACCCATGGCTTCACAAGAGCATATATCAAGCCAAAATTTACGGATGTTACTGATGACATCCTTGAGGCCTCTTTAAAGCATACAAGCACCCAATTTGACAGTGAAACAGTTGCTGGTGCATTCAGCTCATGTTTGTCTAGGAGGTAATAAGAGTGTCTAGCTGAAGACGTAAAACTTAGTGCTCATGGAAGGCACCCCACAGCTTATCCTTTTTACTTTTATTGTTTTCATATTTCTTTTTCTTGTTTATTGTTCGTATTTTTTTTCTTCTGTTTTCCAGTATTAACTTAGTATTTCTTTTTTAGGGACAAATATACAAAGCAGTTCAAATGGTGGAGCACAATTTTCAGCTTCTGTGCACCTTTGGCTATAAAAGGAGTTTCCTTTACTCTTTCTTTTACATTAAGGTCAATGCAATTTTTAAGTTGGGGGTGGAGGAACGCATCTCTTTGTTTCCATATTCTTTATTTCCATTCATTTCTTTTCATTGAACTGCTTGGTGTCGTTCTCCTTTTTTTTTTTTTTTTAGCATGCTTTGTGTTAGCCTTAGATGTAATTCACATGTCAATGATATGAGCTTAATTGAGATAGTATATAGAATTTAGAAGTAGTTAAATCTTACTTCGGTTTGAGAATAATTTAAGTGTCAATCTTGATTTGGTTTAAGACTCTAGTTGGTGGTAAGATTGTATGAATAGTCTAAAGCATTTAGAGAAGTTTTATGTGTGATTGTTTTGTAAATACTTTTGTGGTCTCAACAAGCTCTAGAACTTATTTGATAACTTCTTGAGGCGAATTCCTAGAATGCACATTACTTAGGATATGATACAGGCCATTTTTGGACCGTTTGAGTCTGTCAAACCCACCATTGCTATATTTACCACTAATCACCTATTTGAGCCCTTTTTCTTGAAAAAGAATTTGAGTTTTGTTTCTTTCAATAGCCCATTTACTCATCTTTATGAGCCTAAGAAAATATTTTATCCTTACCTTCCTCTTAAAAGAACTTAGCTATACACATTTGTTGAGAAGCACTTAAAAGGAGTAAGAATGGAAATATGAGAAAATATCACTACCATAACCCAAGTACATTAAAAGAGATAAGTTAGGGGTTATAGAAAAGAAAAGAAAAATGAAAAAGAAGGTGAATGGTCTTTTGCCAAAATACAAAAGAAAAGAAAAGTGAATTATGACAAAGAAAGAAGAAAAGAAAAATGAAAAAGAAGGTGAATGGTCTTTTGCCAAAATACAAAAGAAAAGAAAAGTGAATTATGACAAAGAAAGAAGAAAAGAAAAGAAAAGTGGTGATTTGAGAAAAATACTCGAAAAATAGTTGAAAAAATTGGGTGTTGAAGTAAGGTTATCTAGTGCTTAAAAGTAGTTGTGTTTAAAGCTAAGAGATTGAGTTATTTTACTTATGAATCCTTCCCATTCTTTCTTAACATTTACCTTAGCATAACGTTACAAGCTTATTAAAGACCTATTGATCCAATGTAATGTGATTTTTCTACAATAGTGGAGAGTGGTTTGAAATGTAAGCCTATAGAGCTTGTTTTTGTGATTGATGTCATTCAATTTATCATGTTTTAGAGGCCAAGACTTGTATTCATGAATGTTATGTATAAAATCATCCGGATGTTCGGATTAATGGATTGTAGTAAGATGGATATAAAGAGTCAATAATGATCTTAAGATTGATGTTTGGATTACTTTTGAACTTGAGTGAAATTTAATGATTCTATGTGTTGTGTGCTATGTGAAATTTTTGAGACAAAATGTGAATTACTCTTGGTTAACACTAATATTGCTTTACTTTGCTATGATCCCCACCGAAGAATTCATCTCTTGTTTTCGCTTGAATTGCTAGGGACTAGCAATAAGCTAGTTGCGGGTTGTGATGAGAGCTATAAAATGCATCTTAATAGTACTTAATTGTTAGCATTTTAGATTTGATCTAGGTTTTAATTGCACTTTTATATGTTAACAACTCTAAAGTGTCATCTTTGGATCACTAATTTGTTTTGATGCATTTTCAGGTATTTTGAGTCTTAAAGAGATCGAAAAGCTATTGTTGAATGAAGCACAAAGATTCCATGTATACTGGAGCAAAGGAGTGCTTTTGGAAAGGCTAAACAAAGAGATCCAAGCATGTGCGCCGCGCCCTAGAACCAGTTGGGCCGCACCCTCCAGAATAAAGGCCAAAGCAAACAAAGAAGGCCATCAGGTCAGGGTGCACCTTGGACCAAGGGGCGCTGCGCCCTGAGGTGTGAGGTGCCCCCTGGATTAATCTAGGGTGCACCCTAAAGGGCTGAGGTGCACCCTGGATGGAGCTGCGCCGCACCTTCCAGCAAGTTCACAAAGCTGGTCTAAAACCAAGCCTAGGTGTTGTGAGTTTTAAATTATTCGCAAGCGCACGAGTCGTTTGCAGTATAGCGTTGTGCAAGTGCGAGGTCGAATCCACAGGGAATTGCGTTGTGAAAGTATATTTTCAATCTAAACTAACTCTATCTTAACCTAGTTCCGAATTTCAGATGATAATTTGCAAAAGAAATTAAAATTAAACTAAATTGATTTTTAAAAACTAATAATTAAAACACTAAGGTTTCCAAATCCGCCCCACCGAAGTTAAGCATATATGTTCTAAAAATATAGCCTATCAAAACATTCCATGAATCCAACTATAAGACAAAAAACAAAGAATATCCCAACTAAACCAAAAGCATCCAATGTATCCGCTCTCAACAAATCACAAAGGAAATCCAATTTAATCGAAAAGCATTCAATGTATCCATCAGATGAAACACAAGGAATATCCAACAGATAATTTAAACTCAATCAATTATAAGATTAACTCAAATAATTGACAGAACATTTATACTAAAAATTGTCAGATTTGTACAAGCAAATCTGAACTACTACGCCAAACAACGGCGGGGCTTCATCTTCAACCTTAGCTGAAGAGTCTAGCCACTCATAACTATGAAACTACAATTCATAATAAAAGTGCTAAACATTTAAACTAATTTAGGTGCGAGAAAATCCAAGCCTAGGCACGCACACGAACTTTTTTCTCCGAGTTATGATGTAATTAGGTCATTGTTGACCCTGAATGATTTTGATAGTAACAAAAATCTTAATTAAGCACTAATGAATATTACTTAAGTAATACAGATTGTTAATAGTGCTTATACATCAAAGGTGACCAAGATTGTAGAAATTGGTGAATCAATGTTGATGTCATTTCAGTTGTTAGGAGCTAATTATATTTGCATTGCATTTTATTATATAGTCTTAATTAATTGAAGATATAAAATCTCCAAGTAATTTTATTAAATGCAAATAAATTCTTTGGGCTCAATACTTAACATTCTCTAATTGAATTTAAGAAGAATTTATGTTGGCATAGAAAATTACTTGAGCATTTGTAATATATCATTCTTCATATATCTAGCATACACATTATGCTTAAATTTGTAATATGTTTTGTCATCATCAAAAATGCCTCAATCAAGAAATTGATTAGATTAATTTTGATGATAACAAAACACTTTTGAAGTGTTTAACTTGTGTGTTTAATGTGCAAGAAAGTTTGATTAAATTAGGAGATTTTTTGGAACTCAAAAATCCAAAAAGAATAAAGAGATATGAAGAAAATTATGCTGAAAACACTGTTCATCTAGAAATCACTGTAGCAGCGCTCCAACAGTGACCCAGTCGACTGGGTGAATAGTGTAGTCGACTGGTAAAAGTGACAGAAGGTTCCCAGTCGACTGAGATGACCAGTCAACTGGTAACACTGCAGCAGCAAAAATGTGAATTTTTAAGAGGACCCAGTCGACTGGTATCATGACCCAGTCAACTGGTAGTTCAAAAATATGACCGTTGGGACTCGAAATCTAAGATTTTAAAGGCACAATCAATTCAAATTAAAGTCTAACGGCCATATTAATTGATGGCTATATAAACCCACTCAATTCAGCATTCAACAAGGAGGAGAAGACATTCAAAAAAAAGAAGAACACACACAATCAAGTCATTCAGTCTTTAAACTCAGAAAAGCTTTGAAATACTCATGTTGAGCTATTCTTCAAGCTTTTCTTTGAAAGAGAGACATTATTCAGTTGTATAAGCTTTTATTTGTTGTCTCTCTACCATTTACTTTACAGTTTTTATTGTAAAGGGATTACTTCTGAGAGGAAGGGGATACTTCCGAGAGGAAGGGGATTACTTCCGAGAGGAAGGGGATACTTCCGAGAGGAAGGGGATACTTCCGAGAGGAAGGAGATTACTTCTGAGAGGAAGGGGATTGTACGGTTTGAGCAACACCCGTAAGTTGCTTGTGTTTCGGTTTGAGCAACACCCGTAAGTTGCTTGGTTTAGTGAAAGACTTCAAGGAGGATCCTTGAAGAGAGTGGACGTAGGGTCGGAAGGATTCCGATATTGCCGAACCACTATAAATCGAGTTTGCATCTCTCTAACTCTATCTCCTTAATTACTTTCATAATTACTTGCTTATAATTATTTATTATTCAAGTAAATGAGATTGATTGCTTAATTATTTTATAATTCAATTATCATTTCTATATTAAGCAATAAATTCTCTCATCTTTGTGCTAGTAATTTAGAAAGATTTAATTCCGCATATATTTTGTTATTTGATATTGCAAAAAGTATTTAATTTTTTTAATACCAAATTCACCCCCCTCTTGGGTATTGCCATAGTATATTTTGGACCTACAGTCATTAATGATTGTTTAAAACCCTAAAACACCCTTAGACCCTTGTATTATAAATAGATCAGTTAGGGTTTGACATTATACATTCCTGAAGCTGGAAGACTTAAGGAAGCAGCAACTTCTCCTCCATCAAAGTGTTCAACCATGAGCCCTATTGCTAACTAATCTCCAAGCAAGGCGAAGGGATAAATCCCTAGGTGTAGTTGTTCCTATTTTCCTTTATTTGATTAAGTTGTAATAGAGCTTTATCGTTAAGACATTGTTATGATTTACTTTTTAATCTAATTATAAGATTTCATCTAATCCGATGATTGTATCTTTCTCCTTGTTATAAATTTAGTCATGCCTTCCTTATGTCAAGATTGTTTGAGTATGATTGAGTCCGGTAGGTTTATCCTTTAGGCTTGTCCATTACTGCAATATGGTCATAAAAAATATATTGTCGTTTCTTGATAAACCTATAGGATAGATCATGTGTGCATGAATCGAAAATAAAAAGTATTTCATAACAATCAAATTGGGGTTTATACATGTTCTCATTGAATATTTGCCGATTGCATGTTTGGGATGTGAAACATGCAATCGAGATAAAAACAACTGAATCAAGTTAGGATTAGGGCAACGAACCTAGGGAGGATTTTCGGATCCTTGTTTTCCCTCTATTATATTTTACAAACTACACAATTACTTCATCATCAATTTCAAATTCTCTACTTACTCTGATTATATCGTCTCATATTAAACTTTACATCTTTCTTTATAGTTAACTTGTCTCCCTGTGAATTGACACCCCAAAGCCGTGTTACAACTACCACATTACTGTTTTGGGCGTAATCATGGTGTTTTATGGGTATTTACAGTACTAGTTTGGCTAACAAATTTTGATGGATTTTTAGTGCCAAGATAGATGAAATATAAACAATGTAATTATTTTGATAGTGGTTTTCCTTAGCTTTATGTATATGAAATGTAACCAATGTAAATGGTGTAATTATTTTGATGATGGCTTTTCAGTGCCAATATATATGAAATGTGGTGCTACTGGCTGCTTCATTTTCTTGTTGTTTGATATTCATTTTGAGTAAGGCTGGTATGCTAAAAGATGCAACTTTAGTTTTTGTGGACTTGGAAAAACAGGGAGTTCCAAGGGATGAAAGTAGAAGTTAAGAGCACTGATTGCTAAGCCATATGTCCATACTTATATAAGCAAACCAACATGAAATGAAAACAATGGAAAATTAAACAGAAAGGAAATAGAAGAGCATATAATACTTTTATATTTCTTAAAGGTTACATGTTAGCAACAAGTCCATCAAGACAGAGATGAATCTGTAACTATACCATTATCCTTACAAATACGACCAACCAACCAAAAAACCCATAAAACAACAAATGTAGCAGCAAGTCCTAAAAACATAGAGATGAATCTGCCCAACAACCATCACTACGGTACAGTTACAGTCACTTTTTTTGTAAACAGTATGTCAAAATCCAAAAAAAAAAAAAAAGCTTGTGCAAATCCCACAAATGTAGCAATAAGTCTTAAAAAACATCTCACTTGACCAATCTCTGACACTATCCCTCTTCATTTTACAGATCTTTGGAATCAACACAAGGACATGCTAACTGGATCGATCATCTAGGGAATCATCATACCAAGCAAAGAAACAACATCCACCATGCTAATGCAATAAAAGAAACAATCGAAATGGCAGTTAGTGCAAGACATAGAAAAAGAAGAGTATAAATGACAACAAAAAAAGAAATTTTCTTACCCCATAAAATCTACAACTGAGAAATCTCCTCCCAGAATTATTCTCCATCCAGGATGTTCTTAAGACGACAGCTGAACCACAACAATATATGCTTATGCTTGAGGACATATACGAGTCTGACATGGTTGCTGCCCAAGAGAAGAGGATGGGTGAAGAAGTGAATTTGTGAAAAATAACTTTGTTTTTAAGGTGCAAGGCATAGTACCAAGAAGAGAAAGGAGGGAAAAAATGGCGGGAACTTTCCCTCCTACAATTCATGTGGGCCTAGAGACACCTCAGTTGCCACTGTGATGTTGAGCAAGTTGTTTTCGTTCTTTTGGACGGAGTAGTTGACGGGGGTGGCAATTTTGTTAAACTTTACAAACATTAATGGTTGTCTTGCACACTTTTGAATGTCAGTGACCAAAATTTTAAAACGTCTAAACCTCAGTGACAAAAATAGCTATTTAGCCGAACCAATAGATAATAAACATGTGGCTATTTGCTATTTTTTTAGTTAACTAAACAATTCAAATTAACAGAAATTTGATTGAAGGGAGGATTTATGTCAATTTTGAAACGTCAGGTTTAAATTGTTACAATCAAAACGTTAGGATTTAAAGTGTTAAGACCCTCTAAACTTTGGGGTTAAAATGCATTTAAACCTATTTCTAATGCCAAAAATTTGTTAATTAGCCTTGTGATCATTAATCCACTAAAACACTTAGCATTAAAATGAGGGATCATGATGTTTTGTGGACCAAATTATATAAATGATGACAAGCACAAAAACAGCAAATAAGAAGGTTGCAATGTGCTTGTACTTTGTAGGGTTCTTCTTTCATTACTCTTGAGGTTGGTAATCTGCAAAAAAGAGTTGCCCATCCTTAACGAGAGGACTTTCCTACCTACCATGGACTGGTTACCTCTAAATTATAGTATTATATTTTTAATATTTATATGAATATGAGAAGGAAAAATAATGCACTAAAACAAATCATTTAGAAGTAGTGTTATTGGCATCACGAAAATGAACCATCAAAATAAACCATCCTATTAGATAGTAAAACGGCAACATCTATTCTTGTCAAATTGTAATTTTAAAATCTTATCTTTTTATAGATGTAATTTTACCCTTCAAATTTTATTATTCTAACTAGTTTTGCGATTTATAGGGCTTTATCCATCCGGATGATTTGGTTTTGCGATACCAATACCATAATCAATAATTTAGTAATATAGAGTAACTTAAACCAAGGGAGTGATAACATGATTAATTAGAATGAAAAAAATTTGATCGTAGATAAGCTAATTTCTCTCATAATAATAATAAAAAACCAGTTAGTTTCACGACACTATCAACTTTATTTTTACCTAGATTTTATTACTTCACATAGTAATTTCTGTTTGGTTTAACAGGAGTTTTTTGGCAATGAAATTAAAAGTCTTGTTACAATAGTTATTGATATATGTAAAAGTTAACATTTGGAAAATTTTATATTAAATTTGTGGTTTAACTTTTTTTTTTATTGTAACAAAATATTATTTTCCTTAAAAGTATGAAAATAAGTTAATTTTTAAGTTTATGGATAAAAAGTTGCAAAACCCAACTTCTACTTTGAAGCTGAAATCAACTATTTTTAGCGTTTTTTTTTTCATAATCCTCACACTTTTAGTTATTTAATGCAAGCCGTTCAAAGAGAGTGTGACTTAATTACGTATGTACTTATCAGAGAGTAAAGACACCATTTGGATTAGATAACAAAACCTAAGAAGAAAATCAGGTGATCAGAGATGTGCAAACGGTCAGTTTAAAATTTTCACTGAATTTTTTGGTCAATTTTTTTAATTATTTTGACTGAATTAACTTAAGTCTTTAGACATTAATCGATCGAATTGATTTTGATCGGTTAATCGACATTGTTTATATACTTAGCCTTTTTAGTTTTATTATATATTATATAATATAAATTTAATTTATAGTTAGATTTTTTTAATTTATTATATTATATATTTATATTTATATTTATATTTAACATATTATTAATATTAGTTAATTTTTTAAATGGTTGAAACGGTTAAAAAAAATTTAACCGATTAGTCAATATATATTATTCGATTAACCAATTTAGTATCGATTTAATCAATTAACTAAATTATTTTATTTAAACGGTTCAAAACGGTTCGATTAATCGGTTTTAAGCAAGTGGCCTACATGTGGCGAAGTAATCACCACATCACATTCATACTTTTTTTTTTTTAAACTAGTGAATTTATTGAAGAAAACTATCTAAGATAAATAGCATCAGTTACAACCCTCCGATTCAATCTATGAATCTCACCAGGGAATTAACGAGGAAACAATTACACTTGATCCTCATTATTACAAGAAAAAAAAAATGCAACAGTATTTGTTTCCCTGTATACATGAACAAAATCACAAGACTTAGAAGAATGAGGTAATCTTCTAATCTGCTGGACAAACTCCCTGTTTTGCCAATCCGCTTAATACTTTCCGATCACCAGTGGCGAAGCCACCATCCAGGCTAGCCTAGGTTATGGCCCGGACTCAAATTTAGGGGAGAAATTAATAATGAACACAGCCCATACTCAAAGTTTTGATATCCATTTGTGACTTATTCAATAGTTTCTTTAAAGAAGTGGTGAAAAGAAGAGAGTACACTGATCAATAACCCAACGAAGTGAAAGATAATAGCAACAACAATAATCACGAGTGACTGAGAGTGAACCATGTTTCTGTTTGAAAATTGTGATCAAAATATGAATAATTTAACACACTTTTCAAATGGCAACTACTTAAATTGGTTGTAAATCTTGCTTGTTTCTTTTCCTTTATTTGGATAGTGTTGATTCATGATTGTAATATGTGCATAAATGGATTCGTTTCATAAAACAAACAAAGTAAGGTCTCAATTCTCTCTCGTCAACTCTTAGCCGTGAAGCCAACATTTCTGATCGGTATGGAGTCAAACTACTCGGAGTTTGATGGAAAAGTCCAAAGAGAAAGACATGAAGTCAAACTGCTCGGAGTTTGATGGAGTGGTCCAAGGAGAAAAACATGGATTCAAACTGCTCGTAGTTTGATTGAGTGATCCGAGGAGAAAGGCATGGAGTGAAACTGCTCGAAGTTTGATGTCGTGATCCGAGGAGGAAGACATGGAGTCAAACTACTCGGAGTTTGATAGAAACACCCGAGGAGAAAGACATGGAGTCTATTTGCTCGGATTTGATGGAGTAGTTCGAGAAGAAACACATGGAATCAAACTGCTTGGAGTTTTATGGAAAAGCCCACGAAGAAAGACATAGTGTCAACTACTCGGAGTTTGATGGAGTGGTCCTATAACTATTGGAAAAATAGAATAAAAATCTTTATCGAATGACAAGATTACAATCTATGGAGGGTCATTGAAGAGGGACCTATAATTCCTACAAAGGAAATAATCATTGGAGAAATCAATCATACAATACCTAAACTCAAAATAGAGTTTAATAAAGAGGATTGTAGAATGTTGTCTCTCAATAGTAGAACAACTAGCATGTTACATTGTGCTCTAGATATTGCTGAATATAATAAAATTTCTGCATGTATTTCAGCTAAAGAAATTTGGGACAAATTGCAAGTTACATATGAAGGAACTAGCGAAGTTAAAAATAAAAAAATCTATATGCTAGTGTCCGAATATGAAACTTTCAAAATGTCTCCAAATGAAACTATTTCTCAAATACACTCACATTTTACTACCATTGTTAATAGTCTAAAGCTTCTTGGTAGGAACATTGAGGAATTCGAACTAACGAGGAAGATCTTAAGGTCTTTGCCATCCACTTGAAAAGCAAAGAAGATGGCCATCACGGAGGCCAAAGATCTTGACGAACTTGACGTCGAAACACTTCTCGGATCACTATTGACATATGAGATGGAGGAAATGAATCTTGTTGTCAATGACGATGAGAAAAAGAAAAAGATGATTGCTCTCAAGGCCTCTACAAGCAACAAAGAGGAAGAGAAAGAAGAAGAGGATGAGAGCAGTGAAGAAGATGGTGAGATGACTTTAATCACCAAAAGGTTTCACAAGTTCTTGAAAAAGAGCAAGAAACCATACACAAGGGAATCCACTTCAAAAAGGGAACCTCTTGTATGTTACGGTTGCAAGAAGCCTGGTCACATCAAGGCCGATTGTATAACAGCAAGCAAACCATATAAGAGCTTAAAAAAAAGCTATGATTGCAACCACATGGAGTGATGATGAAGAAGAAGAATCTTCGGACAATGAGGTCGAATACAAGGAGATTTCCAACCTATGCTTGATGACAATCAACGATGAGAATGAGGTATCAACTTTTTCCCTTTCTAATAATAACATTGTCAGCAGTAGTGAAGAGTTAATTGAGGTTATAAATGAAATGCATGAAGAATTGAAGAAATTCGATTCTAAGAATACCACCATAAAAAAGGAAGTCTCATCTTTTTCTAAAGAGATTGAAGGCTTAAGGGAAGAAAAAGAAAAACTATCTTCCATACTTTATAAATCTTCACAAGATTTTTTTAAAAAATGAAAATGAAATTCTAAATAAGAAAATAATGGATTTGAATAGCACCATATCTAAACTTATACTTGGAAAAGAAAAGCTAGATGAAGTGCTATCTAGCCAAAGGCTAAGTGGAGGAAAATCCGGCTTGGGTTATTCCCCAATAAGGTAGCAAAAATCAAAAGAGAGTTTGTTCATGAAAGCAACATGTGTGAATGAAGCCTCCACTTCCAATGCCACTAGTGCAAGATTAAAAGCACTCCCTCAATATATGCTAGTAAGTCTAAAAATAGGAATTTAAATTCTAATTCATATACTAGCAATACACATACTAGGAGTAACCATCATGTGCATCCTAGAGATAGTATGCATACTCATAACTTACACACTACACATGCACATCCTAGGAATTACCATCATGTGTATCCTAGAAATTATCATCATATATTTCCTAGAGATAACATGCGTATTCATAATTTTCAAAATAGAAACATGTACTCTAGGATTGCTTATCCAAGGAACTATAGACATGCACAATTAAGAAATCCTAGAAATCTCAATAACTATTATCCTAGGATTATGCATCATCAACATGTCTATAATTTTTGAGCACCTTATAATGTTAAGAAGGTATGAGTCTCTAAAGGAACCGTATTTTCTAGAACTAACCCAAAGGACCCAAGAAATTTTGGGTACCTAAGAGTGTAATTGTATATCCTTGTGTAATGTAGATATGTCTCCACACCAAGGAAAAAAGGTAACTATTGGTACCTTGATAGTGGATGCTCAAAGCAAATGACCAGTGATCAAAGCATGTTCAAAGAGCTAAATCTAAGGTATGGTGGATACGTCACCATTAGAGATAATATAAAGATTAAGATCATTGGGCATGGAAAATTTGGTAACATTTTCTCAACCATTGATCATGTATTATATGTGCAAGGTCTTAAGCCAAATTTGCTTAGTATTAGTCAACTATGTGACAAAGGCAACAAAGTCATATTTGAAACCTCTCATTGTCTAGTTATAGATATCAAGAGTAACAAGATCAAGCTTGTTGGTCATAGACACGAAAATGTCTATATAGTTGATTTAAAATCTTTGTATTCTGAAAATGAAAAATGTTTTCCCGCATTTAGTGAAAACCTATGGCTATGGCATAGAAGACTTGGCCATGTGAATATAGATTTGCTTAAAATCATTTCAAGAAAAGATTTAGTCATTGGACTTCCAAAAATCAAATTTGAAAAAGACAAGGTATGTGATGCTTCTCAAATGAGAAAATAAACTAGAATTTTATTTAAATAAAAAAATATAGTCTCAACTACTAGACCATTGAAACTTATACATATGGACTTGTTTTGTCCAATAAGTACCATAAGTCTAAGTGGCCATCAATATACTCTTGTTATTGTTGATGACTATTCAAGATATACTTTTCTTACTTTTTATTGCTTACAATGATGAAACATACAAAGGATTTATGAACTTTTGTAAAAAGGTTCAAAATGAAAAAGGAATTTTCATTTCAAGCATTAGAAGTGATCATGGAAAAGAATTTGAAAACCAAAGTTTTTCAAAATTTTGTGATGAAAATGGAATCAATCACAACTTTTCAGCACCTAGAACTCCTTAACAAAATGGAGTTGTTGCAAGGAAAAATAGAGTTCTAGAATAATTTGCAAGAACAATGCTTTGTGAAAATAGTTTGCCAAAATATTTTTTGACGGAAGCCGTAAACACTTCTTACTATATTTTAAATAGAGTTTTAATTAGCCTTATGCTTAACAAAACTCCATATGAATTATGAAAACGTAAAAAAAGCCTAATATCTCTTATTTTCGTGCCTTTGGTTGTAAATGCATCATCTTAAATAACAATAAAACTAAGTTGGGTAAATTTAACTCAAAAACCGATGAGGGGATATTCTTAGGATATTAAACCTCTAGTAAAGCTTATAAAGTCTTTAACAAAATAACTCTAGTGGTTGAAGAATCTGTACATGTAGCCTTTGATGAGTCTAACACAATTAGTAGTAAAGTAGGCTCTTTTAATGATGATGTAGATGTCATTCCAAAGATAGAAACACCTACACCCATTGTTGACCCGAAGGAGAACCAACCTCAAACAAATCAAGAGGTAGATGCTCTCAATCTTGATCAACCATCTACAAGTCAACAAGAGGATAGTCTTTCCAAAGATTAGAGGTATATGAATTATCATCTAATCGATCAAGTGATTGGCAATCCTTCACAAAGGGTAAGAACTCGTTCCTCTATTAGAAATATTTGCAATTGTGTAGCTTATTTATCGTAAGCAGAACCTAATACGTTTGTAGAAGCCGAGAAATATGTTGATTGGATAAATTCTATGCAAGAATAAATAAATAATTCGAAAGAAACAAAGTATGGAATCTAGTTCCTAGACCAAAGAATCAAACAATAATAGGAACTAAATGGGTATTTAGAAATAAGATGGATGAAAATGGAATAGTAACTAAGAATAAGGCTAGACTAGTTGCTAAGGGATATAATCAAGAAGAATGAATAGATTTTGATGAGACCTATGCTCCTGTAGCTAGATTAGAAGCTATTCGAATGTTATTAGCTTTTACATGCTTTAATAAGTTCAAATTATTTCAATGGATGTAAAAAGTGTTTTTTTAAATGGCTTTATAGAAGAAGAGGTGTATGTTGAGAAACCTCTTGGATTTGAAAATCCTGGTCTTCCAAACCATGTCTATAAGCTTTCTAAAGCTCTATATGGGTTAAAACAAGCTCCAAGAGCATGGTATGAAAGACTAAGTAAGTTTTTGCTTGAAAATGATTTTACAAGAGGAAAAATAGATATAACCCTCTTCACAAAAACTCACAAATATGACACACTACTAGTCCAAATATATGTTGATGATATTATATTTGGTGCTACTAATGAATCTATGTGTTGATAACTCTCAAACTAACACGTGATTATTGTGTATAGCTGAGGTGTCGATTCCACGAGGAAAGCGAAGTGTAAACCTTAACACTAAACGATAAAGTTCAAATAAGAAAATCTGAGTTTTATGAATAAAATTAAATAAGAGAGTTGTGAAAATATGATGAAGAATTCAATAAAGAAATAACAAGGTTCCAAGAATCCTTCCTAAGTTCGTTGCCTTATTCCTATCTTGACTCAAATGTTTTATCTCAATTACTAGTTTCACATCCCAAACAAGCAATTGGTAAATACTCAATCAAAGCACATAAATACCCTAATGTAATTGCAATAAATTACTCCTTAATTCCAATTCAAACACACAAGATCTATCTTATAAATTAGCAAGAAACGATAATATATTTCAATAATAATACTGCAGTAAGGGCAAACCTATAAGATAGATCTACCGAAATCAATTGCATCTAACAACTTTGACATAAGAAAAGCTTCACTAAACTTATATGGAGAAGAAGAATGCAATCACTGGATTAAGAAGATCTAAGAGAAGAAGAACATAAATTGCAGCTGTCACATGAATACAAATCCTTTTTATTTAATCAAAGAGTAAATCATAAAAAATGTTTAACAATCAATCCATACAACTTAGTCAAAGATAGAAATAAGAACAACTACACCTAGAAACTCATCCTTTCGCCTTGCTTGGAGTTTAGTTGGACATGGAGTTCATCTTTGATCACCTTGAAGAAAACGAAGATGGAAGCTCTCTTTAAAAACTCTCGTCCCCTATTCTCTGAGTCTAAATTCCTATATATAGCTGTATGGAGATGGATTTGTAGAAGAAAAGTCACCCTAGGGTTTCTGTTCAGGCCGTGGGCTTCTGCTGCTGTCCAGGCCCGGTTATGCTTGACCTTTGTCTACTAAAACTGCTATAACGTTCTCTAGAAAAATCATATTTATGAGCCGTAAAGTTATCCAAAAAATAGACATCCGGATCTTTCCAAGAATATATGGCTCATCTCCTAGTTCTTCCTGAATTAATACAGTTTAATCCAAAAAAATGACTGATCTGTCACGCTGAAATCACGCACAGCCTGACCTTTGTTTACTAAAACTGTCATAACTTTCTCTAGAAAAATTATATTTATGAGCCATTAAATTCTCCGAAAAATAGACATCCAGATCTTTCCAAGCATATACGGTTCATATCCTGGTTCTTCCTGAATCAATACAGTTTAATCTGTAGAAATGACTGATCTGTATAGGCAATTCTAGCAATTTAGTGAAACTTCTTTCCAAATGCTTGTGAACATGCATAGAATCTTTGTACTTTAATCAACGTTAGCTTTTCCATCTCTTTTAAACCCAAAATATATGAAAAAGCATCGAAATAAATCAATATACCAAGAATGACACCTAAGAATTATTAAGGCATAAATGTGTAATCCAGCCCTAAATCAACACTAAATTCTAACAAATAAACACTATTAAGATGCATTTTCTGACTCTCATCATGTGTCAAGAGTTTGCTAAGTGCATGCAAGATGAATTTGAAATGAGTATGATGGGAAAGCTTCCCTACTTTCTTGGACTTCAAATAAAACAATTGAAAGAAGACATCCTCATCAATCAATCAAAGTACACCAAGGACTTATTAAAAAGATTCAGGATGGAAAGCTCAAAGTCAATTAGCACTCCTATGAGCACCTCTACAAAACTTGACCTAGATGAGGAAGGTAAGTGTATAGATTCTAAAACTTATAGAAGCATGATAGGAGCTTTACTTTATTTAACTGCAAGTAGACCTGATATAATGTTCAGTGTATACAAGTGTGCTAGATTTCAAGCTAATCCTAAGAAATCACATGTAATTGCAGTAAAAAGAATCCTTAGATATCTACAAGGGACTCAAAACCTAGGATTATGTTATTCTAGAAAATCAACTTTTGAGCTTGTAGGATATTCAGATGCTAATTTTGCGAGTTATAGACTAGATAGAAAAAACACTAGTGGAGCGTACCAATTCTTAGGTGCAATCCTAACCTCTTGGGTTTCCAAGAAACAAAATTCCGTTGCGCTACCAACTGCCGAAACGGAATATGTAGCAGCCAAAAGTTGTTGTGCACAAATGTTGTGGATGAAACAACAGTTAGAAGACTATGGCATGAACTTTAAGGATATACCAATTCGTTGTGATAACACTAGTGCTATCAATTTAATCAAAAACCCTATTCAGCACTCTAGAACCAAACATATAGAAATTTGACATAACTTCATAAGAGACCATGCTCAAAAGGGTGATATTAGACTAGAATTCATTCTTTCAAAAGATCAAATAGCTGATATTCTTACAAAACCCTTAAGTGAAGATAGCTTTTGCAAAATTAGACTATTTATGGGCCTGATAAACTATGATAAAATGTATGTCTGATTGCATTAACATTCATCATATGCATATTTGCCATCTAGTGAATGAGTATTAACTCTTATTTAATATATCTCTCACTCAAGATGGCATAGATAGCAATTTCATGCTGAAATCTCAAGTTAGAGCTCAAAATTTTAAGTTTTCTGGAGAACCCAGTCGACCAGTGTGTTCACCCCAGTCGATTGGTATCCCACAACCCATTTCACTAGTTGACTGGTATTACAAGACATTGTTTGGAGCCAAAATTTGAAATTTTGGTAACCTACCGAATTTACTGGTATGGATCACCCAATTGACTGGTATGTCTCTGCTAGTTTACCCAGTCGATTGGTGTCCTTACCTAGTCGACTGGTACGCCGAAAATTCCCAAAATTATGAAAGACCCAGTCGATTGGTGCCCTAACCCAGTCGACTAGTATCGCGATTCTATAAATAGTATATTAAGATTTTTCAGTTTTCACTCTATTTTTGAAATTCTCAAAGCTTTCTCTCTCTAAAAAATTCGTGATTTCAATCCAAAATCTCTCAAAACTACTCTATAGAACCCTTAATTTCATCCCATATCACCTCCATTTCAACTTTTCACAGTTAAAAATCCTTTATTCCCCAAAATCTCTTTCTAAAACGACGTTTTTCACGTTGTCTTAGAGAATCCGGATTAAAACCATTGTAGGAGGACCTCACACGCTTACAAGGCCCTGGTCCAATAAGTTTTTTGAACCAGATAGCAAAAGGAAGGGGCTAACTTGTTCTTCAAGCAAGAAAGCAAGGTCTGAGCTCGATGACTCGCTTTTCTGGAGCCCTGCGGCCAAAAGCATGTATAACTCTGTCATCCATAACAAAAAGATCATGACGAGTAGATTTGTTGATTTTGATTCTATCCATCATGCAAATTTTGATATCTACCATGCTTTTGAGGCTATTAACCTCACACCCCTGGTAAATATCCACACAAAATTCTATCTACGCCTCATTCACCAGTTCTACGCTAACCAGGTGAAACCGAGTCCATTGACTCTTCAGTTCAAAACCAGTGTGATGGGCGTAGAATTCAAGGTGAACATTGACCTTTTGGTCAATATCCTAAGGATCCCTGTAGGAGGGGTCCAATGGAGTCTGGATGGATGGCTAGACAACTTTGATTATGAGGAGGCATGCCAAATAGTTAAGGGTGACCCTAACTACATCTTTAGACACACTACATTTCACCAATGTAGTGACATGCACCTCGACTCAAATTTGTTCAACCTCATCATGCGTTGGACCATCCACTCACTACTCGAGAGTCGGGGCTATCTCTCGAAGATAGATGTGGTATTGATCTGGGGTCTCAAAACAGGACATTATTTCAATATCTACCCCATACTGCTCGCCAACATGATCAACGGCGAAGTGAATGACTCTGGTTGTCTTCCCTACAGGATGCTTATCACCCTGATCCTACAGCATTTTCGAGTTCCCCTACCCGCGCCTCTGAGGCTCAGGGCATCGGTGCAAAGAAAATCATCAATGTCTCTTCTCTAAAGAAGATGGGATGCATGATCCGAGAGGGTATGATATACTCTAAGGCAGGGAGGAACATACGGATTAGTGCTGAGGATGATAACAGTGAGGAGGACAATGAGGTTCGTGGTGATACAGCACCTCTTATTGCGATGGACACTAATGAGTGAGAACCTAGTCCACAGTATGGTGGCTATGGTGTTGGTTAGGCTGGATATGATGACTTACTTCAGGCTCTGACGAGCCTCCAGCTATATATGCAGTTCGGGTTCCAAAGCTTGAGCTCTTCTATCGATCACATGCAGCACAACCTCCGCACACTCAGAGACAATTTCAAGTTACACCGAGAGCACACAAAGGGCTCTCTAGCTGAGCTTTAGGATCTTCTTGGAGACATCTCTAATTCCTCCACTCTTTGAGCTTTTTCTATTTTATCTTACTATTATGTACATTTATAGTTCCATGGATACTTAGCACGAACATTTTTTTTCCTTCACGTACATTCATATGCTTGTACTTATTGATTCAGCTTCTGTAAAGCTTTTGATGTATGAATCATTATATATAGATGCTTACTTTTCAGTTATTAAGCACTTGATGTTTCCCTATATGCTATAACTGTTTATACTAGTGTAGGCAACTTCTGATTATTCCCAATTCTGATTCATGCCTAGTTTTCATACAAAAGTTTATTTTTGCCTTATCTTCATGGCTGTAGTGTTTGTTTGGCTTATTTTTTGAGTTTACACTCCTTTTCTGTTATTGTCAAAACGGGGAAGAAAAAGGAGAAAAATCAATACACTATATGTAAACTTAGAATATAGCATATATTTAGGGGGAGCATTGCTTCGAACACATTGACGAATGTAATATTGTCTTGCATTGATACGTTTGGTTGATATAACTATATATAAACTACGTTTGAATACTTAACAGGTTGATTTTATCCAAAAAAACATAGGAAACTCTGCCCATTTTTTTTTTTTTTCTAAAAACCCAACACTTAGTTTTTAAAACTATTTTCTCTCATTAGTTTTGTCATCATAAAAAATGGGGAAATTGTTAACCTATATTTGATTTTAATAATGACAAAATACTACTCCAATTGCACTAACAATTTTATTTAAATGTTGAAGCGGAAAAAGCGTTCAGAATAGAAACAAAGATGCAAGAACTCAACTCGATTCAGACACTAAGACATGACAGAAGATCCAGAATAGGCATTAAGGTAATTGAAACAACTGTAAATCTCTCATGTTCAATTACATAGATTGATCTGTGGCTCAATTTACAAAAGACTTTGACAAAACTAACCACACAAAAGTTTCTAAGTTAAAAATAGTTTTGAAACATGAAAAACTGGGTTAAAGGATAACCCAGTCGTCTGGCTCCATATACTAGTCGACTGGGATATGGGACAGAAAGTTCTCAGTCGACTGGTATTGAAGGTCCAATCGACTGGTAACTGGGATAGAAAATTCCCAGTCGACTAGTGCTTAGGACCCATTCGACAAGTACTCTCCCATAGCCTAAAAAGTGAAGTTTTTCACTTGACACAGTCGACTAGTAATTTGAAAATATGACTGTTTGAGATGCGAGACTTGAGCATTTAATGCCCCAAACCTACCAAGTCAGTGTCAAACAACCATATTGATTCAAGGCTATATAAACCCACTTCAATGAGCATTTAAATAAGAAGAGAACATATTCAATTCATAAGATAGCTTATTAATTCTCAAAAGCCTTGAAAAATTTATTGTTGAGTCATTCTTCAAGTTTGTTCTTGAAAGAGAGATATTGTTCATTTGTAAAAGCACTTATTGCTATCTCTCTACTACTTTTGATATGAACCCATGGGATGGAAATCCCTTGAACCCACAATTAAATTGAAACTTACCCAAGAAAGCCAAGATAATCTAGACTCGTTGAAATCTTGTTTCAAGAACCTAGATTCGGTGAGAACACCACAAATGAGTTACCTTTGATAAGTTCTTAGTTCAATCAAGAACAAGTAGAGAAAACTGAAAATTCTCTATGAAGAAAACTTTATTCACGTTCAACTTGCCCTCAAAATGCGGCTACAAGTGTTTTTGAACCCATCCATGAAACCCTAGGGTCGAATAAGGCCTATATCAAGTAAAAGACATGGGTTGAACATCTTCAAGCCCAAAATATCCTAAACTACATGCCTATAGCTAATAAAAGAAGTCCACTTAATGAATTAAATAGGCTCAAATGCCTACAACTATAGAAACATAAAATAGGCCCACATGCATATACTTAATGAAATAAAAAGTCTACACAAAACATTAGGCTATGCCACCCCCCTCTGTAGCATGTATCACATGGATTAAAGCTAGTTCTTCTTCTTTCAAGCCCAACTTGAATGTTGGGGTCTTGCTCGATAATTTTGCAAACTCAGCCCAAGTGGATCGCACCAATCCTTGCATTGCTTCCTTGATCTTCTTAGCTCTTGACCTTGTGATTGGCCTATCTGGAACTTGATAGGGATCTTTAAGACTCGGTCCACCATGGTGCCCATCATTCCCCCTCTCCTTAAAAAGACTCGACCTTGAATCGCCACTTGCATAAAAGGGAGAAAGATCATAAAATTTGAAAGTACCAGAGACATTATACTCACCTGGAAGATCTACTTTATAAGCATTATCATTAAATTTATCAAGGATTTGGAAAGGTCCAACTCCTAGAGGAAGCAATTCAGTCCTTCTATGGGCTGGGAATCTTTCTTTGTGCATGTGAACCCAAACCCAATCTCCTGGTTCAAAGATGACATGCTTTCACCATTTATTGGCTTGGGAAGCAAACTTTTCATTCTTCTACGCAATTTGAAGCCGTACCTTCTCATGAATTGACTTCACCAATTCGGCCTTCCTCCGTGATAAAGCATCAATAACAATGTTCTCCTTATCTTGCTTGTAATGGATGACATAATGAAAGGTCTCGATGTATTCTATCCATCTAGTATGTCTTTTATTTAATTTACCTTGACCCTTGAGATACTTCAATGATTCATGATCGGTGTGGATCACAAACTCCTTAGGCTAAAGGTAGTGCTGCCACGTCTTAGAGCACGAACAAGAGCATAAAGTTCTTTATCATAAGTGGGGTAATTCAAGGCCGCCCCATTCAGCTTGTCATTGAAGAAGGCTATGGGCCACCTATCCTGCATCAAAACGGCTCCAATTCCTATTCCTGAGGCATCACATTCAATCTCAAAAGTTTTGTTAAAGTCAGGTAATGCTAACACAGGTGCAGAACATAACCTTTCTTTAATAGTAGCAAATGCATTCGCTTGATCAATCCCTAATGAAATCCAACATTCTTTTTTAATTATTTCAGTGAGTGGTGCAACAATGGTGCTAAAATCCTTAACCAAATGCCTATAAAAGCTAGCTAAACCATGAAAGCTTCTTACCTCAATGATGCCTTTAACAGTATTGATCACATTGTTGTTGGGTGTTTGTTTTCCTTTGTCAACTCTTTGATATAACATGCTCTGTGAGTTTTTATTATGAATTGTCCCTGGTTCCTCCAGGTGAAGTTATTAACACTTAGTCCACCTTCATTTGTTTCTCCAGAGATTCGCTCTTGCAGCTGTGGAACTTAATGGCGCGCTTTATGCTATTGGTGGATATGATGGGAATGATTATTTGATGTACGATATCATGCCACTTTTGCTTCCGTTTTCTTTGTTAGATCGTCATCTCTCTCTCTCTCTCTCTCTCTCTACACTTGCATTTATCAACACAGAATATGTGCATGTCCGTCTATATATACATACAAATGGAATATGTGCATTTCTGTCTATATATTCAACATGTATGAATAGTAGACATACAAGTACCGGTTTGTTGTGGCATTATGGGGATTTTAACTGGAACTGGTGTGCTCAAAAGCTCTCTCTCTCTCTCCCTCTCTCTGCTGGGTAAGTACGTAAACTGTCAAACTTCTTACATGAGCTCTGAAATGCATTTTAAATGAGATGTTAGGCCTCAGTAGAGATACTTGAAGCTAAAACAGAGCTGCTTGGAAGGTTCTGATAGACTATGGACGCTTTTTCTGGCCTTCAACAGTATTTGCTTTGTAGTCGGATAGAGCTGTTGGTATAGATCCCAGTAGTTCTTTTTAGTTTTCTCATACAAGTCAGTGTAATATATCCAATTTGGATGGGTTATCCATCCTATATTGAGTTGAAAGTCACATGAAATCTTTAAATTGAAGCAAACAATGCTGTAACAAATAAGAAGTGTTCGATACTTTGTAAAAAGAAAACCAGAAATTTCATCCAAATGTAAAGTGAGTTAATACAGTTAATTAAACAGATTTATCTCAATAGTTAACAAAATTTTCCGACTATCTCAGCTCTGCTGAAAGATTTGACCCCAGAGAGCATTCTTGGACCAGAATCGTGAGTATGAAGTCAGAGAGGCTGCCATGCAATGGTTGTTTTGATTGAAAAAATGCAAGTTCCTTCTTATTCTTCTTCTTTTTTATTTTTGTTTTTGTTTTGTTTAAATCAGCAGCTAAGCAGTGCTTGTTGACGACTTTTTGGTCAATTAAGGAAGCATGCAATAGAATTTTAAGAATCGGAGAATCTACATAATACATTAAGGGACTTGTGTTGCCTTGCTTTGCCAAAATGTCCGCCGCTTACTGGTTTTGCTCTTGCTCTGAAAATATGCTTCACCTCATGACAGCCCAACCTATGGAGGATGGACCTGTAATCATTTAACAAAGAACTTTCGATCCTAAGTTTTAGGAGCCTTGCTTATGACTTTGAACATGGGTGTCCAAGCCTAAACGTGATGTGAAAGGTTGCAGTAATCGGTATATCCAACTTGTACTTAGTTAGGTTATGCCTTTAACAGTCGCATTTTCTTGTCTAGTCGAGGATACTCATGTTATTTATTGATTACCTTCTAAAAAATACTGTATTTTAAATTATTAGATGTGTTGCATGAAGATAGCATACTGAGTACAACTTCCATCCTTTAAGTAATGATGCAATCAAAAATTGCCATGAATTATGTGAGACTCGCATAGTTGTGGGAATATTGGTTATTGGGATGGTTCTGATTGTGCTGAAAAGGGACCTAAAACACTTGAAAAATTACATATCAAAATTATCTTCTTAATTATCAATTTGACATTACTTATAAAAAAAATATCAAATTGACATCGTGAAGAATTAGGCAGTACTATATTTTTTAATAGAATTAATTTAAATTGGTCATAGAAGTATTGAATTTGTTGTATTCTTAGACCCCTAGTTAACACTTTTCCCTTTTTTTGATAAGTAAATTTCACATTTCTTTTTTAGATATGCTTTGGGTTGTTTTGATGGCAATGAAATGGTTTCAAGTGTTGAAATATTTGATCCGCGTCTTGAATCATTGATATGTGGGGAGCCATTGAACCAGTCTAGGGGATACTCAGCTGCCGCTGTTGTAAATGAGTCTATATACGCGATTGGAGGTGTGAGAGCTGGCAAAGACATAATAGACACTGTATGTTACTTTTTGCTCTACCTTCAAGTGATTGTGTAGGCATATCAATCTTGCTAGCTGATATTTCTCCACTTACGTTAACAGGTTGAATGGTTTACGCAAGGTCAGGGTTGGCAAGAAACCACTGCAAAGGCCATTGGGAAAAGGTGCTTCTTATCAGTAATAACTTTGTAATAGAAGCAGTAAGTTTTTTTTGTGGGCGGAAGCTTCAAATTCATAACAAATATGAGTGGCCAGTTAGGGAGAGATTCATCTCATCCGTTTGCTGTTGAGAAATCAGGTTAGATATTAGAATCAATGTTATTAGTCATCGGTTGTTGCGCATTTTCATGATCCTTGAACTTTGCTTCACTTTAAATCTTGAAGGCTTTGCATAAGCTATAGTTGTAGGTGTGGACCTGTATCATACCCAAGCAATGAAGAGCCTAAAGATATTTATCTGCAAAATGATCTCGTGGGGGCAAAAATATCAAATCTTTGTATGCATTAAATTAGACTACAGTACTTAGCGCACTTGAAAGAAGGTTGGGCAAAAGAAAAAAGTTTCAAGTTAGGCTATAAAGCTCAAAATAGACTGCGCTCTGATCTTTTGCAGGCGGATCATGTAACAATTGTCTAAATCGGTCATAGCAAGATAAGCACAGCGAAACAGATAGTTAAGGCTGCTGAAATTGACAGCTGCAGCAAAAATAAACTGTAATTGTTCTATATCATTTGATTTTATTTTATTTTTTTTTTTTTTTAAACCAGAAAGGCATTTGTTTTTGAATAATCGAACAGTATTGATTTTACGAGGGTCTCCTAGATAAGATCCATAGCTTCACTGCAGCCTCATGCCTTGCAAATGTAGTCCCTCAAGTGGTCATTGAAGTAAGGATCTGGCAGGTGACATCTTAAAAATGCAAGTAAACCTCCGATTTTATTAGCCGAAATAAAAGCACCTCACCAGAAGCATGCCCCAATCTGCATCATAGGAACAATGCCTTGTGCTCATTGAAAATTTGAATTCTCTTAATTCAGTCATTGATAACATAGCGATGGAATGCTTTACACCCTGAAACTGCAGAAATCGAGCTGATGAAAGAATAGATGAGCAGGGGCATTGAACATTTCATGTTACCTCTTCCATATTATGACTTATGAGGTCCCTTCCTTTCTTCTGTTATTTCATTCCTTCCCCTCCTTTCTTCTGCAAAATATCAGTAAGTGCTGAAACTGAAAGTGTAGGATTTTTTTTGAATAAGTAAAAAGTCACCAAGGTAGGATAAATGCACTATATAAGCAATAGATCAAAAACTAAGGGATGAAACATACCACCAAGAAGATTGCATATAAGCAATGCTTCCAGTTCCTCCAACGTCAATGACTAAAGTACATCTTCAACAATATTAGAAGCTAAAACCGTGTCAGCAGGAAAGAGAAAATTTCTCCAACATCTCAAAAATCAGTATAAGCCTACCTCTCATAGTTTAATGATCCGGATTTCCATGATAGAAAATATCTAACCTTCATTACTTTCAATTCAGTTGAGTGAGGCAACCTAGGTAGCTGCTCTTAAGGCAAACAATTTGGAGCTAAAAAGATCCAGAAGTTGAGGCCAAACCATTACTCCTACTCCACCCCCAAATGATAATAGAAAACATAAATTGAACAACTTAAGATCAGGGCCAGAACATACATTTGTGAAAGCTCTACAAAGCATTTGATCCACAATCTTCTACAGCATCAACTTCATCCACTCACCAAGGCGACAGCTTTAAAAGGATACGCATAGAACAAACTTGAAGCAGCAGTCTCACCATGAGAAATATTGCTGCACCTTTCTCCCAGGATCAATAACAATTTCCTTGACCATGAAAAGGAATATTTGCAAAAACAGGGTCTTCACTCAGTCCAAACTATTTGCAGATCAACTATCACATGTTTCCCCAATTATCTCACTTGATCAACATTAGGCACGGGGGAGGGGGGTGCGGTATAAACTGAAGAAAATTTCAGTGTTTAGAAGCCACAGAAAGAAAAACTTCTTTTTCACGACAAAGATATATCAATGCATGTTTTGGACCCCCACAGCCTTTGACTAAAGGAACATCTTCAAACAAACATTCCATACCTACAGAAACCATCAATGTGAAAGAAATTGTTTTTGGGGTTTTGTAAAATGGTGCAACAAATGTAGACTTCTTGATCTCCTCGCAGTCCTCACGTAGGATCAAATCCAAAAAGACAAACTGAGTTGATTCCTCATTCAAAGTCATTCTCAGCCACAACCTACCCTCACTCGAAATATTACATAAAGTGATCTCAAATGGTATAGCAGCTGGTAGTCCTGGGACAAAAGGAATAGGGTTTTCAGAATTATTATCATGAACATCTAGCTCTGCCTTTATGTGCCGTGGACTTCCACATAGCAGTAACTGCTCAAGGGAGAAGCAATCAACTAACTTCTTGAACAGAAACGGACCACAGGAAGTACTGCCAAAAGATGTGCCAGTCTCAAGTAATGCTCTTTTAATTTCATTGAAGAAGTTGGATGGTTCAATACATCCTTCCTTGCAGAGAAATTCTACATGTGAAATGGTAGAAGACAGCTTTTTCATTGTCGTAAGATAGCAGCATATTTCAACTTTGGACAACTTTAATAAACAAGTCACAAGTACCAGCTCTAGGACATTCAACTCCTCTTCTTTAGACAGCCCTACAAACCTACACCTGATTTTTCTGAGTTTCCGGTCTAACTTTCCCAATAGATGCTCCAATTCTCCAATTTCCTTAGATTGGAGCTTTCTTGTAGGTAGAAAGTGCTCCCATACGCTAGCAAGCAGTTTTATTACCTGGAGATACTGCAAAGTAAATGCTAATGCACCAGCAGATTCAAGGGAATCAGTGGTAAATGTTGCCACTTCCGCCTTGCAAGTCCTGAAAGAACAAAAAATCAGAAAAGTTGAACGAGGAAAATATGTACACCAAATAGTGTTAAGTACATGCACACACCACAAAGAGCGACAAATAAATATGTTATCATACCAAATACCACCAAACTGCCCATGTGAAGTAATAATACAAATAGATAAATCAATCTACCAAGTCTTTAGAATCAGAACTTCGAAATTATATTTAGCCATGCTGGTGACCATGCAGATATCACTCAATCCTATCGAGTATCCTAATGATGTAGAACGAACAAGAGAAAGAAATCAGGCAAACCTAAGGATTGGAATAGAAAACCAGGCTACCTTGGAGAAAAAGAAATCTGATCTTGCTGTATTTTATTCAATATCAAAAATTGTTCTCCAATTTAATACAATCAAATACTTATACTAGAAAATAAGCTAACCCTAGTAAGAACTATGCAAATAAGAGGACTCTTAACATAAATAATTATTAAGACTAAGACTAAGGCTAAGCCTAAGCCCAATATATCTTGCGGGTGCCCCTCGAATAGGTTCGGACCAAGCTTGGTTGGGCCTGGTCTCCATCAATCCTCCTGGACTCGAAACAACTCAACTCCGACGAGTAATGCTGCTGGTAATGCTCCAAAAGAGAGGGATCAAGATGCCTAAGCTCCTCTTCAGTGATCCACGTAGCATCTGATGAAGGCCTTCTCTCCCACCAAACAAGATAACGCTGGAATGCACCCGACATAGACATACTATTTGATCATCCAATATGTCTGCAATGCGGTCTGATATCGACGGGGGTAGCCTAGGCAATTGAGGCACGTGTACGGCAACAACGCCACCTGTAGACAACCCTGTAGGCAACACAGGAGGCTCAAAGGTACCTCGGTAAGGAAACAAATCCTCCACATTGAATACCGGACTAATATTCATATCAAATGGTAAGTCAAGTAAATAAGCATTAGATCCCAGTTTGCGAGTAATACAAAATGGTCCAGTAGCCCTAGCATGCAATTTTTTGAAAGAGTTTTTAAGGTACCGCTCGGGACGAATACGGATCATGACATAATCCCCCTCATTAAATTCTTTATCCCTACGATGAGCATAGGCAATACGTTTATAAGTGTCATTACTCAATGCTATTTTTCATCGGATTTCGGCATGTAGGTCTTGTATGTGAGAGGCAAAAGATTCGGCTGACTCAGAAGGTCGAGAATCAAGGGGGCAATGGGATAAGGTCAATTGGTTGACGAGAGCAAAGGATAATTCAAAGGGACTTTTGCCAGTAGATCTATCGACAGAACAATTGTAAGTAAGCTCCGTAGTGGATAATAACAAATCCCAATTACCAAGCTTATCCCCAGCAATACACCTAAGCAAGTTTCCAAGATTTTGATTGATAACCTCTGTTTGACCATCAGTTTGGGGGTGAAAAGCAGAACTAAACCTCAAGTGGGTCCCAAAAAGTCTCCAAATGGTCTTCCAGAAATAGCTCATAAACTTAACATCTCTATCAGACACAATGGATATGGGTAAGCCATGAAGCCTAACGATCTCCCTGAAAAATAGTTTAGCTACATGAGAAACATCGGTGGTCTTGTGACAAGGTATAAAATAGGTCATCTTAGAAAATCTATCAACCACAACTAAGATAAAATCATAGCCTCTAACGGTCCGAGGTAATCCGAGAACAAAATCCATGCTAAGGTCCCGCCATGGTATATGTGGCACATGTAACAATGTATATAACCCAGTATTCCTTTTTCCTAGCCTTATCTTACAAACATGTGCGACATTGCGACACAATCCGACTTACATCCAGTTTCATTGAAGGCCAATAAAATATGTTTTCAACTAAGGCCATAGTCTTATCCTTCCCAAAGTGTCCAGCTAAACCTAACATGCATTTCCCATACTAGAAAATCCCTAAGTGACGGACGTGGAATGCATAATCTAGTTCCCAGAAACAAATATCCGTCTCTAAGTAAGAAGTCAACATAGGACTGACGGTTTCCCTCACTAGTCTCTTGAAAGATGCTACCAAAATCTGGGCAAGTAAGATACTCATCCTTTAATCTATCAAACCCGGGTACTGAGATACTCATGGACTGTAGTACCGTGACAACGCAACTTAAGGCATCAGCAGGCTTATTCTCGACACCTGCACGGTGGTGGAGAACAAATGTGTACTCTTGAAGAAATTCTACCCACTTGGCATGCTTACTATTGAGCTTTCTTTGGGAACTAAGATATCGTAGGGCCTGATGATCAGAATACAACACAAATTCCTACGGTAGCAGATAGTACCGCCAAAGACAAAGGGCTTGCACAATAGGGTAAAACTCTCTACCATAGGTAGAATATCTCTGTTTCGCTTCATTGAGTTTCTCGCTAAAGTATGCTACGGGATGACCTTCCTGACTCAAAACCCCTCCGATTCCTATCCCAAATGCATCACAAGCAATCTTGAAGACCTTAGAAAAATTTGGGTGACTTAATACAGGTGCTTCTGTCATCTTGCACTTAATATCCTCAAAGGCTCTAGTTGCAGCTACCGTCCACATAAATTCCTCTTTCTTCAAACAATCCGTGATAAGAGCCATAATGGAGCTAAACTCTTTAACGAATCTTCTGTAAAAGGTTGCTAACCCATGAAAACTCCGAATCTCAGAAATAGTCTTTGGCTCCAACCATTCTTTAATAGCTCTGACTTTATCAGGGTCAACTGCGACTCCCGAAATAATGAATCCTAAAACAAGCACTTGGGTCTGCATGAAAGAACACTTCTTAATATTTACGTATAACTTCTCGACACTAAGTGTTTCTAATACCAAGCGAAGGTGACCAATATGTGCCTTTGGGGATCGACTATAGATAAAGATATCATCGAAGTAGACCACCAAAAACTTTCCTAGGAAGGGGCGTAAGACCTGAGTCATCACTCGCATAAAGGTGCTTGGAGCATTGGTCAGTTCAAATGGCATCACTACACTCATAGAGACCATCCAGAGTCTTAAAAACAGTCTTCCACTCATCTCCTGACCTAATGCGAATCTAATGATATCCACTAATGCAGATCAATTTTGGAAAACCACTTGGCTCCTGCTATCAAATCCAACATATCCTCAAGACACGGGATTGAAAACCTATACTTAACAGTGAATTTATTGATTGCGCGACTATCCACACACATTCTCCAAGTTCCATCTTTCTTAGGGGTTATCAATGCAGGGACAACGCACAAGTTAAGACTCTCTCGAAGGAATGTTCTACTTAAAAGACCCACCACTTGTCTATTCATTTCAGCACGGTCACTAAGGTTCATGCAATAATATAGTAAATTCGGCAACTGAGATCCTGGGACTAAATCAACGTCTGTATATCTCTCATGGGAGGTAGCTCATCGGGCAACTCCTCCGAGACTACGTCATGAAATTCGAACAATAGTTTATTGACATCAGGAGGTAGGTCGATGGTTGGGCCAGGTGTACTCGAGGTAACCTTTTTGTCCACTAGAGCTAACATGATGCCAGACTCTTCACCAGCTTTTTTGAACTCCCTATGTGTTACTAGGTGGAGACTCTTCATCTCATGTGCCTCAGATAAGGACTGGCTCTTTTAACTTTTTGTCCTTTTCCTTAGGTCGTGTCGGCTTCAAAGTGATGTTCTTTCCATTATGCCTAAACACAAATGTATTTTCCTTTCCATGGTTAGTTGCATCTACGTCATAAATCACTGGACGACCTAATAACACCTCAGCAACATCCATAGGTAGGACATCACACCACATGTCCCCTACATATTCATCCATCTATATTCGAACCTGACACCTCTTTGTAACGAGTAAGGAAGTCTTATCTACCCAAGTGACTCGATATGGTTGAGGATATGGTTCCGGTTTAAGTTTTAGTTTGGTCGTAGCTAATTTTGCAATCACATTCAAGCAACTACCCCCATCAATAACAATCTTGCACACCCTTTCACCACACTTAAGAAAAGTATGTAAAATACCAGTGCGCTTCCAAGTATCTTCATTTGCAACACGGCTAACAATATGCATCTCATGACACCAACTACGTCCTCCTCATACTCGTCAAATTCTTCTTCATGACCATCATATTCTTCCTCAAGGGGTTCCATTATACCCTCGTCATCATACCGTTTTGCTTGAGGCTCCTCAGTATCCCGACCTAGGGTCAATGTCCGTTGGGGACAACAGAAGGAAATGTGACCTCTACCATGACAATTAAAATACTCGATGGCGGCTTTAAATGGTCGGGGACCATTCATTGTACCCTCTCTTCCCCTAAGCGGATTAGGTTTCTCTGCAGGGTTGGGATTTCCCCTAACCTAGGGAGTTCCACTAGACCTAGATTGTCGGTACTCCCCAACTTGGAAAGTGCCACGCTGCGGGATAGACTACCTAAAATACTCCTCACACTTGAAAAATAATTGAAAAGCCTCTTCTTATGACTCGAGGGATAGCAAACTAACGTCTCTTTTAAGTTCAACTTTCAATCCATTGATAAACCTAGAGACAACAACCATTGTCTCTTCTTGTAGGTTACATTTCAATGTGAGTTCTTCAAAACAGTTGATATATTCACCTATAGTAGTGGATTGTCTTAAGTTTAGCATTTTTTCCGCCAATTGCTTCCTATAATAGTGGGGAAGGTATTTCTCTCGTAAGCATCCCCTCATCTCACGCCACAATGTGATAGGATCATCTCGATTTCGTTGGACCGCCTGTCGATAGCGATAAGCAAAACGAACTAATTTTATCCTCGCAAAACGAGCTTTGACTTCATTAGTCATGTTATGACTCTCAAAGAACTTCTCTAATTGGGATAACCACTTGACAAAGACATTCGAATGTAATTTTCCATCAAAATTGGGGACTTCTATCTTGACCTTTCGTTTAAGGTCAGTGAATTCATCCGGAGGATTCTTAGGCTGGTCATAAGTCCTAGGGTGTTCATTAGGGCGATCAAATACTTTATCATGAAACAGACCCGTAGTGTCGAAACAATCTCCCACTTAAACGTTCTCTAAAGTAGCCCTACCATGTGCATCTGGAATGACTCCTACTTGGGTGTGCGCTTCTGTAGTAGGCTAACAATTTGGCTTCTTAATGGTAATGCCACAGGGGGACATCTGGGGTGCCCCTATAATACCTCGGCTAGTAGTTGTTTCCTGGGTTGCTACAACTGATCCTATGGGTTGTTTGCTGAAAGAGGCTAGGGCCCTAAGCACCTCATTGTGATTTGTATTTAGCTAACTGTTGAGTTTGCTTACTTCACCCCGCAAGGTGGTCGATTCTATCTCTATAGTCTGGACTCGATGGCCTACTTCAATTTCAAAAGCTGTGAATCGTTTAACTAAGTTCTCATGTTTCTCATCAAGGTCTTTGAGTCTTTTTTTTTTTTTTGTGACCAGGACTAGTGTAAAATTAAGGGAATGTTGAAAATCCGATTCAAAACGTTAAGTAAATAACTTATAACCATAAGATGACCACTGGTAAAAAAAGAACCTAACAAGAAGCAATATGTTTTTTTTTGGATCTTACTACTACTTACTGATCAACCAAAAGACAAGAATATTAAAACAATATCAAGTGAAGGTTTGTACCTTTTGTGAGGTCCAATTTACCTTGATGGAAGACTACGAGAGTTGGGTGTAAGCAGTGCAATCCCGAACACGTGCAATCAACCCCTGGCAAACTAAAGCTCCAAGAATAATGAGACAAAAATCCAAAAGTAAAGGAATAGGTGCCTAGTCAAACAAGAGTCTAAGGAATATTTTTTTTTTTGAGTTTTTTTTTTTTTAATCACAAAATGTAAAATAAATAAAGAGAGACTTCTTCTCTGGTCTCTATTACTGAACCAAAGCAAGCCAAAATACAAGCATCATGCGACTTGAAGTCGACGAACGACAACAGTTGGGGTTGGGCAACTCGGGGTATGGTCGCCCGAGACTGGCAAGCAGAGTGGCGGTGACGACGCGGTGGGACAACGGCCGGATTTGGAGATCTGCATGAAGATCAGGCGACAGTGTTTGGCGGTCTTGGGCCGATATCCGACCAAGGTCTCGACGCGTGGGTACCGGATTTGAGGAGATCGAGGTTGTCCGATCCTGGTGACTTGTTTGGTAGCGGTGGTGGTCACACGCGACGGTGCGTGGAGGATTGGATCGAGGAGCTCGGGTTTTGGTATCCCAAGCCTGGCGAGGTGAGTGATGGTGGCGGTGTGGGTTGGTGGTGACCGGAGAATGACGAATCTGTGTTTAAGCCGTTTTGGCCTAAGGTCGTGTTTAGTTCGTGAGTCTGTGCCTGGGCAGATTGTGTACTAGTGTTTATAGGATGATTGTATATGTGGGTTTGTTTTTGGATTTGAGTTCGAGGATCTGTTTAGGCTCTAATACCAAATTGATGTAGAACGAAAAAGAGAAAGAAACGAGGCAGACCTGGGGATTGGAACAGAAAACCAGGCTACCCTGGAGAAGAAGAAATCTGATCTCCACTGTATTTTATTCAATATCAAAAAATTGTTCTCCAATGTAATAAAATCAGATACTCATACTAAAAAATAAACTAATCCTAGTAAAGACTGCAAATAAGAGGACTCTTAACATAAATAATAAAAATAATTATTAAGACTAAGACTAAGCCTAAGCCTAAGCCTAAGCCCAAGATATCTTGCGGGTGCCCCTTGAATAGCTTCGGGCCAAGCTTGGTTGGGCCTAGTCTCCATCACCTAAATTCCTAAGTTTCCTTACTACATATGCAAGGCATAGAGTGATGCAAAATGGAAAAGGAAACTAAAATATGTATTATTTTAGGATTTTTTTTTTTTATATTCATGGGTTTATTTTGTAATTATATCTTTGGGGAAGATAGTAGTATTGTAAGAAATTAGGTTTGGAAATTAACTATCTATTAGGGTTTTTTTATAAAGTATTAACGAGGCACCAAAATGGTGCAACTCAAAACCAAAAGCTAATTACAAGTAAGAAAATTCACAAAATCCAAGAGATCAAAATTGTTTACAAAAAAATTCTTTTTAACCCAAAAATTAAGGATGTTGAACCAACTATCTCTGATAGCATCACTAGGTCTTTCAACAACCTCAAACGCTCTACGATTCCTCTCGTTCCACACTAGCCAAAAAATAGAGTGTGGGATCAAAAGATAAGCTTTCTTAACCTCCTTTGGCGCTCTCAACCCACTCTATTATGTTTAGGATTAGTTTATTTCCTATTATTTTTGGGATTAGCGCCTATGTAAGCACCTTTAATGTGTTGGAATTATTCAAACATTGATAATAGAATTTGAGACTTGACTATCTCTCAGTTTCTCTCCCTTGTTCTTTCTCTTCTACCTGTTCTATTCTCCGTCCGTCCTGCCCCCACAGCTTCTGTTTCTATCTTCTTTCTCTTCTGTCTAATCTTCTCTGTTCTCATTCTCTGTTTTTTTTTCTCTTCCTCTCTGCCTAATCTCCCTTGTTCTACCGTTTCTCTGCTTTCTCACTCTATTTCTTCAATCTAAACTATCTATCCATCATCACAGCACATGCGAGCTCGTATAGAATTGTGTTTAGAGATAGTGCCTGCAGAAACTTCTTAACCGGAAACTCCTCATACAGACCAGTTACTAATAATCTATATGTCAAAACCAACTGTATTATACTTCCAAACAACAGCAGAAAAAAGTGTCAGATATAAAACAAAGAACTTCCCATATATAGCAATTAGAACATAACCTCAAAGCTCGCAGTGCTTCATTTCTGCATCCTGATTGTACCAATGACCAGATAGCCTTGATCTTTCCAAAGATACGATTCATAGACTTTCTCACTTCATCACGCTCTTCCAGCTGGGATTCTATATGTGAAGTTGCTAACCCACTTGGTTGTTTGCACCATATCTGGGAGGACTGAGACTGAATTTCAAAGGCTTCATCATCTTTTTGTTGCAACGACCTTCCGACTGAAGTACAAACCTCAGTACTCGTGTAATTTGGAATACCCTGTTTACATACTTGCAAGAATGGCTCCTTCCAATTCAAATCCATGCTAGAGACGCTGGCGCACTGAGATAAGTAAGTCAAAAGGGTATTTTGGTTCATAACATCACTCAAGGCACGAGAGATCCTCCCCAGCATTGCTACTGAATAAGAAAATATTCGAGGTGGAATACAAGTGAAATTCTGTTTGCTTGAGTGGACGGCTGAGATGGCCAGTACAAGAAATGCAGCTACCGTTGCACTATCAAAATCCAATTTGCATCCAGAATCTGGATCTATCTGAAGCAAATCAACAAGTAAGATATGAAAGAGTTAACATAATATGATCAGAAAAATATTAGCGTAATAACCTAATAACAAAGGTCCAAATAAGGGGGAGAAAACTCCTATACTACAACAAGACGCAAAAGAATTTCGAGCCATTATAATTAGACATTTCTAAGTAGCATATTCTATTTAGCACGTACATTCATTTATTACATAATTTGTCATACCAAAGTGTCACGATTTAGGTGTTTGAACATAATCTACACATCGAGTTTCTCCAAAGAAACACAATTTCCATCATTATGAACATAAGAACAACAGTTCTTGATCCCAGAGATTGCAGGTAATAGATAGTAGATAAGCATTTTTGGCCTGCTCAAAGCTAACAAACACAATCAACATAACAGGAACCAATGCTCTGATACGCTGGTGTTGCAATATGCAACTATATAAACTTCTACATTCACGAACACAACTCTGGAGGCACATGCACAAGTTATTTGAATCATTTTAGTTTTAATGCATCTGCTACAAGCATACCTCATACACAAATAAAAATGACATTAGTTTCTTTTCAGAAAATTGGGCAGGCAGTATCATCAACTTGAGTCAATCTCAAAGGGAGACTAAACCAAACTTTTAAGTAACAAGGGCCAGAAGAGTAATAGGGCATAATCAGACAGAGTGAGAAACACTCCATTTCACCAAATTAATAAATTCAGAAACGAATGAAGATAAAATCATACTAACCTCTTGAATAACCTTCTTGATGATGCAGACTGCAAAGTTTTCATGACTTTGACCAATATGATACAAAACAGAGAAGACATCAGCTTCATCCTAGAAGGGAAAAATAATTAAATAAGTTTAGAGAGAGATGTAAGAAATCAACTAACATTTACGCCAAAAATCAAAGTGATACATCCAAAGAAAACACTCAAAAAGAAAGATAAAATCTTTACAATTTAGCATAACACCAAAAAGGGAGAAAAAAAACAACGGAGCAACAGACCTGTGGATACATCTCCAAACTTTCAAGAAGGCCATCAATGAATTGTTTAAACAACTTCAAATTAGGCAGCTTCACTAGTTTAAGTATTTTTCTTGCTGCAGATCTTATCTTTCGACTGCTGTCAACTAGAGTGCCAAGAAACTGCCAAGTCAAGAAATGATGCATTATTTGATAACTCTGTAGCAAGGTGGTTTGTGTTCATACAGGAGCATGACCAAATAGAAAAAATGATCCCATAGCTATTCCACAACAAAGTAACTTGGTCCAAAAAGAGAAAATAATGGCAACTAAAGAACAATAATGAACTCGAACCCCTGCCCCCTAAAACAAGAGAAAGTGAGAGGGCGAAAGAACCATCACAGAAATATTAAAGAAATTTCTTTGCTGCAACGCCAGAGGTAATCTACAAAAGATACCAACTTTTGCCCAGCAGTTTGATATTGTGAGGAGACCTCCTCTATACATATTTTACCAACATACCATGGGGAACCATCAATTGGAACCATATGAGCAGCTACACCCAACTCATCATAAGAGATAAATCTCACTCTTTTTTATAGAAACTAGATTGAACACATCAAACTTTTGCATGCTGTGTCTTTCGAAATTCATTCGGAGGTAGAAAAATGATGGGAGACTTACAGTGTGCATGTGCATCTCTTGCACCTTTAGATGCCCACAGGTTGCCATATGATGCATTGTCTCTAAAGCTTGTAACCTGACAACCATAGAGTCATCGTTTAGCATGTCCATCAACAGTTTTAAGGCTTCACTGGCAAACTTGGCAGAGAGGCCGGTGAGTGCACGCAAGGAGTTACACACAGACTTCCGTACCTTCAAGAGCACAGACAGTCTCATAATCATGATGCATGCCTATGAAGAAAATGTCATTTTAACTGCAGAGGATAGTCTAACCTCAGATAAACTCTCTATGTATGCATATCACCTTTGAAAAAACACAGGTTTTTAGAAAACCATAATAAATGCATTTAGACTTTTTTATTATAAAATACAATTCCCCTGTTACCCTTAAGTGGGGTAACACATTTTGTCTTGGTTGTTGTGTAAATTTAATATGATAAGGGTATCATTGGAAAAGTTGAAATGTATCATTTATTAATTATAGAAAGTGGACAATATTTTGGAACATCCCAAAAAGGAAAAGTGGACTAATAATATGGGACTTAGGGAGTATTACTATTAATAAATGTCAAACAACATCTGGATGACAGCTTCACATACATGCATGGACGCCTATATTTTATCTGCAACCTATCAAATGCAGGCCCCAGTCTTACTTAAAATGTATATTAGAACAACAAATTAGAAATTTCAGACTACGACTAGGATTAAATTGACTCAAAAGGCCTATATTTTATCTGCAACCTATCAAATGCAGGCCCCAATCTTACTTAAAATGTATATTAGAACAATAAATTTGAAATTTCAGACTACCACTAGGATTAAATTGACTCAAAAGGAAAAGATACTCTTTATCTCAAAGACAAATCATAGTTTTATTTAAGACTAAGATCAAGTCGACGAACAAAGTGGACAAAAGTTACCTCATAGAATTCATCCTCAAGCCCATGGACAAAAGCTCCAGCAGCACCTGCAGCTGAAATTTCAAGTGATCCTGCACTGCACTGCCCATGAGATTTCTTCTCTCTCATGATCCCAAGGACCTTCTTAGAAAGTGTTTGTAGTAAAACATCCTCGGATACAATTCCTATCTTCCCAAGGGCATCAAAAACCTCAACCCTGACCTCCATACTCATATCTCTTACCATAGAACAAAGCTGCAAGCATATATCGCACAAGAAACGCCAATAAAGAAATCTACTGCAATGCTTAAAGATCCTGAGGGATAGGAAGTTACATTGCAGTAAAGCAACAGGAAGAGAGCATCCAACCATTACAACTGGGCAAAGTAACAGTAGTGAATTTCTTAATTATCTCCTAGACAAGACTTGGCACAATTACACTAGCTTGTCAATTTACTATTGCAAATATCTGCATGGTTTATAATGTAAGGTTCTGAAAATTTAATTACAAATGACATGGTTTCAACTGTACCATTTCAAGCTGCTATATGAGCAAGTGTCCAACTAATACCAAATTACCAAATGAACAAGCAATTAGTTTTGATTAGGTAACAAATTAACTCAAGCAAATAGCTAATAATGCACAGGCATCAATACATAATTAAATGTTTCATTGGCACATCCCTAAGCAAGAAAAAACAGGAACCAAGAATAATGTAGAATTTTCTCCATAATACCTGGATAAATACCGCATCTGACCAATCCTTTTTATTCCTGTCTTGGTGAGCAGCTACTAGCATTTTCCCCCATTCACTAACCTTCAAAAACAATATAGATTTAAAAAGTGAAAATTATTAAAATTAACAGATTATTATTAGAATAATAGGCGTTAAAAACAATTTGAAAACCAAAATTTCAATAAAAATTCAATCATCAGTATCTTACCACGCGAACTGCAGCAGACCTCACGCAATCTTCCATGTCGCGAAGAAGCTCAACGGCACGACAATAGCATCCCTCAATGGCATCAATGTTCTCAAAATCACCGGTTTTACGTAAATTAACCAATCCATCTAAAGCCGCTTCCCTCACATACGGATACGGATCCTTTGTAAAACCTAGAAACACTGTGAATAACAAATACGGCCGCATACGGAACCTCTCTGCATTTCTGAGGAGCCATAGCCGTACCTTCACGGGCTCCTCAAAGCAGAGCGAGACGAATAACTGACCGTCGATGTCATCGAGTGCGGGAACCAGGCTAGGGTTTTGATCTGAAATCGAAGCGAGCGCCGCGAGCGACTCGGCGGCGAGGCGAGTCGACTTCGGAGAGAGCGTGTTAGAACGGATCGATTCGAAGATGAGAGGAGAAAGGTCAGGGTGGCGCGAGGAGAGGTCGGTCAGCAGCTTGAGAATGTGGTTGAGAATGAGCGGGTCGCTGCTGAGTTGGAGAGAGCGAGTTAGGGTTTCGAGGATCGAGGAGATTGTGGAATCGGAGGTGTGAGGGTTGATTATGAGAGACCTGATTAAAGCTAGGGTTTGTGGAGAGATTAATTTATCGCTTAAGTTGGGTGCATGTTGCTCCATTGAAGAATGAATACTGGTTTCCTTTTGCACTCTGCAAATATCTAGAATCGGCGGGAAGGGAGAAGGAGAGACCAAAAGCGCACCGATTTAACTGGATACCCAACGATCGACGAATTGGTAGCATCATTTCGAGTTTGACGTCATCACTTATTTAGCAAAAGAAAAAAAAATCATCATTTTAAACTTTTAAAGTACTCTTCATTTAAGTTACCAATTATGACGTCACCGTTTTGGTCTTCATGTATCGGACCCTAGTTTTTCGCTTAACTCTATAAACTAGAGTTGGGCCCACGTATTGTGTGGGTTCCGGATTTTTTTAAGTTTTTGGGTTTCGTTTGTTTTTTTAAATCATAATTGATTTTACTTCCTAAAACCTTTTCACATGAAAATTTAATATTTTTCTATAATTTTTTTGTTGTTTAACTGTACAATTAAAATGATTTTGAAAATAATTATATTTTACATTCTTTTATTTAGAATCAAAGAAAAATATTTAATTAAAAATAAATTAATTTGTAAAAATAATATTACATTTAAACAAGATATTTATTAACAATAATATCATATAAAGAATTATGTGAATATAATAAATACACAAATAATTATAAAAGATAATTTATAACTTTAAAAAATTAAATATTAAATAAATTATTATTTTTCTCAATCTATTAAATAAATTAAATATCAAATTAATAATATGTCATATTATGTATCTAAAAATAAATATATGTAGAAATATTTAAAAAAAACAAACATATTATATACAATAAATAATATACCTATTGCATTGCGGAGAGATACTAATAAAGTAAGTTTATTATATATGGCAAAACAGAAATGTCGTATAGGAAAATATGTTTTGATTTTCGTTTTTCAATGTAAATCAACTTACGGTAAAAAAAAAAAATTATTTCCTATATTTTATTCTTTAGTGGTGTAAAATATGATTTTACGATGAAATCAATTTATATTCTACAAATACACTGCACCTATGATTTTCTTGCAAAACAAACGGAGCTCGGAATGGGTATCAGGTGGCAATTGTATAATTTGTCTAATAGTGCACGATTTGATTTAACTTTGAAAAATTCACTGATAATATTTGTATAAATTCAAATTAAAAGTTATGATGTTATTACTGAAACTCTAAAAAAATTATAAGTGAAATTTGTAAAATTACACATAGTTCGGTTTAATTTTAGAGAATTTCATTTGTAATATTTGTACAAACCCAAATTGAGATGTTTCACTTATAACATTTATACAAACCCAAATTAAAAATTATAACGTTATCGATAAAATTCTTAAAAAAATTACAATGTAACATTTCTACATACTCAAATTAAAAATTAGATGAATAGAGCTTTTTAAAAATTATCAGTGTAACTTTTCATCTTATCGAAATAAATTACATCAGATCCAGGCAAAAAAATTCTCTCAGCAGAAGTAAAAGGATCATTTAATAAGAAAAGTGACGGAGAAGAAAGTATTAAATGGCTCTTGGAAGCCCAGATGAGGTAACTGTTTTGGAATGGTATCAGAACGTCTATGGTCCAAATTTTCTTAAAGAGAAAAGGTGTCACGTGTGCCAGTATAGATAACTTACTACATTAACCTTATTAGATGAGAACATGCGGATTTAGGCCCGCTCATGTTAGCCCAGCAAGAAAATATTTATTGGGCTTATCAATTTCTTTCAAATTTGTGGACCATAAAAGAAAATATCTTTTAAATTTCTAATTTCAACCCTATTAGTTCATCTTTCATATCAAGTTATTTTTTAAAAATAAATGATTGATTATGACTTATCATTCATATCAGTAGAATTTCTAAATATAAAAAAATATTTTATTTTACAGTTGAAACTATATTTTAAAATACACCATATAGTTAGAGAAAACATAAAACGAGTTATATAAGTAGTTGTATTTATTTATATTAATTGTAATTGCATTAAACAAAATTAGTTTAGATGATATTAAATTAGTTTCCAACCTTAACAACAAAAATTTAAAATCAAGTGGAGAGATTGAAGGAAGAGCATATTTCTTAGAAAGGCATTGTGTAAAATATACATACATTTATCAGGTTTGGTAACAATTACAGTTTAATCTCAATTTTTTTATAAAAAAAAACCTGATAAATTCACCCAACTGTTAAAAAAAAGTAACATAGATTAGAAAAAACAGAAGCACATTTAAACTAAAAATCTATCACATATATGTAACAGGCATTTCAGATCTCAAGGGAGCATAATAACCTCAATGTTATGTGGCTATCAAGAAAAAAAATTATTAATTTCTACATTAATATTTAGTTACTTTGGATAACAACCATGTCAACTAAACATTTGAGAGAAGGTTCTTTTTCAAAAACTTGATAATAAGTTTAATTATTATCAAACATGAGGGATGTAATTATATTTTTACCCAAAGACATTCTCCACCAACCATGATGAATAATACCACTAATATTAATTAGAATCAATTGTTGGAGATTGATATTTCATTTAGTTTTATACTTCATTACAATGAATCCATTAGTTCGAAAAAGTGACAACCAAGTCGTATAACAAAAACATGGAATGTCTACATAGCACATCGATGTTTATAAATTTATCGTTAATGTCATTGATTTAATTAGACGATAATTATATTCTCTTTGACTCAAAACTCTTGTCCTAGTGGTCACATCTGAATTCTTTATATAAGATACTCGAGTTCAATCCCCTTTCCCACCAATGTACTAAAAAAAATTATATTATCTCCATTAGAACTCTTTAACGACTATATTTCTCATTTAATTCTCAAATTTTATCTTCTTTTCAGTATGTTAACAGGCCTCGGGTTTGATCTAAATTAAATCAAAATTATAATAGCCCGACAATAATTTGGAAGTTTTTCTGATCTAAATTAAATCAAAATTATAATAGCCCGACAATAATTTGGAAGTTTTTCAAGCTTTATGGGTAATATGGTCACATTGTACTCACATGGTGATGTTAGACTATTTTCATTAAGAGTTTTAATGGCAACTCGTATGGGATCTACTTGTCCTGTACATATCAAAAATTCGAAGGAAAATATTTGGTTTTCAAACTATGAAACTGGTTGTAACTAAGTTTAAAACTGGAGTATAAGAATGTCATTTACCCTTAAAAAAAACTAAAAACTACTAAAATATATTATGGTTAATATTTTTTTCATGGCAAAAACGATTTTGAAAAGAAAACATTATAGTTTTTGTTTTTGTGAATATTTGAGTTAAATGGATGTCAATTTGGGTGTACATGCATAACAGAAAAGTAATGGCCAATGTAGATTAATAAAATTGTAAATCATAGATCCCCAAAAAACCAATTGTGGCAGTCTACTTCGTCCCCCAAATGGGCAGACAAACTTCCAAGTATTTATACCATCTATTTTACATTATGCTGGAGTGGTATGATGTTGAAGTGAAAAATTATAAAATTAGCTCATTTTTATATTTTAAATGAATATATATTTACAATATCTATTTTTTCATGTATTTAACACGTGAGGTCTCTTCAATCCAACAATTGTCTATCTTATAATAACATCTTTTGTTTCTTGATCCTTTTATAATCTAATCAATCACATGGGATCTCTTCAATTTCAGGCTTCATTGTACCTTTCTTTTCTTTCCTTTTTCATGTAGTTCACATTCCCCATGTAACTTTGATTTTGAAACCCAAAAAGTGTGGAATAAAATACGTGTGAAATTACACATGTAATATCTGTAATTGTAAAGTAAAGGTAAAGAAGTAATTTAATAAATATGATATGAAATTAAAATAATATATTTATGCGAAGAATTTAATATTGAATAAAATAATTCTTTTGAAAAAAAAAAACGTCCAGGACGTCGTACAGAAAGAAAAAAATGTTTTCAAAAAAAATTAAATAAAAAAATCTGGACGTCCAGCAAAAAAGAAAACAAAAAATATAATAATAATAATAATATATTATATTAAAAAAGAAAAAAAAAAGAAAATAAAAGCGTGGCAGCAGGTGACAACCTACTGCCAATTTGACGGTGCATGTGAGCCACGACATTGAGTCGTGGCATTTTAGAATACAGGGGGGCGGCAGCTTGAGGAACAAAATTAGTATATATATATATATATATATATATATATATGAGTTAAGAATTTATTTTTACTTTTTCGTTTAGTTTTCTTTTTATTCTTCGTTTTCTTTAACAACTTAGGGATCCAAAGAAATATCAAAAGAGCAAAATTTTGAAGAAGTTTACTGCGGAATTTCATAGAGAGTCACGAGAAGCTATCAGAAAAATAGAAGGTAATAATATAATGTTTATTTTTGAATTTCTGACATTTATAAAGTTTCCCAAATTCAAAGTGAGAATTTTCAAAGTATGTGGTTTATAACGAATTGAAGAATAAATTATAAATTTAATATAAATACGATGTCAAGTGTTGATGATCTATAACTGGGAGAATTTCTGAGAAAAATGGGAAATGCAAGGAAGTGATCCACGGGTAGCTTTAAGTGCTACGTGGTAAGTTGGATTTACTTTAAGTAGTCTAAATAAAAAATGAAATATCTAGTGATAATATTAAATTTAATTATTAGCGTATGTTTTGGCATTAGATAGAGATTTGATTGATAGATATGTTATGAATATTGGACACGTAGAAAAATTATTATGTGAGAAGAAATATTATTAGAATAATAAGTTGATTTAATAATGATGGTGATAAATAAATTCTTGATGAGTTATGGTTGATGTTTTGATACGATTTATGAGGAGATGAAATTTAGTGGATCTTAACAAACTTTGATAGATGATTTGATGTGATTTGGGATGAAATTAGTGGAATCGATAAGCTTTAATGGATGATTTGATGTAATTTGGGATGAGAGGAATTTAGTGGAAATTTTTATATAAATTGAGAAAAATCAGGATAGCAAGCCTGAATACATGTTTGCTTTTATTTTATTATTTATGTGCATATTTCGTATCATTGTTCATGTGCATATGCATTTAATAATATAACCGAAAGAACCCGGAAGTGGCCGGTCTCACGGAACAATCGTGACAGTCGGTATATGTTGGAAATAAATTTCGTGACAGCCAGGATAAGTTGTAAAGAACCGAGAAGTGGCCGGTCTAAGATAATAATAACCTGTTGACAGGTGAGAATACGTTCCTATCATAATCATTCATACATTGCATCTGTTTTAATTCTTGCTTGCATTATTGAAATGTTGATGTGTGGTATATTATTGTGAATCTATTTTTAGATGATTTGGTCTCACAGAGAGAGACAATTATGGTGAGAAAGAAATAGAGAATGATAAGAATCATCTAAATGGTGGACCTTATTATGTGAACCTTATTACGAGGTAATTATGAGATAATTGATGGTCTTAAGGTGAACCAATGAATGAGAAGAAGAGATTAATAGAGAATGAATCTTATGACATGTGTAGTGATAGTAGAGAGTTATCACCAATTTATATATGAAATACAAATTGATTTAAATATTAAAAGACTATTTATACAAATGAGTACTTCTAGTAAATTTAATTCACTGAGCTTGTGAAGCTCACCCCTCATTGTGCAATGATTTCAGGTAGTAGGTATGACAAATAATTTAGTGAGTTGAGGTTCAGAAGAAATCATTTTCTATAAGTCACATACATGTCAATATCCTTAGACTAATGAGAAAATATAATGTAAAAAATATTTATTTGTAAATATTCATGCATTTTACGTTGTAGCTAATGTTTAAAAAATCATATTGATGTAACTCCTCTGTTGAGGGCTGAGGATTGATGTAAAATTTTCTAACGGTGTTATTTATTTTTATTGTTGCATATATGTGTCTTGCTGTGATTTTCAAAATGTGATGACACCGTCTCGAGGGTGACCAACCCAAGATGGGTCGTTACAACACATCTTATCTTTGTCGATGATTCTTTCATTTCATTTGCGCAACTCAGGTAGAAGTGATTGAGTTGCACCATATTTTTTTTTTGTTGAGCAAATGATCAATTACCAAAAATATGTCATCATGTTTAGTGGTAACTGTCAAGCACAGCTGATATAGGTGGTTCCGGATACACTTCAGGTTCCAATTGTGGCAAACCATGAAAGATATATGGACTTGCCAACTATGGTTAGGCATGGGAAAAGGATTGCTTTCCGAGAGCTTAAAGAGAGTGTGGAGTAAGTTGAATGGATGGAACGAAAAGGGATTTATCAAAAGCTGGTAAGAAAATTCTCGTCAAGGTTGTCACCCAATTCATACAGGTATGCGGTAAGTTGTTTTAAACTCCCATCCACTTTGTCATAGGTTGAAGATGATGTCTTTTGGTGGGGGTACCATGATGATCATAAAGACATTCATTGGGTGTCATGGAAAAAACTGTGTGAATCCAAACGATAGGGAAGGCTGTGGTTTAGAGATTTGAGAGCGTTTATTCTAGGATTGTTAGCTAAGCAGAGATGACGACTATTAACATATGACACTTCATTGTGTACTAGAGTACTAAAAGCTCGTTACTTCCTGAATAAGTCTTTTTTAAGGCCGATTAAGATAGCAATCCTTCATATACATGGAGAAGTATATGGGATAGTCAAAAAGTTTTTACTAAAAGAGTGAGGTGGGGATTTGATACTGGGTAATCGGTTTTCATATGGAAGGATCCACGGTCCCTACGACTTTGAGATTTCAAGTTGGGACTAGTATGAACAAAATATGGGAGATTGCAATAATGTCTGCCATGATTGATCCAATATCGTGTCAATGGCAAGAGAGATTAATTAGGGATATTTTTTCAACCACATGAAGCTGAGTCCACTCTTATGTTACCTATCAACAAATTCAATAGAGTTGTATCAACTTCAATGGAATTTTAATAGCAAAAGGTATTTTCCTATGAAAAATGCCTATCATGTTGAAAAAAGGTTGGACCAGCCACATAATGAAAATGTCGGCAACAACTTAACTTCAACATAAGGAGAGTGGTTTTGGAATTTAATTTGAAGTCAGAAGATGCCAAATAAAATAAAGGTGTATTTGAGATTGTTATAGTTGTGCTCTGTTTGGTGTTAAAAATATTGTGAGTGTTCTTGATAAAAGAGTTGGGAGAGATGATGTTGTTAAAAGCTAATGTAGTGATATACTGATGAGGACACGGCTAACAAATGGGATGCGGAGCCTCTTTAAGTTCCAATTGGTCCAGTTACAAGGGCTCGAGCTAAAAGGTTCAAGGAAACTCTCAATGGGCTTATTCAACACATTTGGGCTAAGAACCATCTTTGGGGGCCCAAGGATGATGCTATACATGATCCACAAGGATGGGTTTCCATGATCCAAGGGAACTTCCACTTTGGAATTTCGGGAGGACCCAACAAACAGAATTAAAATGGTCATATCTTCTTGCCCACAACTCCAAATGGGCTGAAAGTTATTAGGATGGAAAGATGACGTCTTTAACTTCAATTTTGACTTAAGAAAGTTTCAAAAAGGATATCGTTTGGGCCTGGTATGATGGGCCGAAATCCAGTAGGCTGTTGCATCCGAATCTACGTTGGGCTTGCACCTTTTCTTAATTGTTTCCTTCTGAATTTTATTGTTGCATTATAAGGCTTGCATGCCAAGTTAGGTACTTTCCTTATTTGAATTTTAGGTTACCAAAATTCTATTTAGGTTTATTTCCTATTTCATAGTTTCCTATTTCTACCAGGATTCGGTTTAGGTTTATTTTCTATTTTTTAGTTTTCCTTTTTCTATTTGGTTACGAATTCTCATGTATTTAAATAGTCATTGGCTTTTGGAATAAGACAATTCAGATTTGATTCATACTTTCGGAGAGAAATTTCTCTTTGGTTCTTTTAGAACTTCTGAACTTATCAGAGTTTCTGTGGCGTTCATCTTCGACTTATCAATCAATCCTTCCATAATTGATTGTGGTGTCTTTATTATACCAAGGTTCTTGCTTCGATATAAGCAACGGGTCGCGGTCTCAGTCTTCATTATACCAAGGTTTTTGCTTCAATATAAGCAACGGGTCACGGTCTCACATAAATATGCTTCTAGACGATCTTGGAGGTCTTCTTGATCCATAAATTTCTTAGTTCTTGGCATGGATCATATCATATACTTTTTTATAAGTGTTGTAAGAAATGTGGTTGACAATTGTCGTGTTTGATAAATATATCATCTAAAGTGCATTGAAACTGTAAAGTTATTATTATAAATATACTATAAAAATTATATTATTCATGAATTATTTAATTAAATAAAACACTCGTGTGTCATTATTTTAAGTTTTTAAAAAATATTAAAATAAAATTAATAGTTATTATTTGAATTAATATCGTTGTAGGATCTAAAGTCATACCTAATTTATAGTATTTTTTTTAGAATAGACATGGATGAATTTAATTTTAACATCATGCAGTGCTAATCAAAATATAATTGTTATATTCTTAAACAAAACAAACATGTAATTACTTTTAACCAAAAAAAAAAAAATAAAGAAACAAAATTGCCACCACTCCAGATCTACTCCAAGATCTGTGAGGAAGGAAACAGATCTTGCGAGAAGGAGAAAATATAAGGAAAAATAAGAATGAAAAAAGAAACAAAAGTTAAGTGGAGGCGTTATATAGGGATATAAGATGGGAGGGTATTTTGGGATATTTATAATTTTTATTAAAACTTAAGATTTATTTGCAAAAGATCTCCAGAGTTTAGGGTTCCTCCTCAGTTTTTTAAAAAGAACAATATAAACCCTCAATTTCTAAAACTGAAGCAAAGTGAAGCCTCGCTTGACGCCGTTACACTCAGTTCATTTTATCCGCTACATCATCTCTCCCACGTGAGAGACATGAGGAAAGAGGCCTATCTGCTGAGAGACTCCAGAACCCCCTTACGCTCGCGATCTCTCTTTCCCTGTTCTTTGTGCATCTGACAAAAGAAAGAAAAAAAGCGCTTAATATTTTCTTTTTAGCATCATCCCTCTCAGGCCCCCATTACCGAAAAAGGAGAAAGTGAGAAACCTCTTGTTGTGAGTTTTAATTTACTCACAAGCGCACGAGTCGTTTGCAATATAGCGTTGTGCAAGTGCGAGGTCGAATCCACAGGGAATTGCGTTGTGAAAATATAATTTTTAATCTAAACTAACTTTATCTTAACCTAGTTCCGAATTTGTGAATGATATTGCAAAAGAAATATAAACTAAACTAAGTTGATTTAAAAACTAATAATTAAAAACACTAAGGTTTCCGAATCCACCCCACCAAAGTTAAGCATATATGTTCTAAAAATATAGCCTATCAAAACATTCCATGAATCCAACTATAAGACAAAAAACAAAGAATATCCCAACTAAACCAAAAGCATCCAATGTATCCGCTCTTAACAAATCACAAAGGAAATCCAATTTAATCGAAAAGCATTCAATGTATCCATCAGATGAAACACAAGGAATATCCAACAGACAATTTAAACTCAATCAATTATAAGATTAACTCAAATAATTGACAGAAAATTTATACTAAAAATTGTCAGATTTGTACAAGCAAATCTGAACTACCATGCCAAACAACGGCGGGGCTTCATCTTCAACCTTAGCTGAAGAGTCTAGCCACTCATAACTATGAAACTATAATTCATAATAAAAGTGCTAAACATTAAACTACAATAACTAAATAAAAATAAATAAATAAATAACTTTACATGGGAGAAATTCCACTCGCTGACGGGCGGCACTTCCCCTCGTGGTAGCAATGCCTTCGGGATCCACCAGAATGCTGGCGAACGTCCACCGGTAAACACCAAAGTGGCTCAGGAATTGTACACTGAATTATAAAGCCAAATGGTGTTTAAATAGGGGAAGACCCGGAGCAATATGGGTTGCAGATTCGATGTGGGATACTGCCCGTGTGCGCTCGATCGCAGTGTGGTGCGATCGATCGCAGGTATGATCGATCGCATGTCTTGTGCGCACGATCTCATGTGCACTCGATCGCATGTCTGCTACGATCTATCGCAGATGCACTGAACTTCAAATATTTCGATGTGGGATGTTGACCATGTGCTCGTTCGTAGGCAGATGCGCTCGATCGCATATCTCGTGCGATCGATCGCAATGTCTCCAGAAGCTTCACATCTCCTGAAATGCTTTATTTTCTCCACAAACCTGTAAAAATACACAAAACACAAGAAAGACATAAAATAAAGTGAAATACTACTAACTAAGAGCATAACAAATATAAGTTAAGGGTCTAAAATATGCAATATTTAAGACTCATCAAATACCCCCAAACTTATATTTTGCTAGTCTCTTAGTAAAACAAAATAAAAGACTCAATGAAAAACAAAGAACATAAAGATAAAGTCATCACTCATGGTATCCAAAAATTTAAGGAGCACACATCACCATGATATTCATTCATAAGCAAGCTTAAAAAGGTAAACCCATCTTCGCAATAAATAGAAATGTTAAAATCTAATTACTTACAAAAGGCAGGATAAGGCATCACAAGCTTGAATCAGTGTAAGGTGAATTAGCATATAAAAATGAAGCTTCCAAGTAACTCTAATGTGTAAGGTCTCCATGTCTCAAGATTCACCGAATTTCCCATCAACAATGAACGAAAAGGCATAGTTTTTATTTTATTCTTTTTTTTCTTTTTATTTTTTTAACAATAATAAGGCACGACTATATTTAGTTCCCTTAAGCTTTCTAATTGACCCATGTAGCGAGTGTTGAGTCAATGACTCCCAAACCAGATGGTTTTAGGGCATTAGGTGTACAGACACCCCTAAGGACTTACTAACTCGAGTAAAAAAGGCTACGAAAATAAACCGACCTTAATACTACCAAGCAAAATTCCACCTTTTGACGTGAACACTCACTGCTTACTGAGGCAAGAGGTCCAGTTACTCAGCGGAAAGTTGTAGTAATTATTTTTTTTTATGCCCAAGTGTTCATCCAACAAGTCATCCAGTTTCAGTTAAGATAAAGAAAAATACACATTAAAATCACGTGTCATACCTCACATAATTTGTGCTAATGTGCTCGTGTTAGATTAGATCAAACATGTGAATTCTCAAAATGCCTAAAGTAAGTAACTAAATTTTAAAAATTTATCACCAGATCATGTGTTCAAAATGTTAAGCTCACCAATGACATCACATCACAGAAAATGTTTAGATCAACTAAAATTTCACGATAACATGAGCATGCATTTATCTCTATGACGAAAAGACAACAAATTAGGACAAAGTGTGTGATGTGTCTCCCATACCCCCAAACTTAAATTACACATTGACCCCAATGTGTGACTAATATGGAAAGAGCTGACCTGAGATATGGAGAACTATCTGGACTGGTATGGCTCATAGCATACCCTCAAACTTGAACTGAAGTACGCTTTGTCCCTGAAAAATAAAAACTGGAAAACAAAAAATACTGGAAACAAACATTAATCATAAAAATACGAAATAATAAATAAACAAAAGAAAAGATAAGCTGTGGGGTGCTTCCATGAGCGCTAAGCTTAACGTCTTCAGCCAGACTCTCTCTAGAATACTACACTCAATCTGAGTAACTAAGATCTTCAAACAGTATCGTCTCAATGTCCGGACTCCTCAACTCTAAGAATGGTTTTAGCCTCTGTCCATTTACCTTGAAAGTATTACCATTCTTAGGATCCTCAATCTCGATGGCCCCATGAGAAAAAATTGATCGAATAATGAATGGGCCTGACCATCGGGATTTGAGCTTGCCTGGAAAAAGATGCAGGCGCGAATTATAAAGAAGAACTTTCTGACCAGGCTCAAAAGCTCGTCTCAAAATGTTTTGGTCATGAGTCTTCTTCATTTGTGCTTTGTATGATCGGGCACACTCATATGCATCATTCCGCAACTCCTCCAATTCATTGAGTTGGAGCTTCCGTTGTGAGCCAGCCTTGGAAAGATTGAAATTTAGTTGCTTGACAGCCCAATACGCACGATGCTCTAATTCAACCGGAAGGTGACATGCCTTTCCGTATACAATGCGATAGGGAGACATGCCAATTGGCGTCTTGAAGGCTGTCCGATATGCCCACAGTGCCTCTGTCAATCGCAGAGACCAATCCTTTCTATTAGGGTTCACAGTCTTTTCCAAAATTTGTTTGATCTCGCGATTTGAAATTTCCACTTGACCACTCGTCTGTGGGTGATATGAGGTGGCAACTTTGTGCGTGATACAATACTTCTTCATCAACTGCTCAAAGATCTTGTTGCAAAAGTGCTTACCTCCATCACTTATGATTGCTCGAGGCGTACCAAAACGAGCAAAAATAGTGTCTTTCAAGAACTGGACCACAACTCTGTGGTCATTGGTCTTGCACGCAATGGCCTCCACCCACTTGGACAGATAGTCCACAGCAACTAGAATGTATAAGTAGCCAAAGGAGTTTGGGAATGGTCCCATGAAATCAATGCCCCACATATCAAAAATCTCAACAATCAGAATAGGGTTGAGGGGCATCATATTTCTCCTAGAAAGACTCCCTAGCTTTTGGCAACGTTCACAAGATATACAGTAGGTGTGAGAGTCCTGGAACAGTGTAGGCCAATAAAATCCACACTGCAAAATCTTTGTAGTGGTCTTTTTAGCACTAAAATGGCCTCCACATGCATGATCATGACAAAAGGCGATGACATTAGATTGGTCATGCTTAGGAATACACCGTCTAATGATTTGATCAGGACAATACTTGAACAGGTAAGGATCGTCCCAGAAAAAGTGTTTTACCATGGCCAAAAATTTTGATTTATCTTGCCTCCCCCAATGCAAGGGCATATGTCCGGTGACAAGATAGTTCACTATGTCAGCAAACCATGGTGCGGGACTGTGAGCAATGTGCATCAATTGCTCATCAGGAAAGGTCTCAGAAATGGGAGTGGCAGCCTCAGTGAATTCCACAATCAATCTAGACAAATGGACCGCCACCACATTTTTCGAACCTTTCTTATCCCGAATCTCAATGTCGAACTCTTGAAGTAGCAAGATCTATTGGATAAGACGAGATTTAGCATCTTTTTTAGAGAAAAGATACTTCAATGCAGCATGGTCCGAGTAGAAGATAGAAACACTTTGTGTTACGTTTTTAATGCCTTTCCTACCCTATTTGGCTTTGCAATTCTCTTAACTTTGTTATTTTGAGCTTAGTTTCTTTTCTTAGTATTTAAAAAGCTTGTGAACGTGGGAATGGTAAAATAAGGCGCTAAAATGAGTTTTCCTAGTTACTTTTGGAAATCTAAGTGGATTAAGAAAATAGTCTTATCATTCTAAGAAACTTTTCTAATTATGGAAACTTTCCTTATCTATTATTTGCTGATTTCTTTGTAGGGTTCCACCTTGGAATTATTTGGATGATGTGTCAAAATACAAGAGAATATTGGAGTCCATTAGTGACATGGGTATGTCCAACCTAACATGGGCTTGCCCAACAAAAAAATCACATAATCTCTTGTCAACTAAGCAAGGTGCAAGGTCCAAGCCCAAAGTAGAGGAAGATTCGGATGCAACAGCCTACTGGATTTTGGCCCATCATAACAGGCCCAAACAATATCATTTTTGAGACTTTCTTAGGTCCAAATTGAAGTTCAAGACGTCTTCTTTCCAGCCCAACAAGTTTCAGCTCATTTGGAGATGTGTGGAAGAAGATATGACCGTTTGAATTCTACTAGTTGGGTCCTCCTGAAATTTCGGGATTGTATTCCTCTTTCTTACTTTTGGCCATTCCTTGATTCTTTGCATGTTTTAGGGATTGTTTCCTTGCATGTTTCATGGCTTGTTTTTAGCATTATTTTCTTGCTTTTCCTAAGCTTAGAGGGTTGTTCTAAGCTCTATAAATAGGGTGTTTGTAAGCTGAAAGAGATCATCTTTTCTCTTGGAACCATCTCTACTCAAAATTCAAGAAGCAAAAGGCTGAAACACTCCACCATTCCATCTCCAATTGTGAGCACATTAGGACTTTTCCAAAATGTGTTCTCCTTCATCTATCATCATAGCTGTGAGGTTTATCACCATTAACATCTCAAGCTTCCTTGAGTGTGTTCAAGAAGTGTACCCCCTTACGGCTATTCTTTTTAATTGTTTCAGCCTTGGATTCTTATGTTAGAGATTATTATTAATTCAATGAGTTTGTTAATTTTCAGATTTATTCTTTAATGTTTTTGAATTGTTCATGATATGTAGACATATTAATTCATTACATATGTTGAATTTTCAGTTCTGTTATATTGAAAACTTTGATATTGCAAATCATTGAAGCCATAATCGCACTTTCGATCACCTAATTGATCTGGAGTATGATTTAAAGTGGTAAAAGCTATGAACAATAGCTAATGTTCTGGAAATTGCGTGTTCTTTATCCATGGACTTTTTCATAGGAATAAGGAACATGTTATTGAATCATAATTCTTTTTGATCTTAATGATTTGTTTAAGTAATTGTAAGGATGCGCTGAGTATTAACTTGATTGCTTAAACAAAATAACTAGCTGATGGACTTTTCCTAAGCTTAGTGATTATCTAAGAAGGAATTTATAAAGTGCATGATCTCTTTAGGCTTGCACTTTGATTCAATTCTGATATGTGATTGAGGTACGAATTCATTGTCTACATTGAAACAATTTGATTAGTCATTTAACAAACTTGATTTTCTGAATTGTGAGAGAAAATGATCAATTGTAAATAATTGTTCTTTAATTTCCTTAGTAAAATTAGTAAAAAAAAAATCAGATCATGAAAACCCCCAATCTTGTGTAATGTTAATAGATGTAGATTTATATTTGTTTATAAACTGCTAATTAAACCAATCAAATCATTTTTTTATTATTTTTATGACTCTTTAGTATAGAGTACCCACAATCCCCGGCCAATAACGATACCCTACTAATCTCTTTACTACAATCTTCTGCAGGGTTTATTGATGACAGAAATAAACGGTCTATCAAATGGCGCCGTTGCCGGGGATTGCAAAATCTCTATATTTTAGTGTCATTTAACTTGTTAATATTCTTCTTAGCATATAATATAACTTGTGTTTTACTTGATTGCAATTTTAGCATGTGACTTCCTTAAAACCATTTGTAACGTTTGTAAGGGAAGCTCATTATTATTTGTATTTCAAACTTTAACTTATATACTGATTCCTTTGCTTTTGTTATTTAGGTCCATGAATGTCAGCAGTTAGTAGAAAGACTCAAGAACTTAGAAAACGCTTGGCTTTACTAAAAGAAGTTGCACTTTCTACAAATCAACCCCCACCTCACCAAGAAGGGAGGCTAGAGTCGGAAGAGTCAGATAATTTTTCACATCACTTGTCAGACGAGGAAGAAGACATACCTGACTTAGAAGACGCAAGTAAGGAAGACGAAGTACCAATGGCTGAAACTATTAGGCAAATGTCTTCTTCAACTGATGGGGGAGCTGCACCAACTTGTATTACTTATCCAGAACCAGCAGTTGGCAAGATAGCTGAGTTCGAACTGAAGAGTGGGTTCTTGCACCATTTGCCCAAATTCCATGGGCTTACTAACGAAGATCCTCACAAACATCTCAAGGAGTTCCAGTTTGTGTGTTCAAGTATGTGCCTACAAAATGCGGATCTCAACGTTCTGAAGCTAAAGTCATTCCCTTTTTCACTTGAAGATAGGGCAAAGACTTGGTTGTTTGATCTACCCTCGGGTTACATCAACACATGGGAGAAGCTGATGACTGAGTTTCTGACTAAGTACTTCCCTGCCTCAAGGATTACTGTCTTGAGGAAGCAGATAACTGGAATTGAGCAAAGGAAGGAAGAGGCGTTCTATGCCTACTATGAGAGATTCAAGAGCTTAATTGCATCATGTCCTTCACATGGGATGAAAGAAGGGAATCTTCTCACTTACTTTTATGAAGGACTTCTCCCCCTCGAACGTCAATTGTTAGATGCTGCTGCTGGAGGTTCTTTTGTCGATAAGACACTTGATGTTGCTAAGGAGTTACTCGCCCAACGTGCTCTTAATTATCAACAATACGAGGGAGTGTTAAACTCCACTCATGGGGTGAATGAGGTATCTTCTAACTCTGCTCTTGAGGAAAAAGTTAATAAAATGTCTACTCTTCTGTCTCAGGTACTGAATGTGAATGGAGCACAAGTACAACAAATTGCTCAAATCTGTGGTGTGTGTTATACTCAAGGGCATCCAACTGACCAATGTCCCCAACTGATCAACAATGGAGGATGGGAGTCTCTTAACGCTGTTGGGTTTCAAGGTAATCAAGGTGGACAAAGGTACAACCCTTTCTCTAACACATATAACCCCGGGCTTAGAGATCACCCCAATTTTCGTTGGGCCAACAATGATAATGTTAAAGAACCCTCAAGGTCAAGGGCAAGTGTTTCCATGCCCTCCAGGTTTGTTTATGAGGCCTCAGGTACCTCAAAACTTTGTCCCTAATCCTATTGTACCTACAAATTTTGTTGCTTCTAATTATGATGAAATTTTAAAGTCCCTTGCTCAAGGGCAACAGAATTTAACTACTGCTACTCAAGCTCTTGTTACAGGTCAACAGGCTCACACTAAGGATATTGCAGAGCTGAAGAAGCAATTGGGACAAGTGGTGGACTTCATGGGGAAGATAACAGAGAGTGGAAAAGGACCCCCCATGAGGAAGAGGACGTTGAGAGCACCAAGAAGGAAATACAGAAAGATCCCACCACCACAATGGCAGAAATGATTGGTCCTCCATCATCTGAGAATGCTTTAAAACCTCAAGGTAATGAACAAAACCCTAAACACTCTTTTGATTCTAATCCTTTTGCTCGTGTACCTTTTCCTAGTAGGTTTGCCAAAACCAAGAAGGATGAATCTGATCAGGCCATCTTGGAGATTTTTAAGAAGGTACAAGTCAACATGCCTTTGATTGAGTGCTTGAAGCAAGTGCCAAGATATGCCAAGTTTCTGAAGGAGCTTTGCACTACAAGGAGGCAGACTCGTGAGAAGGAGGTGGTGAAGTTGAATGAGACAGTCTCTGCTGTCATCCAAAGGAAATTGCCACCAAAGCTTAAGGATCCAAGGAGTTTTTCTATTCCTTGTGTGATTGGTACCAACAAATTTGATAATGTCATGCTAGACTTAGGAGCTTCAATTAATGTGATGCCTTATAGTCTTTATGCTTCTTTAGAGCTAGGTGCACTTAAAAGTGATAATGTTGTTATCCAATTGGCTGATCGATCTAATAAGTATCCTAAAGGATACGTTGAAGATGTTCTTGTGCAAGTAAATCAACTCATTTTTCCTGCAGACTTCTATATCATTGATATGGAAGATTCTCCCCTAAATTCTACTCCGTTGCTTTTAGGGCGCCCATTCATGAGGACCGCAAGAACAAAGATCGATGTTTATGAGGGAACTCTAACCATGGAATTTGATAATGAAGTTATACGCTTCAACATCTTTGAAGCCATGAGGTATCCATTGACTGACATTAAACCCTGTTTTTCTATTGATGATATTAACTCACTTGCGCAGAGATTTTTGGAAGCAATGGAAGAGGATGAGTTGAAAGTAACACTCTCTCAAGGAGTTGGTTATACTAAGATTGGAGAATCCATTTCTAGGGCTGAGTTAGAGAAGGCTGAAGAGCCCATTGTGATCAAAACCGTAGCCTCCCTTGAGGCCCGACCCATATTACCAAGGTCTATTCCTCCTTTGTCTTTCCTATTTCCACTAACAAAATTTTACCTTCAGTGATACAGGCCCCTACACTTGAGCTTAAGGTTTTGCCAGATCACTTGAAGTATGTCTTTTTGGGGGACAAGGGGACGCTACCTGTTATTATATCCTCGAAGTTGGAGGAGGACCAAGAAAAGAAGCTTGTGGACGTTCTAAAGAAGTACAAGACCGCCATTGGTTGGACTTTGGCAGATATCAAGGGAATTAGCCCAACCATGTGCGTCCATAGGATCCTGTTGGAGGATGGTGCCAAACCCACCAGAGATGCCCAGAGACACCTACATCCACCTATGATGAAGGTTGTGCAAGATGAGGTAATTAAGTTACTTGATTGTGGCGTTATTTACCCTATTTCAGATAGCAAGTGGGTGTCTCCTGTTCAAGTTGTGCCAAAGAAGTCAGGAGTTACTGTGGTAAAGAATGAGGAGAATGATCTTGTACCTCAAAGAGTGGTAACTAGTTATCAAGTTTGCATAGACTATAGGAAGCTCAATGCTTCAACAAGAAAGGACCATTTCCCTCTGCCCTTCATCGATCAGATGCTCGAGAGGTTAGCTGGTTATCCTTTTTATTGTTTTTTGGATGGATATAGTGGGTATAACCAGATCTGTATAGCGCAAGAGGACCAAGAGAAGACCACCTTCACTTGCCCTTTTGGCACTTATGCCTACAGACGTATGCCATTCGGATTGTGCAATGCACCAGGTACGTTTCAACGTTGTATGCTCTCCATTTTCTCTGAATACATCGAGAATATCATTGAGGTCTTTATGGATGATTTTAGTGTCTTTGATAGAGATTTTGATGCATGCTTAGGAAATTTGGAACTTATTCTGAAACGTTGTGTTGAAACAAACTTGGTTCTAAATTGGGAAAAATGTCACTTCATGGTGACTCAAGGGATTGTTTTAGGACATATCATATCTGCTAGGGGGATTGAGGTTGATAAATCTAAGGTAGATCTTGTGCGTTACTTACCCTCTCCCACTTGTGTGAGAGAGGTTCGTTCATTTCTTGGTCATGCAGGATTTTACAGGAGGTTTATCAAGGATTTCTCCAATGTATCAAGGCCCTTGTGCCGTTTACTTCAGAAGGACACTCTCTTTGAGTTTGATGAGGAGTGCAAGAAAGCTTTTGAGAAGCTGAAGGAGTTATTGACTACTGCTCCCATCATGTCTCCACCTAATTGGTCCTTACCTTTTGAATTGATGTGTGACGCCTCAGATTACGCCGTTGGGGCTGTTTTGGGACAAAGAATGGATAAGAAGCCCTATGCCATCTACTATGCCTCTAGGACACTCAATGATGCTCAACTAAACTATTCCACAACTGAAAAAGAGCTCCTTGCTGTTGTTTTTGCCTTAGATAAATTTCGCTCTTATTTACTTCAAACTAAAGTTGTTGTTTATATTGATCATGCAGCTTTGAAGTATCTGATGACAAAGAAGGAGGCCAAACCGAGACTGATTAGATGGGTGCTTTTGCTTCAAGAATTTGATTTGGAGATCGAGGACAAGAAGGGGAGTGAAAACTTGGTAGCTGACCATTTGAGCAGACTTGTTCATGAGGAGGACGTCCTACCCCTGCAAGAATCATTCCCAGATGAGCAGCTCTTTGGGATTGAGGTAAGTGAGCCTTGGTATGCTGATATTGTGAATTATTTAGTTACTAGGCAATTTCTTGACACTTTACCTCGTTCTAATAAAGAAAAACTTAAGCATATGGCTAGGCATTACATATGGGATGAACCTTATTTGTGGAAGCATTGTAGTGATCAAATCATTAGGAGGTGTGTCCCTGAATCTGAGCATAAATCGATACTTGCCTTTTGTCATTCTGGGTCTTGTGGTGGACACTTTGGTGCTCGTAGGACAGCTCGTAAGGTATTAGATTGTGGTTTTTTCTGGCCTTCTATTTTTAAGGATGCATACTTGTATTGCATGACTTGTGACAGGTGCCAGAGGACAGGTAATTTAGGCTCTAGGGATCAGATGCCCATGGCCCATATTATAACTGTTGAGATTTTCGATGTTTGGGGCATTGATTTCATGGGGCCGTTTCCTTCATCTAACGGGTTTCTTTACATTCTTTTGGCTGTTGATTATGTGTCTAAGTGGGTGGAGGCTAAAGCCACTAGAACTAATGACTCTAAAGCTGTTGTAGATTTCTTGAGATCTAACATATTTGCTAGGTTTGGAATGCCTCGTGTGATTATTAGTGATGGTGGATTACATTTTTGCAACCGTACAATTGAGGCCCTGCTCAAGAAGTACAAAGTGACTCATAAGGTGGCAACACCTTATCATCCTCAGACGAGTGGACAAGCAGAGGTCTCAAATCGTGAGATTAAGGGGATTTTGGAGAAGACTGTGGGCCCTACACGCAAGGATTGGAGCAAAAGACTTGATGATGCACTTTGGGCTTATAGGACAGCTTATAAGACGCCAATTGGGATGTCTCCATTCAGACTTGTCTATGGTAAAGCGTGTCACTTACCAGTTGAGCTTGAGCATAGGGCATGGTGGGCTGTTAAGTCTTTCAACATGGACATTGATGAGGCTGGTTTACATAGAAAACTCCAACTGAATGAACTTGAGGAAATCAGAAACGAGGCATATGATAGTGCATGGATCTACAAGGAGAAAACTAGAGCTTTTCATGATAAGATGATCCGTGGCAAGGCCTTTGTTGTGGGCCAAAAAGTTCTTCTCTTCCATTCTAGACTTAAACTTTTTCCTGGTAAGTTACGTTCTAGATGGGTGGGTCCATTCATTGTCACTAATATTTTTCCTCATGGTGCTATGCAGATAAAAAGTGACAAAACTGGAAATGAATTCAAGGTGAATGGTCATCGCTTGAAACCTTACTATGAGGCTTTTGAGGAGCACACTGTGGAGGATGTACCCCTCCTAGAGGTGCCACTCACAAAGGACTAAAAACAAGGTACAAAGTCTAGGCTGAAAGACTGTAAACATTAAAGCGCTGCTTGGGAGGCAACCCAATTCAACCGAAGCTGTGGAGGAGTCATTAACACAGATTTGCATTCTCTTTCTCTCTTCCATTTACGTTGGTTGATCTTTATATGTTATTTGTTTTGTGTGATTTTCGTAAATACCTTACCCATGTTTATATTCTATATTACATGCTTATTCTGATATACATTGAGGACAATGTACGATTTAAGTGTGGGAGAGGGAGTGGAGTTTAACACTCCCTCGTATTGTTGATAATTAAGAGCACGTTGGGCGAGTAACTCCTTAGCAACATCAGGTGTCTTATCGACAAAAGAACCTCCGGCAGCAGCATCTAACAATTGACGTTCGAGGGGGAGAAGTCCTTCATAAAAGTAAGTGAGAAGATTCCCTTCTTTCATCCCATGTGAAGGACATGATGCAATTAAGCTCTTGAATCTCTCATAGTAGGCATAGAACGCCTCTTCCTTCCTTTGCTCAATTCCAGTTATCTGCTTCCTCAAGACAGTAATCCTTGAGGCAAGGAAGTACTTAGTCAGAAACTCAGTCATCAGCTTCTCCCATGTGTTGATGTAACCCGAGGGTAGATCAAACAACCAAGTCTTTGCCCTATCTTCAAGTGAAAAAGGGAATGACTTTAGCTTCAGAACGTTGAGATCCGCATTTTGTGGGCACATACTTGAACACACAAACTGGAACTCCTTGAGATGTTTGTGAGGATCTTCGTTAGTAAGCCCATGGAATTTGGGCAAATGGTGCAAGAACCCACTCTTCAGTTCGAACTCAGCTATCTTGCCAACTGCTGGTTCTGGATAAGTAATACAAGTTGGTGCAGCTCCCCCATCAGTTGAAGAAGACATTTGCCTAATAGTTTCAGCCATTGGTACTTCGTCTTCCTTACTTGCGTCTTCTAAGTCAGGTATATCTTCTTTCTCATCTGACAAGTGATGTGAAAAATTATCTGACTCTTCCGACTCTAGCCTCCCTTCTTGGTGAGGTGGGGGTTGATTTGTAGAAAGTGCAACTTCTTTTAGTAAAGCCAAGCGTTTTCTAAGTTCTTGAGTCTTTCTACTAACTGCTGACATTCATGGACCTAAATAACAAAAGCAAAGGAATCAATATATAAGTTAAAGTTTGAAATACAAATAATAATGAGCTTCCCTTACAAACGTTATAAATGGTTTTAAGGAAGTCACATGCTAAAATTGCAATCAAGTAAAACACAAGTTATATTATATGTTAAGAAGAATATTAACAAGTTAAATGACACTAAAATATAGAGATTTTGCAATCCCCGGCAACGGCGCCATTTGATAGACCGTTTATTTCGGTCATCAACAAACCCTGCAGAAGATTGTAGTAAAGTGATTAGTAGGGTAACAAGCTTCACCTTCTTGTGATCTGCAACATCTTTGTAATCAAAGATCCGCTCAATGGTGTTAAGCCAATCAATGAATTCATCGGGTTGCATTCTTCCTTCAAATTCTGGAATGTCCACCTTGACGTCATAATTACGTTGGAAAACATGATTTCTTAGCTCACGGGGGTGAGGTGGCGTGCTGTCATTTGAGGCATGGCTACGAGCTTGGTGAAAAGGATTAACTTCGTCTCCATCATTGCTGGAAACTTCAACATCTGAGCCATGATGAGGAGCACCATGTTCAGAAGTTTCATAACGCTCTAGGCGTTGTTCGAGTTGCTGCACTTGTCTCCTCAAGGCTTCCAGCTCGATATCTCGCGGGTCTCCTTGTGGTGCTGGAGCTGCTATTGGAATAGCTTGACCACGACGACCACGACCAGCCATAATAACAAGAACTATGGAAATCAAGGTGTTAGATATCACACTTGAAAAACCAAAGCTCTGATACCAATTTGATACCGGATTTAAATAGAATTGAAGGAAACTAAACAAACAAACAAAAAAATGAAAGATAGGAGTTCACCACCCACGAGATAACACCAAAGGGATATAGAATATCACCACCCAAAGGATTAACACAAGGGATACAGAACTATAGGAATTCACCACTCTAAGGATTATACCAAAGAGATACAGAATTACAAGAAGGAGAAAACTCTCTTCTAAAAGTCAAAGGCTGATTTCTATTTATAAACTCAAGTCTGATTTTTCAACTTACAAACACAAGTATTTATAGAGCTTAGAACAACCCTCTAAGCTTAGGACAAGCAAGAAAACAAGGCATAAAACATGCAAGCAAACAATCCCTAAAACATGCAAGGAAACAATCCATAAAACATGCAATGAAACAATTCCTAAAACAAGGAAGGAGACAATCCCTAAAACATGCAAGGAATCAAGGAAAAGGCCAAAAGAAGAATACAATCCCGGAATTTTAGGAGGATCCAACTAGCAGAATTCAAACGGCTATATCTTCTTCCACACATCTCCAAATGGGCTGAAACTTGTTGGGTTGGAAAGATGACATCTTAAACTTCAATTTAGGCTTAAGAAAGTCTCAAAAAGCAGATCGTTTGGGCCTGGTTTGATAAGCCTAAATCCAGTAGGCTGTTGCATCAGAATCTTCTTCCACTTTGGGCTTGGACCTTGCACCTTGTTTAGTTGACAAGAGATTATTAGATTTTTGTTGGGCAGGCCCATGCTAGGTTGGACATACCCATGTCAATCCCAAAGAGCTACTCATCTGGGAATGATTCTTGCAGGGGTAGGGCGTCCTCCTCATGAACAAGTCTGCTCAAATGGTCAGCTACCAAGTTTTCACTCCCCTTCCTGTCCTTGATCTCCAAATCAAATTCTTGAAGCAAAAGCACCCATCTAATCAGTCTCGGTTTGGCCTCCTTCTTTGTCATCAGATACTTCAAAGCTGCATGATCAGTATAAACAACAACTTTAGTTTGAAGTAAATAAGAGCGAAATTTATCTAAGGCAAAAACAACAGCAAGGAGCTCTTTTTCAGTTGTGGAATAGTTTAGTTGAGCATCATTGAGTGTCCTAGAGGCATAGTAGATGGCATAGGGCTTCTTGTCCATTCTTTGTCCCAAAACAGCCCCAACGGCGTAATTTGAGGCGTCACACATCAATTCAAAAGGTAAGGACTAATTAGGTGGAGACATGATGGGAGCAGTAGTCAATAACTCCTTCAGCTTCTCAAAAGCTTTCTTGCGTTCCTCATCAAACTCAAAGAGAGTGACCTTCTAAAGTAAACAGCACAAGGGCCTTGATATATTGGAGAAATCCTTGATAAACCTCCTGTAAAATCCTGCATGACCAAGAAATGAACGAACCTCTCTCACACAAGTGGGAGAGGGTAAGTAACGCACAAGATCTACCTTAGATTTATCAACCTCAATCCCCCTAGCAGATATGATATGTCCTAAAACAATCCCTTGAGTCACCATGAAGTGACATTTTTCCCAATTTAGAACCAAGTTTGTTTCAACACAACGTTTCAGAATAAGTTCCAAATTTCCTAAGCATGCATCAAAATCTCTACCAAAGACACTAAAATCATCCATAAAGACCTCAATGATATTCTCGATGTATTCAGAGAAAATGGAGAGCATGCAACGTTAAAACGTACCTGGTGCATTGCACAATCCGAATGGCATACGTCTGTAGGCATAAGTGCCAAAAGGGCAAGTGAAGGTGGTCTTCTCTTGGTCCTCTTGCGCTATACAGATCTGGTTGTACCCACTATATCCATCCAAAAAACAATAAAAAGGATAACCAGCTAACCTCTCGAGCATCTGATCGATGAAGAGCAGAGGGAAATGGTCCTTTCTTGTTGAAGCATTGAGCTTCCTATAGTCTATGCAAACTCGATAACCAGTTACCACTCTTTGAGGTACAAGCTCATTCTCCTCATTCTTTACCACAGTAACTCCTGACTTCTTTGGCACAACTTGAACAGGAGACACCCACTTGCTATCTGAAATAGGGTAAATAACGCCACAATCAAGTAACTTAATTACCTCATCTTGCACAACCTTCATCATAGGTGGATGTAGGCGTCTTTGGGCATCTCTGGTGGGTTTGGCACGATCCTCCAACTGGATCCTATGGACGCACATGGTTGGGCTAATTCCCTTGATATCTGCCAAAGTCCAACCAATGGCGGTCTTGTACTTCTTCAGAACGTCCACAAGCTTCTTTTCTTGGTCCTCTTCCAACTTCGAGGATATAATAACAGGCAGCGTCTCCTTGTCCCCCAAAAAGACATACTTTAAGTGATATGGCAAAACCTTAAGCTCAAGTGTAGGGGCCTGTATCACTGAAGGTAACATTTTTTTAGTGGAAATAGGAAAGGACAAATGAGGAATAGACCTTGGTAATATGGGTCGGGCCTCAAGGGAGGCTACGGTTTTGATCACAATGGGCTCTTCAGCGTTTTCTAACTCAGCCTTAGAAATGGATTCTCCATTCTCAGTATAACCAACTCCTTGAGAGAGTGTTACTTTCAACTCATCCTCTTCCATTGCTTCCAAAAATCTCTGCGCAAGTGAGTTAATATCATCAATAGAAAAACAGGGTTTAATGTCAGTCAATGGATACCTTATGGCTTCAAAGATGTTGAAGCGTATAACTTCATTAACAAATTCTATGGTTAGATTTCCCTCATAAACATCAATCTTTGTTCTTGCGGTCCTCATGAATGGGCGCCCTAAAAGCAACGGAGTAGAATTTAGGGGCGAATCTTCCATATCAATGATATAGAAGTCTGCAGGAAAAATGAGTTGATTTACTTGCACAAGAACATCTTCAACGTATCCTTTAGGATACTTATTAGATCGATCAGCCAATTGGATAACAACATTATCACTTTTAAGTGCACCTAGCTTTAAAGAAGCATAAAGACTATAAGGCATCACATTAATTGAAGCTCCTAAGTCTAGCATGACATTATCAAATTTGTTGGTACCAATCACACAAGGAACAGAAAAACTCCCTGGATCCTTAAGCTTTGGTGGCAATTTCCTTTGGATGATAGCAGAGACTATCTCATTCAACTTCACCACCTCCTTCTCACGAGTCTGCCTCCTTGTAGTGCAAAGCTCCTTCAGAAACTTGGCATATCTTGGCACTTGCTTCAAGCACTCAATCAAAGGCATGTTGACTTGTACCTTCTTAAAAATCTCTAAGATGGCCTGATCAGATTCATCCTTCTTGGTTTTGGCAAACCTACTAGGAAAAGGTACACGAGCAAAAGGATTAGAATCAAAAGAGTGTTTAGGGTTTTGTTCATTACCTTGAGGTTTTAAAGCATTCTCAGATGATGGAGGACCAATCATTTCCGCCATTGTGGTGGTGGGATCTTTCTGTATTTCCTTCTTGGTGCGCACAACGTCCTCTTCCTCATGGTGGGTCACTTTGGCTTTCTTCTGAGTTTTAAGAACATCCACAAGGGTCTTGCCACTCCTTGTGGTAACAACTTTAGCTTGCTCAATAATTGGGTTGGGAACAGTGTTGCTAGGCAATTTTCCACTCTCCGTTATCTTCCCCATGAAGTCCACCACTTGTCCCAATTGCTTCTTCAGCTCTGCAATATCCTTAGTGTGAGCCTGTTGACCTGTAACAAGAGCTTGAGTAGCAGTAGTTAAATTCTGTTGCCCTTGAGCAAGGGACTTTAAAATTTCATCATAATTAGAAGCAACATAATTTGTAGGTACAATAGGATTAGGGACAAAGTTTTGAGGTACCTGAGGCCTCATAAACAAACCTTGAGGGCGTGGAAACACTTGCCCTTGACCTTGAGGGTTCTGAACATTATCATTGTTGGCCTAACAAAAATTGGGGTGATCTCTAAGCCCAAGGTTATATGTGTTAGAGAAAGGGTTGTACCTTTGTCCACCGTGATTACCTTGAAACCCAACAGCGTTAAGAGACTCCCATCCTCCATTGTTGATCAGTTGGGGACATTGGTCAGTTGGATGCCCTTGAGTACAACACACACTACAGATTTGAGCAACTTGTTGTACTTGTGCTCCATTCACGTTCAGTACCTGAGACAGAAGAGTAGACATTTTATTAACTTTTTCCTCAAGAGTAGAGTTAGAATATACCTCATTCACCCCATGAGTGGAGTTTAACACTCCCTCGTATTGTTGATAATTAAGAGCACGTTGGGCGAGTAACTCCTTAGCAACATCAGGTGTCTTATCGACAAAAGAACCTCCGGCAGCAGCATCTAACAATTGACGTTCGAGGGGGAGAAGTCCCTCATAAAAGTAAGTGAGAAGATTCCCTTCTTTCATCCCATGTGAAGGACATGATGCAATTAAGCTCTTGAATCTCTCGTAGTAGGCATAGAACGGATCATCCTTCCTTTGCTCAATTCCAGTTATCTGCTTCCTTAAGACAGTAATCCTTGAGGCAGGGAAGTACTTAGTCAGAAACTCAGTCATCAGCTTCTCCCATGTGTTGATGTAACCCGAGGGTAGATCAAACAACCAAGTCTTTGCCCTATCTTCAAGTGAAAAAGGGAATGACTTCAGCTTCAGAACGTTGAGATCCGCATTTTGTGGGCACATACTTGAACACACAAACTTGAACTCCTTGAGATGTTTGTGAGGATCTTCGTTAGTAAGCCCATGGAATTTGGGCAAATGGTGCAAGAATCCACTCTTCAGTTCGAACTCAGCTATCTTGCCAACTGCTGGTTCTGGATAAGTAATACAAGTTGGTGCAGCTCCCCCATCAGTTGAAGAAGACATTTGCCTAATAGTTTCAGTCATTGGTACTTCGTCTTCCTTACTTGCGTCTTCTAAGTCAGGTATGTCTTCTTCCTCGTCTGACAAGTGATGTGAAAAATTATCTGACTCCTCCGACTCTAACTTCCCTTCTTGGTGAGGTGGGGGTTGATTTGTAGAAAGTGCAACTTCTTTTAGTAAAGCCAAACGTTTTCTAAGTTCTTGAGTCTTTCTACTAACTGCTGACATTCATCGACCTAAATAACAAAAGCAAAGGAATCAATATATAAGTTAAAGTTTGAAATACAAATAATAATGAGCTTCCCTTACAAATGTTACAAATGGTTTTAAGGAAGTCGCATGCTAAAATTGCAATCAAGTAAAACACAAGTTATATTATATGCTAAGAAGAATATTAACAAGTTAAATGACACTAAAATGTAGAGATTTTGCATTCCCCGGCAACGGCGCCATTTGATAGACCGTTTATTTCGGTCATCAACAAACCCTGCAGAAGATTGTAGTAAAGTGATTAGTAGGGTATCGTTATTGGCCGGGGA
>CM043700.1:59725619-59738119 GCA_023935145.1 Bretschneidera sinensis | reverse complement strand
ACGAGCTTGAGATTCAGTTTTAGCTTTGTGGACACTGGGAACTTCATCTCTCCTTTTTGGTGGTTCGATGTTGGACTTTAAAACAGCACCTTCTTCTTTCCTCCAATTCGACCTCCATGAGGTAGAGGAACCCGGATGTTGGAAGGACCGAGTTCCTTTCCTTTTCAGTTGTCGTTCCACCTTTATTGCCATGTGTAGCATATCCTCCAACCCCACATAGTGTTGCAACTCCACCACGTTGGCAATGTCTCGGTTCAGCCCATTCAAAAACCTTGCCATGGTAGCTTCTCTATCCTTCTCTACACTAGCCCGAATCATGGCGATCTCCATCTCTTTGTAGTAGTCATCTACGCTCCTATAGCCTTGAAGAAGACCTTGTAATTCTGATAGAAGTCCCTATAGTAGTAACTAGGAACAAACCGCCTCCTCATGATGGCCTTCATTTCATCCCACGTCTCAATAGGCCTCTCATGGGTTTTCCTTCTGTTCAGCACAAGTTGATCCCACCATATAATAGCATAGTCAGTAAACTCAATGGCAGCGAGTTTTACCTTTTTCTCCTCCGAGTAGTTGTGGCACTCAAAAATCAACTCAACCTTCTTCTCCCAATCCAAGTATGCTTCAGGATCATTTTTCCCTTGGAACAACGGCATCTTTATTTTAATGTTTCCTAGGTTTCCATCAGTCCCATCTTGCCATCTCGGATCTCTTTGGAAACCTCCACCATGCCTTTCTCGTCTTGGCATGAACCTGCCTCACCGTTCAAAGAAGCGTGATCCTCTTCATCTTTGAACTCATCCTCATGTTCACCATCAGCATCATCCACGGGCGCAGGCCGTTCTTGCCTTCTAGCATTTGGGACTCTTTGGGGACGCCCCTCGCGCCAAGTAGCAATAACAGCATCTTGCCTATCCATCCGATCCCGAATCTCATTGAACATCACGTTTATGCGTTCGAATTGTCGTTGCATAGCCTGTAACATGAAGGACGACTCCTCCATTCTTTCTTTGAAACTATAAAGAAATGTTAGAAATAATTCCTCACCACACTGCCTCACGTGTTTACACTCAAATTATGTCACTCACACTCGTGTTTAACTCTTAAATTGGATTTTTTTTTATATATTATTCTCACACTCTCTTGCCTTTTTCCACTCGTAGCTTCCACTTTTCAGTTCTTTATTAAACTAATAAACTGGATCAAGAAATTCAACTTGTAGTATTTAAACTAAGACCGACGGTAAGAAAATATTATAAAAACAACAAATCAAAGGAAAAATTATATTGCTCTTTTTTTTTTCTTTTCCACATTTTTTTTCACACTTTTTTTTTCACATTTTTTTTTTCACGTTTTTTTTTCCACGTTTTTTTTTTCACGTTTTTTTTTCACGTTATCTTTTTCTCACTGGTTGCACAAATTAAAAAAAAAAGAAGAATAAGTAAAAAAAATGAACAGAAACGAAACAAGATAAGATGATAACAAGAACTGAAAGATAAAATGATAGTAAATATGTTTTTTTTTTAGAGGTGGGCTCTGATACTAAATGATGCGAACCTCGTCGACATGCTTTGAGACCCGACAAACAATATTGGAATACTTACCCAGAAATCGTCTAGAAAACAGATTTTATGTGACACCGCGACCCGTTGCTTGTATGGAAGCAAGAACCTTGGTATAATGAAGACGCCACAATCAATTGTGGAAGGATTGATTGATAAGTCGGAGCTGAACGCCACAAGGAAGAACCCTTGATAAGTTCAAAAGTTCTTTGAAGAACCAATAGAGGAAGCAAACCTCAAGTATTTTCTGAATTCTATTATGCTTTCAACTTACAACACACAAGTATTTATAGAGCTTAGAACAACCCTCTAAGCTTAGGACAAGCAAGAAAACAGCATAAAACATGTAAGGAGACAATCCATAAAACATGAAAGGAAACAATCCCTAAAACATGCAAGGAATCAAGGAATTGGCCAAAAGTAAAAAGAGGAACACAATTTCGGATTTTCAGGAGCACCCAATGACCAGAATTCAAACAGTCATATCTTCTTGTACACATCTCCAAATGGGCTGAAACTTGTTTGGTTGGAAAGATGACGATTTGATCTTCAATTTGGACTTAAGAAAGTCTTAAAAAGGATGTCGTTTGGGCCTGTTATGATGAGCCTAAATCCAGTAGGCTGTTGCATCTGAATCTTCTTCCACTTTGGCTTTGGACCTTACACCTTAATTAGTTGACAAGAGACTAGGTGATTATTATTGGGCAGGCCCTTGTTATGTTGGACATACCCATGTCACTATCAATAGCTTGGATTAAACTTATTATGCTTTCATCTCCTATTGGGCCAAGCTTGGAATGCCCCATTTTAGATTCAGCCTAAATCTCTTGAATCAGCCCATTAAGTGCTTCTTTGACTTTCTTGGATCTTGATCTAGTAATTGGCCCAACTGGAATATGCAATTGATCCTTTAATAGTGCTTGTAGATTCTCATCATTCCACCTCCTTCATAAAGTAGAGGAGCCCGGATTTTGGAATGACCAAGTTCTTTTTCTTTTAAATTGTTGTTCCACCTTTATTGCCATGTGCACCATGTCCTCCAACTCCACGTAGGGTTGTAACTCCACCACGTTGGAAATGTTATGGTTCAGTCCATTCAAAAACCTCGCCATGGTAGCTTCCCTATCCTCCTCTATATTAGCCCAAAAAATGGTGATCTCCATCTCCTTGTAGTAGTCATCCATGTTTCTATAGCCTTAAGTAAGAATTTGTAATTTATGATACAAGTTCCTATAGTAGTGACTAGGGACAAACCGCCTCCTCATGATGGCCTTCATTTCATCCCACGTCTCAATAAGCCTCTCATTGTTTCTCCTCCTGTTCATCACAAGTTGATCCAACCATATAATAGCATAGTTAGTAAACTCAATGACAGCGAGTTTTACCTCTTTCTCCTTGGAGTAGTTATGGCATTCACAAATCAACTCAACCTTATTCTCCCATTCTAAGTACGCTTCAAGATAGTTTTTCCCTTAGAACGACGGTATCGTAATTTTGATGTTTCTTAGGTTTCTGTCAGTCATTTCTTGCCATCTCAGATCTCTTCAGAAACCTCTACCACGCCTTTCTCTCCTTGGCACAAAACTGCCCTCACCATTCAATGAAGCTTGATCCTTTTCATCTTCGAACTCATCCTCGTGGTCGTCATCAGAATCATCCACAGGCGCATGCCATTCTTGCCTTCTAGTATTAGGGACTCTTTGGGGATGCCCCTCGCACCAAGTAGCAATAACAGCGTGATTACGTCCAAAGTATAACACGGTATTGTAATACAGCTTTGGGGTGTCGATCCCATAGGGAAACAAGTTAACTACAAAAGAAGGTGTGAACCATAACACAAATGATAAAGATTTAAGTGAGAAAACATGAACTTTTAGTAATGAAGTAATCGTGTTAAAATATATTATAAAGTATAATAGGGAGACAACAAGGATCCGGGAATCCTCCCTAGGTTCGTTGTCCTATCCTTAACTTGATTTAGTTATTTTTATCTCGGTTGCAAGTTTCACATCCCAAACATGAAACCGACAAGTATTCAATGAGCATATATATAAACCCTAATATGATTGTCATGAAATACTTCTTCGATTTATACACATATGATCTATCCTATAGGTTTATCAAGAAACGACAATATATCTTTGTCGACAATATTGTAGTAATGGACAAACCTAAAGGCTAGATTTACCGGACTCAATTATACCCAAAAAATTTTGACATAAGAGAAGCATGACTAAATTTATATCAAGGAAAAAGATACAATCACCAGAATAGATAAGATCTTATAATTAGATAAAAAAATAAATCATGACAGTGTATGACAATAAATTCTTATTACAACTGAATCAAATAAGGGAAAATAGGAACAATTATACCTAAGAATTCATCCCTTCGGCTTGCTTGGAAGTTAGTTAGCCATGGTGTTCATGGCTAAGCACTTTTATGGATGAGAGCTGCTGCCTTTATTTCTGGGTTTTTTCTCCACACCCCAGATACCTCTCTTAAGCCCTAAGTGTACTATTTATAGTACAAGGGTCCAAGGGGTGTTCTTGAGTTTTAATCTAATGTTTAAAACCCTAATTAAAGTCTAACTCAGAGATGCAGTCCCGTGTGCACGCTGCAGTGCTGCTTCTGGGCACCGCGGTGCTAGGCATGGACTTGGCTGGGCGAGCTTCTAGGCACTGCGGTGCTGGCTGAGGGGCACCATATGGGAGTTTCTGGGCACCGCGGTGCTGACTGAGGGGCACCGTGGTGCTGAGCTGAGCTTGATTTTTCTTCATGCTTTGCAACCACTCTTCTGGTTTGTGCATGGGACCTTGGTGCTTTTAAACAACAATCGCTTTCTTCTTCTCTTTGGGCTTAAAATACCTAAAAATGTATTGAAATAAGTTAGTGGTCCAATAATATTACTTAAGAGTTATCAACACATAAAAGTGCAATAAAGACCGAGAAGAATCATGAAATGCTAACAATTAAACATTGTTGAGATGCATTTTATGGCTCTCATCACAACCCCCAACTAGCTTATTGCTAGTCCCTAGCAATTTCAGTGAAAATAAGAGATGAAATCTATGGAGGAAATCGAAATAAAGTGAAGCAATATCAGTGTTAACCAAGAGTAATTCACTTTTGTCTCAAAAATTTCACATAACATATAGCACATAGAATCATTTAAATTCACCCCAAGTTCGAAAGTAATCCAAACATCAATCTTAAAATCGTTATTGACTCTTAACATCCATCTTACCACAATCCATTAGTCCGAACATCCGGATGATTTTATGCATAAGATTCATGAATACAAGTCTTGGCCTCTAAAATATGATAAATTTCGTGACATCAATCACAAAAACAAGTTCCATAGGCTTACATTTCAAACCACTCTCCACTATTGTAAAAAAAATCACATTACATTGGATCAATAGGTCTTTAATAAGCTTGTAACGTTAGGCTAAGGTAAAGTTTAAGAAATAATAGGAAGGATTCACAAGTAAAAGAACTCAATCTCTTAGCTTTAAACACAACATCTTTTAAGCACTAGATAACCTTACTTCATCACCTAACTTTTTCAACTATTTGTTTGAGTATTTTTTTTTCAAATCAGCACTTTTCTTTTCTTTTCTTCTTTCTTTGCCATAATTCACTTCTCTTTTATTTTCTTTTTCTTTTCTTTTCTTCTTTTCTTTTCTTTTTTCTTTGTCATAAAACCATTCACCTCCTTTTTCATTCTTTTCTTTTCCACAACCCCCAACTTATCTCCTTTAATGTACTTGGGTTATGATAGTGATATTTTCTCATATTCCCATCATTATTCCTTTTAAGTGCTCATCAACAAATATGCATAGCTAAGTTCTTTTAAAAGAAATGTAAGGATAAAATATTTTCTTAGGCTCATAAAGGTGAGTGAATGGGCTATTGAAAGAAACAAAGCCCAAATTCTTTTTCAAGAAAAAGCTAAGACAAGTGATAAATATAGCAATGGTAAGTTTAACAGGCTCAAACGGTCCAAAAATGGCCTATATCATATCCTAAGTAATGTGCATTCGAGGAATTCGCCTGAAGTGGTTATCAAGTAAGTTCTAGAGCTTGTCGAGACTGCAAAAGTATTCAAAAAGTAATCACACATAAAACTTCTCTAAATGTTTTAGACTAATCGTGCAATCTTACCGCAAACTAGAGTCTCAAACCAAATGAAGATTGATACTTAAATTATTTTCAAACTGAAGCAAAATTTAATTTCTTCTAAATGCTATATACTATCTCAATTAAGTTCATATCATTGACATATGAATAAACTCTAAGGCTAACACCAAACATGCTAAAAACAAACAAAAAGAGGAAAATGACACCAAGCAGTTCAATGGAAAAAGAAAAAAATGTATGGAAATAAAGAATATGGAAACAAAGAGATGCGTTTCCTCCACTCTTAACTTAAAATTTCATTGACCTCAATATAAAAGAAAGAGTAAAGGAGACTCCTCTTGTAGGCAAAAGTGCACAGAAGCTGAAAATTGTGCTCCATCATTTGGACTGCTTCGTATATTTTTCCTTAAAAAAGGAAATACTAAGTTAATACTGGAAAACAAACAAAAAATGCGAATAATAAACAAGAAAGAAAAACAATAATAGTAAAAGGATATGCTGTGGGGTGCCTCCTATGAGCGCTAAGTTTTATGTCTTCAGCCAGATGCTTTTATTCCCTCCTATACAAACATGAACTGAATGCACCAGCGACTGCTTTATTGTTAAATTGGGTGCTTGTATGTTTTTTAGAGGCCTCAAGGATGTTATCAGTAACACCTGTAAATTCTGGCTCGATATATGCTCTTGTGAAGCCATGAGTGAGGATGAAATCTAATGGATTTAAGTGTTGGACCTTTTCCATGAATGAGTCCATTATGTATACTTGGTGGCTTTCGTCCACATCCTCTGATTTTTTCGTTGTTGGGATGTGTAATAACATACCACTTACTATCTCAATGGCATTCACCTCCTTCACATTCTGTTGCACCAAGTGCTGACCATGAGATGTGGACTGAGCTTGAGAAAGGAACTTACCTCGCTCAGTCACACTCAAGTAGCTCATTAACTTGGACACTTGGCTTTTTATCTCTTTATGTTCTTCAACAACCTGCACAATTAGGCTTGAATTAATCTTCCCTTGTACTTCAATAAAAGCATGTAAAGTGTCTTTTAAAGAACTCCTAGAAGACACGAGTGCATGATATGGTTCAAGATATGGTGCAGGGAGTTGTGCAAGCTGCTGGTTTTCAGACTTCCAGCTGAAATTGGGGTGATTTCGCCATCCTGGATTATAAGTATCAGAGAAGGGTGTCAAAGGCTTCTTGTACATGCCTAAGGTATTACATTGTTCCTTATACAACCCTCTCATCTCAGCAAATATGGGACAATCTAGGGTGAGATGATCTACCCCGCCACACACAAAACATGGTTCAAACGATTTTGCATAATTAACCACGTGTGTTGGCTTTAAGCTCTTAGTTTTTAACACCTCTAGTTCCCTAGTGAGCATCTCGACCTTGGCCTTAAGGTTATCCTCTTCCCTAAGATGGTAAATTCCACCACCATTTGTGTTCCCTATAGGTCGTAACCTATTTGTGCTTTTAGTAGCACTAGGTCCAGTCTAAGTGTGAGCTTTTTCAGCAAGCTCATTGAGGTACTCTATGGCCTCATCAAGATCTTTCTCTAAAAACTCACCATTACACATCATCTCTACGAATTGGCGCTCTCTATATGTATGTCCCTCATAAAAATAGCTCACTAAGCGCCAACTCTCATACCTATGGTGATGGCACATACTCAATAACTCCTTAAATCTCACTCCTTAAATCTCTCCCAGGACTGATTCAAAGTCTCACTGTCCTTTTGTGCAAAGGTGGAGATTTGTCTTTTTAAAGCATTGATCTTATGTTGGGGAAAGTATTTATTAAAGAAAATTTGAGTCATCTCAACCCACGACCCAATAGATCGTGGTCTCAGTGAGTATAGCCAACTCTTAGCTCTATCTTTCAAGGTGAAAGGAAAGAACTTAAGTTTAATAATGTCATGAGTTTCATCTTGACTATAAAAAGTCGCAACTACTTCCTCAAACTCTCTAATGTGCACATATGGGTTTTCATTTTCCGAGCCATGGAATGTAGGGAGTAACTGTATCATCCCTGTTTTAAAATCTAGTTGGCGAGTATTGGCTGGAAACATGATGCATGATGGTGTGGCTGTGTGTGTAGGGTTGAGGTAATCCTGAAGGGTCCTAGGGGGTTGATATTCATGTTCACTCTTTTCTTTGGGACTAGGTGGATTATCAAATAAAGGATTTAGAGAAGAATTTAATTCTGACTTTAGCACAGGCCTACAAGCAAATCTACCCAAATCATCTCTATGTCTTTGCATTCAAGGTAACAAAATAATGGAAAAAAATACTATAAAAAGAAAGAGTAAAATAAAATAAAAATTAAAGCAGTAAGCTAAAAGAAGGAACGAAGTTACCGCCTTTACAGCTGCTGAAAAGAAAAACTTATTTACAACTCTTCTACTGTTATGTCTCAAAGTTGACAAACTTCCTTGAGTTAAGCGCGTCTCCCCGGAAACAGCGCCAAAATTTGATTACACCCAAGGTATAACTCGGTATTGTAGTACAGCTTTGGGGTGTCGATTCTATAGGGAAACAGGTTAACTACAAAAGAAGGTGTGAACCATAACACAAACGATAAAGATTTAAGTGAGAAAACATGAACTTTTAGTAATGAAATAATCATGTTAAAATAGATTGTAAAGTATAATAGGGAGACAACAAGATCCGGGAATCCTCCCTAGGTTCGTTGTCCTATCCTTAACTTGATTTGTTATTTTTATCTCGGTTGCAAGTTTCACATCCTAAACATGCAACCGACAAGTATTCAATGAGCACTTATATAAACTCTAATATGATTGTCATGAAATACTTCTTCGATTTATGCACATATGATCTATCCTATAGGTTTATCAATAAATGACAATATATCTTTGTTGATAATATTGCAGTAATGGACAAACCTTAAGGCTAGATTTACTGGACTCAATTATACCCAAACAATCTTAACATAAGAGAAGCATGACTAAATTTATATCAAGGTGATGAGAGCCATAAATTGCATCTTGATCGCACTTATTTGTTAGCACTTTAGGGTTGATTTAGGATTTAATTGCATTTTTATTCGTTAACAACTCTAAAGTGTTATTCTTGGAGCATTAACCTATTTCGGTGCATTTTCAGGTATCTTGAGTTAAAAGAGATGGAAAAGCTATTATTGTTTTAAACACTAAGCTTCAATGAATACTCAAGTGAGAGAATGGTCGCGGAAGAGCCAAGATGAAGAGAAACTAAGAAAGGAGTTTTCACTAAGTTGCCAGAATTGCCATACAAATCAATTATTTTTGCAAATTAAACTATACTGATGTAGGAAGAACCAGGAGATGAGCCATATATGCTTAGAAATATCTGGAAGTCTATTTTCTGAAAGATTTTACGGTTTGTAAAAATGATTTTCTTAGAACAATTTATGGGGATTTTAGTAGACAGAGGTCAAGATCTCCTGAACAAGCATCAGGCCAAGGTGCACCTTGGATCAGCTAAGGCGCACCCTTCAGAAAGAAGACCAAAAGAAGCTTAAAGAGCCATCAGGCTGAGGTGCACCTTGGATCAGTTGAGGCGCACCTTGAAGGGTTGAGGCACACCCTGGAGAAGCTGAGGCGCACCTCACCATACACACAAGAAACTTGACAAAAGCCAAGGTGCAGCGTGCCCAAGTCCAGGTGGAGCGCGCGCACAGGCTTTGCTCTCCGAGTTAGACCCTAATTAGGTCTTTAATGATTTGTTCAAACCTTAAAACACCCTTAGGCCTTATACACTATAAATAGACCACTTAGGGTTTGTAATTAGACATTCAAAAACCTGGAAAACTCAAGGAAGCAGCAACTTTTCTTCCATCAAAATTGTGCAACCATGAGCCCCATAGCTAACTAATCTCCAAGCAAGGCGAAGGGATGAATCCCTAGGTGTAGTTGTTTCTATTTTCCTTACTTGATTCAGTTGTAAAAGAGCTTTAACGTTTAAACATTGTTATGATTTACTTTTTAATCTAATTATAAAGATTTCATCTAATCCGGTGATTGTATCTTTTTCCTTGATATAGATTTAGTCATGCTTTCTTTATGTCAAGATTATTTGGGTGTGATTGAGTCCGGTAGATCTAGCCTTTAGGTTTGTCCATTACTGCAATATTGTCATCAAAGATATATTGTCGTTTCTTGATAAACTTATAGGATAGATCATGTGTGCATGAATTGAAAATAAAAAGTATTTCATAACAATCAAATTAGGGTTTATACATGCGCTTTAATTGAATATTTGCTGATTGCCTGTTTGGGATATGAAACTTGCAATCAAGATAAAAACAACTGATTCAAGTTAGGATTAGGGCAACAAACCTAGGGAGGATTCCCGGATCCTTGTTGTTCTCCTATTATACTTCACAATCTACTTTACACAATTGTTTCACTATCAATTTCAGATTCTCTTACTCATTTGGATTTATCGTTTTAGATTAAAGTTTACACCTTCCCTTGTAGTTAACTTGTTTCCTTGTGGAATCGACACCCCAAAGCTGTGCTACGAAAACCGCGTTACTCTTTGGACGTAACCAAATTTTGGCACCGTTGCCGGGGAAACGCCCTTACTCATAAAGAAGTTTGTCAACTTTAAGACAAGACGGTACTATCTTTCCTTTATATTCTGATTTTTTTTTCTTTAGTTTGTTTTGTTCTACTTATTACTTTTAAAATCAGTTGGTATATACTTAGACCGAAAGACTCGCGAGGGAGATTCATTAAGGGACCTGAAATAGAGATACCCCTTCCTTCTTCATCCGTTAGTGAAACCTCGTCTAGATCAGATCTTAGTATACACCCAACTGAAAATTTAGACAATTTGGTCAACATGGCTGAATGAGAATGTAGCTAGGACACTCAAAGATTATTTACACCCTAGCCGGATAGCCACACCATCATGCATTATATTTCCAGTTAACACACGCCATCAAGACTTTAAAACAGGGATGATTCAATTACTCCCTACTTTTCATGGTTTGGAAAACGAAAACCCATATGTGCACATTAGAGAGTTTAGGGAAGTAGTTGCGACTTTTTATAGTTAAGATGCAACTGATGATATCGTGCGACTCAAGTTTTTTCTTTTCTCTTTAAAGGATAAAGCTAAGAGTTGGTTATACTCACTGAGATCACGATCAATTGGGTCATGGAATGAAATGACCCAAGTCTTTTTTAACAAATACTTCCCTCAACATAAGACTAATGTGCTGAAAAGACAAATCTCCACCTTCGCACAAAAGGAAAACGAGACTTTGTATCAGTCTTGGGAGAAATTTAAAGAGCTGTTAAGTATGTGTCCACATCATGGGTATGAAAATTGGCGTTTAGTGAGCTATTTGTATGAGAGTCTTACCTATAGAGAACGCCAATTTGTCAAGATGATGTGCAATGGTGAATTTCTGCAAAAAGACCCTGATGAGGCTATCGAATACCTCAATGAGCTTGCTGAAAAAGCTCACACATGGACTGGACCTAGTGCTACTAAAAGCACAAATAGGTCACGACCAATAGGAAACCCTAGTGGTGGTGGAATATACCATCTTAGGGAGGAAGACAACCTGAAAGCTAAGGTCGAACTGCTCACTAGGGAGTTAGAGGCATTGAAAACAAAAAAACCAATACACATGGTTAATCAAGCCGAACCTTTGGAACCATGTTTTGTGTGTGGAGGGTTAGATCATCCCGCTCAAGAGTGCCCCACTTTTGTTGACATGAGGGGGCTGTATGAGGAACAATGTAATGCCTTAGGCATGTACAAGAACCATTCTCTAACATTTATAATCCGGGGTGGCGAAATCACCCCAATTTCAGTTGGAAATCTGAAAATCAGTAGCATGAATAGCCCCCTAGATCATACCCTGCACCTTATCACGCACCCTTAACCTCTAGGAACTCTTTAGAATACACCTTACATGCTTTTATAGAAGCACAAGGTAAAACAAACCAGAGGTGTGAGGTGTTAATTGATGGGTCTTAAATATTGCATATTTAAGCCCCTTTAATTTATACTTGTTAGGTTCTTAATTTGTATTATTTCACTTTATTTTATGTCTTTCTTGTGTTTTGTGTATTTTTATAGGTTTGTGGAGAAAATAAAGCATTTATGGAGATATCAAGCTTCAAGAGAAAAGAGTATGCATAGTGCGATTGATCACACGAGATATGCGATCGAGCGTACCTGCGCTCGAGCGCACTTGCCTACGAACGAGCGCAAGGTCAACATCTCACATCGAAATATTTGTAGTTCAGTGCGTCTGCGATCGATCGTAACAGACATGCGATCGAGCGCATATGTGATCGTGCGCACAAGACATGCGATCGAGCGCACATGAGATCGATCGCACCATTCTGCGATCGAGTGCACTCGGGCCAGTATCCCACATCGAATCTGAAACCTACAGTGCTCCGAGACTCCCCCTATATAAACACCATCTGGCCTCATCATTCAATGTGCAATTCCTGGGCCACTTTGGTGTTAACCAGTGGACGTCTGCTAGTATTCTGGTGGATCCCAAAGGCTTTGCTACCACGAGGGGAAGCTCCGTCCATCAGCGAGTGGAATTTCTCCCATGTAAAGTTATTTATTTCTTTTTATTTCTTTTTATTTAGTTTAATGTTTAGTACTTTTATTATGAACTGTAGTTTCATAGTTATGAGTGGCTAGAATCTTCAACTAAGGCTGAAGATGAAGCCTTGCCGTTGTTTGGCATAGTAGTTCAGATTTGTTTATACAATTCTGGCATTTTTTAGTATAAATTTTTTGTCAATTATTTG